>CM067354.1:67608-120972 GCA_034190875.2 Urechis unicinctus
GGTTATGGGCCCAGCACGCTTCCACTGCGCCACTCTGCTATTCGATATATCAGTGTCAAAAAATATATATATAGGATTTATTTGACCAACTTATTGTCGGACATTTAGGTTAGTTATATTCAAGGATCGGCATAAGATAAACAGACATGTAATAGGCATTTGGGAAGCCAAGCTCAAGTAAGATATGTAGGATACTTGCAGTTGAGTTGTAGGGCGTGATGAATGACATGAAATTCGCTTTCAAAGACCTCCCTACACAGCTGTTACAATGATCAGATATTAAGTTCAATGAAATCGAGTATTTGGTTATCCATATGGACAATAACAATTATCAATAAAAGTTATTAGGGTAAACGATTGTCACACTTTAAGATTACTCATATTGATGTTAGAATTCAGATCAAATAAACATTAACTTCAAACTCGGGCAACCAATATTACTTCTGATGTTTAGATGCTTGCATCTGAGTAACAGGACATGATGAATGACATTTATTTTGCACCTCCTTCTCCTCACAACAATAATAAAGGTAATATTATGGCACTGATGAAATTCGAGTTATTGGTAATCCTTATGAACAATACATTTATTCTTGATCTGTGCCTCAGAACTTTTGCGAATGAAAACTAGTTATAGACCCTAAATGCGTGTACAATATGATATCCGCGGGATTTGTTCAAGCGTTGTTGCTCAGTGTTGAGCTCAATGGATATGGTCTTGAACCCACAAGCTTAATTTGTAAGCATAATGTTGTCAATTCTTGCATAAATAAACGTGTTAGCAGAGCGTGGTTTCGATCCACGGACCTCTGGATTATGGGCCCCGCACGAATTCACTGCGCATCTCTACTATTCTATATATAATTGTCAAAAATATATATAGGATTTATTTGACCAACTTATTGTCGGACATTTAGGTTAGTTATATTCAGGGATCGGCATAAGATAAACTGACATATAATAGGCATTTGGGAAGCCAAGCTCAAGTAACATATATTAGGATATTTGCAGTTGAGTAGTAGGGCGTGAGGAATGACATGAATTCGCTATCAAGGCTACCCTTCACAGCCGTGCCAATGATCAGATATTAGGTTAAAGAGAACGAGTATTTGGTTATCCATATGGACAATGAACTTTATCAATAAAATTTATTAGGGCAAACTATTGTCACACTTTACGGTAATTCATATTGGTGCTAGAATTCAGATCTAATAATCGTTAACGTCCAACTTGGGCAACCAATATTACTGCAGATGATTAGAATGCTTGCATCTGAGTAACAGGACATGATGAATGACATTTATTGTGCACCTCCTTCTCCTTACAGCAATAATAATGATACTATTATGGCACTGATGAAATTCGAGTTATTGGTAATTCTTATGGACAATAAATTTAATCTTGATCTGCGCCTCAGAACTTTTCGAATGAAAACTAGTTATTGACCCTAAATGCGTGTACAATATGATTTCCACGGGATTTGTTCAAGCGTTGCTGCTCAGTTTGGAGCTCAATGGATATGGTCTTGAACCAACAAGCTTAATTTGTAAGCATAATGTCGTCAATTCTTGCATTAAAAAAAAAGTGTTAGCAGAGCGTGTGTTTCGATCCACGGACCTCGGGGTTATGGGCCCAGCACGCTTCCACTGCGCCACTCTGCTCTTCGTTATATCAGTGTCAAAGTAATATATATAGGATTTATTTGACCAACTTATTGTCGGACATTTAGGGTTTTATATGCAAGGACTGGGATGAGATATACTGGCAATAAATTCGAATCTGGGAAGCCAACCTGATGTAAGAATTTCAGGATACTTACATTTGAGAAGTAAGACACGATGCATGATATGAAAGACGTTTTCCTGGCTTCGCCTCACAACTGCACCAATACTCAGATATTAAGTACATGGAAATCGAGTGTTTGGTTATTCTTATATACAATAAATCGGTGCGAAATCAGCGCCCGCCACGTTTTTTGGATAGAATTACCATATAGTTAAAAAGAGCTTCATGGGGGATTTGTTCAAGGAAAATTACCGAGCGCAAAGCTAAATGGTTATGGGTGTGAGACAACAATTAAATTTTCAACACATGTTGTCCGAATTTTGTTGAAAAAGAAACCCGAAAAAGTTAGCAGAGCGTGTTTTCGATCCACGGACCTCTGGGTTATGGGCCCAGCACGCTTCCACTGCGCCACTCTGCTATTCGATATATCAGTGTCAAAAAATATATATATAGGATTTATTCGACCAACTTATTGTCGGACATTTAGGTTAGTTATATTCAAGGATCGGCATAAGATAAACAGACATATAATAGGCATTTGGGAAGCCAAGCTCAAGTAAGATATGTAGGATACTTGCAGTTGAGTTGTAGGGCGTGATGAATGACATGAAATTCGCTTTCAAAGACCTCCCTACACAGCTGTTACAATGATCAGATATTAAGTTCAATGAAATCGAGTATTTGGTTATCCATATGGACAATAACAATTATCAATGAAAGTTATTAGGGTAAACGATTGTCACACTTTAAGATTACTCATATTGATGTTAGAATTCAGATCAAATAAACATTAACTTCAAACTCGGGCAACCAATATTACTTCTGATGTTTAGAATGCTTGCATCTGAGTAACAGGACATGATGAATGACATTTATTTTGCACCTCCTTCTCCTCACATCAATAATAAAGGTAATATTATGGCACTGATGAAATTCGAGTTATTGGTAATCCTTATTGACAATAAATTTAATCTTGATCTGCGCCTCAGAACTTTTCGAATGAAAACTAGTTATTGACCCTAAATGCGTGTACAATATGATTTCCACGGGATTTGTTCAAGCGTTGTTGCTCAGTGTGGAGCTCAATGGATATGGTCTTGAACCAACAAGCTTAATTTGTAAGCATAATGTTGTCAATTCTTGCATTAAAAAAAGTGTTAGCAGAGCGTGGTTTCGATCCACGGACCTCTGGGTTATGGGCCCAGCACGCTTCCACTGCGCCACTCTGCTATTCGATATATCAGTGTCAAAAAAATATATATAGGATTTATTTGACCAACTTATTGTCGGACATTTAGGTTAGTTATATTCAAGGGATGGGATGAGATAAACTGGCATATAAATTCGAATTTGGAAAGCCAACCTGATGTAAGAATATTCAGGATACTTACCTTTGAGAAGTAAGACGTGATGAATGACATGGAATTCGCTTTCCTGGCTTCGCCTTCACTGCGTGCCAATGATCAGATATTAAGTACATGGAAATCGAGTGTTATTTGGTTATTCTTATATACAATGAATCGGTGCAAAATATTGTCGCACTTTCGCCACGTTTGGTGATAGAATTCAGATCTAATATAGTTAAAAAGACTTAATGGGGCATTTGTTCAAGGAAAATTACCGAGCGCAGATGCTAGAATGCTTATCTGAGTGTGAGACACGATGAATTCATTATTTCAACACCCCCTTCTCCTTAGAGCAATTTTAATGGTAAAAGAAACCCGAAAAAGTTAGCAGAGCGTGGTTCGATCCACGGACCTCTGGGTTGATGGGCCCCTCGCTTTTCGAATGCGCCACTCTGCTATTCGATAAATCAGTGTACAATGTGATTTATTTATCAAGGATTTATTTGGAGCTCAATGGATATGGATTTATTAGACCAACTTATTGTCGGACATTTAGGTTAGTTATATTCAAGGATCGGCATAAGATAAACAGACATGTAATAGGCATTTGGGAAGCCAAGCTCAAGTAAGATATGTAGGATACTTGCAGTTGAGTTGTAGGGCGTGATGAATGACATGAAATTCGCTTTCAAAGACCTCCCTACACAGCTGTTACAATGATCAGATTTTAAGTTCAATGAAATCGAGTATTTGGTTATCCATATGGACAATAACAATTATCAATGAAAGTTATTAGGGTAAACGATTGTCACACTTTAAGAGATTACTCATATTGATGTTAGAATTCAGATCAAATAAACATTAACTTCAAACTCGGGCAACCAATATTACTTCTGATGTTTAGAATGCTTGCATCTGAGTAACAGGACATGATGAATGACATTTATTTTGCACCTCCTTCTCCTCACATCAATAATAAAGGTAATATTATGGCACTGATGAAATTCGAGTTATTGGTAATCCTTATTGACAATACATTAATCTTGATCTGATCTGCGCCTCAGAACTTTTCGAATGAAAACTAGTTATTGACCTTAAATGCGTGTACAAATATTTCCACGGGATTTGTTCAAGCGTTGTTGCTCAGTGTGGAGCTCAATGGATATGGTCTTGAACCAACAAGCTTAATTTGTAAGCATAATGTTGTCAATTCTTGCATTTAAAAAAAGTGTTAGCAGAGCGTGGTTTCGATCCACGGACCTCTGGGTTATGGGCCCAGCACGCTTCCACTGCGCCACTCTGCTATTCGATATATCAGTGTCAAAAATATATATATATAGGATTTATTCGACCAACTTATTGTCGGACATTTAGGTTAGTTATATTCAGGGATCGGGATGAGATATAAACTGGACATATAATTCGCATTTGGAAGCCAAGCTCAAGTAAGATATTTTAGGATATTTGCTTTGAGAAGTAGACACGTGATGAATGACATGAAATTCGCTTTCCTGGCTTCGCCTCACAACTGCACCAATGATCAGATATTAAGTAATGGAAATCGAGTATTTGGTTATCCATATGGACAATGAACAATGAATCAATGAAATTTATTAGGGCAAACTATTGTCACACGTTTTTTTTTAGATAATTCATATTGGTGTTAGAATTCAGATCTAATGGGGGATTTAACTTTCACAACTTGGGCAACCAATATTACGATGATGAAGCTAAATGCTTGCATCTGAGTAACAGAACATGATGAATGACATTTATTCAACACCCCTTCTCCTTACATCAATGAATAAAGGTAAATATTATGGGGCTGATGAAATTCGAGTTATTGGTAATCTTTATGACACGGAATTTCTTGATCTGCGCCTCAGAACGGCGAATCTGGGTTATGCGCCTCAGAACGGATTTTTTCGAATGCGCCAGTTAGCTTGACCAATAAATTCAATATGATTTCGCGGGGATTTTGTTCAAATACTTGCTATTGCTCAGTTTGGAGCTCAATATATGATTTATTTGACCAACTTATTGTCGGACATTTAGGTAAGTTATATTCAAGGATCGGCATAAGATAAACTGACATATAATAGGCATTTGGGAAGCCAAGCTCAAGTAAGATATGTAGGATACTTGCAGTTGAGTTGTAGGGCGTGATGAATGACATGAAATTCGCTTTCAAAGACCTCCCTACACAGCTGTTACAATGATCAGATATCAAGTTCAATGAAATCGAGTATTTGGTTATCCATATGGACAATAACAATTATCATGAAAAAGTTATTAGGGTAAACGATTGTCACACTTTAAGATTACTCATATTGATGTTAGAATTCAGATCAAATAAACATTAACTTCAAACTCGGGCAACCAATATTACTTCTGATGATTTAGAATGCTTGCATCTGAGTAACAGGACATGATGAATGACATTTATTTTGCACCTCCTTCTCCTCACAACAATAATAAAGGTAATATTATGGCACTGATGAAATTCGAGTTATTGGTAATCCTTATGAACAATAAATTTAATCTTGATCTGCGCCTCAGAACTTTTGCGAATGAAAACTAGTTATTAGACCATAAATGCGTGTACAATATGATATCCGCGGGATTTGTTCAAGCGTTGTTGCTCAGTGTTGAGCTCAATGGATATGGTCTTGAACCAACAAGCTTAATTTGTAAGCATAATGTTGTCAATTCTTGCATAAAAAAACGTGTTAGCAGAGCGTGGTTTCGATCCACGGACCTCTGGGTTATGGGCCCCGCACGCTTCCACTGCGCCACTCTGCTATTCGATATATCAGTGTCAAAAATATATATAGGATTTATTTGACCAACTTATTGTCGGACATTTAGGTTAGTTATATTCAAGGGATCGCATAAAGATAAACTGACAGACATGAATACGCATTTGGGAAGCCAAGCTCAAGTAAGATATATTAGGATATTTGCAGTTGAGTAGTAGGGCGTGATGAATGACATGGAATTCGCTATCAAGGCCTCCCTACACAGCTGTGCCAATGATCAGATATTAGTTAATGAAATCGAGTATTTGGTTATCCATATGGACAATAACTTTATCAATAAAATTTATTAGGGCAAACGATTGTCACACTTTACGATTAATTCATATTGGTGTTAGAATTCAGATCAAATAATCATTAACGTCCAACTTGGGCAACCAATATTACTGCAGATGTTTAGAATGCTTGCATCTGAGTAACAGGACATGATGAATGACATTTATTTTGCACCTCCTTCTCCTTACATCAATAATAATGATATTTTTTTATGGCACTGATGAAATTCGAGTTATTGGTAATTCTTATTGACAATAAATTTAATCTTGATCTGCGCCTCAGAACTTTTCGAATGAAAACTAGTTATTGACCCTAAATGCGTGTACAATATGATTTCCACGGGATTTGTTCAAGCGTTGCTGCTCAGTTTGGAGCTCAATGGATATGGTCTTGAACCAACAAGCTTAATTTGTAAGCATAATGTTGTCAATTCTTGCATTTAAAAAAAAGTGTTAGCAGAGCGTGGTTTCGATCCACGGACCTCGGGGTTATGGGCCCAGCCGCTTCCACTGCGCCACTCTGCTCTTCGTTTTGCATCAGTGTCACTAATATATATAGAATTATTTGACCAACTTATTGTCGGACATTTATGTTATTTGTATGCAAGGACTGGGATGAGATATACTGGCAATAAATTCGAATCTGGGAAGCCAACCTGATGTAAGAATTTCAGGATACTTACATTTGAGAAGTAAGACACGATGCATGATATGAAAGACGTTTTCCTGGCTTCGCCTCACAACTGCACCAATACTCAGATATTAAGTACATGGAAATCGAGTGTTTTGGTTATTCTTATATACAATAAATCGGTGCGAAATCAGCGCCTCGCCCACGTTTTTTTGATAGAATTACCATATAGTTAAAAAGAGCTTAATGGGGGATTTGTTCAAGGAAAATTACCGAGCGCAAAGCTAAATGGTTATGGGTGTGAGACAATCAATTAAATTTTCAACACATGTTGTCCGAATTTGTTGGAAAAGAAACCCGAAAAAAAGTTAGCAGAGCGTGTTTTCGATCCACGGACCTCTGGGTTATGGGCCCAGCACGCTTCCACTGCGCCACTCTGCTATTCGATATATCAGTGTCAAAAAATATATATATAGGATTTATTTGACCAACTTATTGTCGGACATTTAGGTTAGTTATATTCAAGGATCGGCATAAGATAAACTGACATGTAATAGGCATTTGGGAAGCCAAGCTCAAGTAAGATATGTAGGATACTTGCAGTTGAGTTGTAGGGCGTGATGAATGACATGAAATTCGCTTTCAAAGACCTCCCTACACAGCTGTTACAATGATCAGATTTAAGTTTCAATGAAATCGAGTATTTGGTTATCCATATGGACAATAACAATTATCAATGAAAGTTATTAGGGTAAACGATTGTCACACTTTAAGATTACTCATATTGATGTTAGAATTCAGATCAAATAAACATTAACTTCAAACTCGGGCAACCAATATTACTTCTGATGTTTAGAATGCTTGCATCTGAGTAACAGGACATGATGAATGACATTATTTTGCACCTCCTTCTCCTCACATCAATAATAAAGGTAATATTATGGCACTGATGAAATTCGAGTTATTGGTAATCCTTATGACAATAAATTTAATCTTGATCTGCGCCTCAGAACTTTTGCGAATGAAAACTAGTTATTGACCCTAAATGCGTGTACAATATGATATCCACGGGATTTGTTCAAGCGTTGTTGCTCAGTGTTGAGCTCAATGGATATGGTCTTGAACCAACAAGCTTAATTTGTAAGCATAATGTTGTCAATTCTTGCATTTAAAAAAACGTGTTAGCAGAGCGTGGTTTCGATCCACGGACCTCTGGGTTATGGGCCACGCACGCTTCCACTGCGCCACTCTGCTATTCTATATATCAGTGTCAAAAATATATATATAGGATTTATTTGACCAACTTATTGTCGGACATTTAGGTTAGTTATATTCAGGGATCGGGATAAGATAAACTGACATATAGTACGCATTTGGAAGCCAAGCTCAAGTAAGATATTTTAGGATATTTGCAGTTGAGTAGTAGGGCGTGATGAATGACATGAAATTCGCTATCAAGGCTTCCCTTCACAGCTGTGCCAATGATCAGATATTAGGTTAAAGAAAACGAGTATTTGGTTATCCATATGGACAATAAACTTTATCAATAAAATTTATTAGGGCAAAACTATTGTCACACTTTACGTTAATTCATATTGGTGTTAGAATTCAGATCTAATAATCGTTAACTTCAAGGAAAAACTTGGGCAACCAATATTACTGCAGATGATTAGAATGCTTGCATCTGAGTAACAGGACATGATGAATGACATTTATTGTGCACCTCCTCTCCTCACAGCAATAATAATGATACTTATTATGGCACTGATGAAATTCGAGTTATTGGTAATTCTTATTGACAAAAAATTTAATCTTGATCTGCGCCTCAGAACTTTTCGAATGAAGGTTAGTTATTGACCCTAAATGCGTGTACAATATGATTTCCACGGGATTTGTTCAAGCGTTGCTGCTCAGTTTGGAGCTCAATGGATATGGTCTTGAACCAACAAGCTTAATTTGTAAGCATAATGTCGTCAATTCGTGCATTTTAAAAAAAGTGTTAGCAGAGCGTGGTTTCGATCCATGGACCTCGGGGTTATGGGCCCAGCCGATTTCCACTGCGCCACTCTGCTCTCGATATTATCATGTGTCAAAGTATATATATACGATTATCAGACCAACATATTGTCGGACATTTATGTTATTTTATATGCAGGGACTGGGATGAGATATACTGGCAATAAATTTGAATCTGGGAAGCCGACCTGATGTAAGAATTTCAGGATACTTACATTTGAGAAGTAAGACACGATGCATGATATGAAAGACGTTTTCCTGGCTTCCTCTCACAACTGCACCAATACGCAGATATTAAGTACATGGAAATCGAGTGTTTGGTTATTCTTATATACAATAAATCGGTGCGAAATCAGCGCCTCGCCACGTTTTTGGATAGAATTACCATATAGTTAAAAAGAGCTTCATGGGGGATTTGTTCAAGGAAAATTACCGAGCGCAAAGCTAAATGGTTATGGGTGTGAGACAAACAAAATTTTCAACACATGTTGTCCGATTTTTGAGGAAATAAAAAAAAAAAGTTAGCAGAGCGTGGTTTTCGATCCACGGACCTCTGGGTTATGGGCCCAGCACGCTTCCACTGCGCCACTCTGCTATTCGATATATCAGTGTCAAAAATATATATAGGATTTATTTTTGACCAACTTATTGTCGGACATTTAGGTTAGTTATATTCAAGGATCGGCATAAGATAAACTGACATATAATAGGCATTTGGGAAGCCAAGCAAGCTCAAGTAAGATATGTAGGATACTTGCAGTTGAGTTGTAGGGCGTGATGAATGACATGAAATTCGCTTTCAAAGACCTCCCTACACAGCTGTTACAATGATCAGATTTTAAGTTCAATGAAATCGAGTATTTGGTTATCCATATGGACAATAACAATTATCAATGAAAGTTATTAGGGTAAACGATTGTCACACTTTAAGATTACTCATATTGATGTTAGAATTCAGATCAAATAAACATTAACTTCAAACTCGGGCAACCAATATTACTTCTGATGTTTAGAATGCTTGCATCTGAGTAACAGGACATGATGAATGACATTTATTTTGCACCTCCTTCTCCTCACATCAATAATAAAGGTAATATTATGGCACTGATGAAATTCGAGTTATTGGTAATCCTTATGAACAATAAAATTTATCTTGATCTGCGCCTCAGAACTTTTCGAATGAAAACTAGTTATGACCCTAAATGCGTGTACAATATGATATCCGCGGGGATTTGTTCAAGCGTTGTTGCTCAGTGTTGAGCTCAATGGATATGGTCTTGAACCAACAAGCTTAATTTGTAAGCATAATGTTGTCAATTCTTGCATAAAAAAACGTGTTAGCAGAGCGTGGTTTCGATCCACGGACCTCTGGTTATGGGCCCCCGCACGAATTCCACTGCGCATCTCTGCTATTCGATATATATCAGTGTCAAAAAAATATATATAGGATTTATTTGACCAACTATTGTCGGACATTTAGGTTAGTTATATTCAGGGATCGGCATAAGATAAACTGACATATAGTACGCATTTGGGAAGCCAAGCTCAAGTAAGATATATTAGGATATTTGCAGTTGAGTAGTAGGGCGTGATGAATGACATGAAATTCGCTTTCAAGGCCTCCCTTCACAGCCGTGCCAATGATCAGATATTAGGTTAAAGAGAAACGAGTATTTGGTTATCCATATGGACAATAACTTTATCAATAAAATTTATTAGGGCAAACTATTGTCACACTTTACTTTAAGATTACTCATATTGATGTTAGAATTCAGATCAAATAAACATTAACTTCAAACTTGGGCAACCAATATTACTGCTGATGTTTAGAATGCTTGCATCTGAGTAACAGGACATGATGAATGACATTTATTTTTTGCACCTCCTTCTCCTCACATCAATAATAAAGATAATATTATGGCACTGATGAAATTCGAGTTATTGGTAATCCTTATGGACAATAAATTTAATCTTGATCTGCGCCTCAGAACTTTTCGAATGAAAACTAGTTATTGACCCTAAATGCGTGTACAATATGATTTCCACGGGATTTGTTCAAGCGTTGCTGCTCAGTGTGGAGCTCAATGGATATGGTCTTGAACCAACAAGCTTAATTTGTAAGCATAATGTTGTCAATTCTTGCATTTAAAAAAAGTGTTAGCAGAGCGTGGTTTCGATCCACGGACCTCTGGGTTATGGGCCCAGCACGCTTCCACTGCGCCACTCTGCTCTTCGTTATATCAGTGTCAAACTAATATATATAGGAGATTATTTGACCAACTTATTGTCGGACATTTAGGTTATTTATATGCAAGGGCTGGGATGAGATATACTGGCAATAAATTCGAATCTGGGAAGCCAACCTGATGTAAGAATTTCAGGATACTTACATTTTGAGAAGTAAGACACGATGCATGATATGAAAGACGTTTTCCTGGCTTCGCCTCACAACTGCACCAATACTCAGATATTAAGTACATGGAAATCGAGTGTTTGGTTATTCTTATATACAATGAATCGGTGCGAAATCAGCGCCTCGCCACGTTTTTTGATAGAATTACCATATAGTTAAAAAGAGCTTAATGGGGGATTTGTTCAAGGAAAATTACCGAGCGCAAAGCTAAATGGTTATGGGTGTGAGACAATTAAATTTTCAACACATGTTGTCCGAATTTTGAGGAAAAGAAACCCGAAAAAGTTAGCAGAGCGTGTTTTCGATCCACGGACCTCTGGGTTATGGGCCCAGCACGCTTTCCACTGCGCCACTCTGCTATTCGATATATCAGTGTCAAAAAATATATATATATAGGATTTATTTGACCAACTTATTGTCGGACATTTAGGTTAGTTATATTCAAGGATCGGCATAAGATAAACAGACATGTAATAGGCATTTGGGAAGCCAAGCTCAAGTAAGATATGTAGGATACTTGCAGTTGAGTTGTAGGGCGTGATGAATGACATGAAATTCGCTTTCAAAGACCTCCCTACACAGCTGTTACAATGATCAGATATTAAGTTCAATGAAATCGAGTATTTGGTTATCCATATGGACAATAACAATTATCAATGAAAGTTATTAGGGTAAACGATTGTCACACTTTAAGATTACTCATATTGATGTTAGAATTCAGATCAAATAAACATTAACTTCAAACTCGGGCAACCAATATTACTTCTGATGTTTAGAATGCTTGCATCTGAGTAACAGGACATGATGAATGACATTTATTTTTTGCACCTCCTTCTCCTCACATCAATAATAAAGGTAATATTATGGCACTGATGAAATTCGAGTTATTGGTAATCCTTATGAACAATAAATTTAATCTTGATCTGCGCCTCAGAACTTTTCGAATGAAAACTAGTTATTGACCCTAAATGCGTGTACAATATGATATCCACGGGATTTGTTCAAGCGTTGTTGCTCAGTGTTGAGCTCAATGGATATGGTCTTGAACCAACAAGCTTAATTTGTAAGCATAATGTTGTCAATTCTTGCATAAAAAAAAGTGTTAGCAGAGCGTGGTTTCGATCCACGGACCTCTGGGTTATGGGCCCAGCACGCTTCCACTGCGCCACTCTGCTAGTCTATATATCAGTGTCAAAAAATATATATAGGATTTATTTGACCAACTTATTGTCGGACATTTAGGTTAGTTATATTCAGGGATGGGATGATAAACTGACATATAATTCGCATTTGGGAAGCCAAGCTCAAGTAAGATATTTTAGGATACTTGCAGTTGAGAAGTAGGGCGTGAGGAATGACATGGAATTCGCTTTCAAGGCTTCCCTCACACAGCTGTGCCAATGATCAGATATTAAGTTAAAGAAATCGAGTATTTGGTTATCCATATGGACAATGAACTTTATCAAAAAAATTTATTAGGGCAAACTATTGTCACACTTTAGAATTATTCATATTGGTGTTAGAATTCAGATCTAATAATCATTTGTTCCAACTTGGGCAACCAAATTACTGCAGATGATTAGAATGCTTGCATCTGAGTAACAGGACATGATGAATGACATTTATTGTGCACCCTCCTTCTCCTGAACAGAAACCCGAAAATAAGATACGTTTATGGCACTGATGAAATTCGAGTTATTGGTAATTCCTTATGGACAATAAATTTAATCTTGATCTGCGCCTCAGAACTTTTCGAATGAAAACTAGTTATTGACCCTAAATGCGTGTACAATATGATTTCCACGGGATTTGTTCAAGCGTTGCTGCTCAGTTTGGAGCTCAATGGATATGGTCTTGAACCAAGCAAATTTAATTTGTAAGCATAATGTCGTCAATTCGTGTTTTAAAAAACGTGTTAGCAGAGCGTGGTTTCGATCCATGGACCTCGGGGGGTTAGCTGCCCCCAGCCGATTCCACTGCGCCACTCTGCTATTTCGTTATCCATGTGTCACTAATATATATATGAATTATCAGATCAACATACCGTTCGGACATTTAAGTTATTACTATGCAAGGACTGGGATGAGATATACTGGCAATAAATTTGAATCTGGGAAGCCACCTGATGTAAGATGTTTCAGGATACTTACATTTGAGTAAAGTAAGACACGATGCATGATATGAAAGACGTTTTCCTGGCTTCGCCTCACAACTGCACCAATAAGGTAGATATTAAGTACTGATGGAAATCGAGTGTTTGGTTATTCTTATATACAATAAATCGGTGCGAAATCAGCGCCTCGCCACGTTTTTGAATGATAGAATTACCATATAGTTAAAAAGAGCTTCATGGGGGATTTGTTCAAGGAAAATTACGAGCGAGTGCAAAGCTAAATGGTTATGGGGTGTGAGACCACAATTAAATTTTAAACACATGTTGTCGAATTTTTGAAATAAAAAAAAAAAAAGTTAGCAGAGCGTGTTTTCGATCCACGGACCTCTGGGTTATGGGCCCAGCACGCTTCCACTGCGCCACTCTGCTATTCGATATATCAGTGTCAAAAAATATATATAGGATTTATTTGACCAACTTATTGTCGGACATTTAGGTTAGTTATATTCAAGGATCGGCATAAGATAAACTGACATATAATAGGCATTTGGGAAGCCAAGCTCAAGTAAGATATGTAGGATACTTGCAGTTGAGTTGTAGGGGAATGATGAATGACATGAAATTCGCTTTCAAAGACCTCCCTACACAGCTGTTACAATGATCAGATTTTAAGTTAGATGAAATCGAGTATTTGGTTATCCATATGGACAATAACAATTATCAATGAAAGTTATTAGGGTAAACGATTGTCACACTTTAAGATTACTCATATTATATGATGTTAGAATTCAGATCAAAAAAATAAACATTAACTTCAAACTCGGGCAACCAATATTACTTCTGATGTTTAGAATGCTTGCATCTGAGTAACAGGACATGATGAATGACATTTTTTTGCACCTCCTTCTCCTCACAATCAATAATAAAGGTAATATTATGGCACTGATGAAATTCGAGTTATTGGTTCAGATATATGAACAATAAATTTATCTTGATCTGTGCCTCAGAACTTTTGCGAATGAAAACTAGTTATGACCCTAAATGCGTGTACAATATGATATCCGCGGGATTTGTTCAAGCGTTGTTGCTCAGTGTTGAGCTCAATGGATATGGTCTTGAACCAACAAGCTTAATTTGTAAGCATAATGTTGTCAATTCTTGCATAAAAAACGTGTTAGCAGAGCGTGGTTTCGATCCACGGACCTCTGGGTTATGGGCCCAGCACGCTTCCACTGCGCCACTCTGCTATTCGATATATCAGTGTCAAAAAAATATATATATAGGATTTATTTGACCACTTATTGTCGGACATTTAGGTTAGTTATATTCAAGGATCGGCATAAGATAAACAGACATGTAATAGGCATTTGGGAAGCCAAGCTCAAGTAAGATATATTAGGATAGGATACTTGCAGTTGAGTTGTAGGGCGTGATGAATGACATGAAATTCGCTCAAAGACCTCCCTACACAGCTGTTACAATGATCAGATATTAAGTTCAATGAAATCGAGTATTTGGTTATCCATATGGACAATAACAATTATCAATGAAAGTTATTAGGGTAAACGATTGTCACACTTTAAGATTACTCATATTGATGTTAGAATTCAGATCAAATAAACATTAACTTCAAACTCGGGCAACCAATATTACTTCTGATGTTTAGAATGCTTGCATCTGAGTAACAGGACATGATGAATGACATTTATTTTGCACCTCCTTCTCCTCACATCAATAATAAAGGTAATATTATGGCACTGATGAAATTCGAGTTATTGGTAATCCTTATTGACAATAAATTTAATCTTGATCTGCGCCTCAGAACTTTTCGAATGAAAACTAGTTATTGACCTTAAATGCGTGTACAATATGATTTCCACGGGATTTGTTCAAGCGTTGTTGCTCAGTGTGGAGCTCAATGGATATGGTCTTGAACCAACAAGCTTAATTTGTAAGCATAATGTTGTCAATTCTTGCATTTAAAAAAAGTGTTAGCAGAGCGTGGTTTCGATCCACGGACCTCTGGGTTATGGGCCCAGCACGCTTCCACTGCGCCACTCTGCTAGTCGATATATCAGTGTCAAAAATATATATAGGATTTATTTGACCAACTTATTGTCGGACATTTAGGTTAGTTTATATGCAAGGGCTGGGATGAGATATACTGGCAATAAATTCGAATCTGGGAAGTCAACCTGATGTAAGAATTTCAGGATACTTACCTTTGAGAAGTAAGACACGATGCATGATATGAAAGACGTTTTCCTGGCTTCGCCTCACAACTGCACCAATACTCAGATATTAAGTACATGGAAATCGAGTGTTTGGTTATTCTTATATACAATGAATCGGTGCGAAATCAGCGCCTCGCCACGTTTTTTGATAGAATTACCATATAGTTAAAAAGAGCTTAATGGGGGATTTGTTCAAGGAAAATTACCGAGCGCAAAGCTAAATGGTTATGGGTGTGAGACAATCAATTAAATTTTCAACACATGTTGTCCGAATTTTGTTGAAAAAGAAACCCGAAAAAGTTAGCAGAGCGTGGTTTCGATCCACGGACCTCTGGGTTATGGGCCCAGCACGCTTCCACTGCGCCACTCTGCTATTCGATATATCAGTGTCAAAAATATATATAGGATTTATTTGACCAACTTATTGTCGGACATTTAGGTTAGTTATATTCAAGGATCCGCATAAGATAAACAGACATGTAATAGGCATTTGGGAAGCCAAGCTCAAGTAAGATATGTAGGATACTTGCAGTTGAGTTGTAGGGCGTGATGAATGACATGAAATTCGCTTTCAAAGACCTCCCTACACAGCAGCTGTTACAATGATCAGATATTAAGTTCAATGAAATCGAGTATTTGGTTATCCATATGGACAATAACAATTATCAATGAAAGTTATTAGGGTAAACGATTGTCACACTTTAAGATTACTCATATTGATGTTAGAATTCAGATCAAATAAACATTAACTTCAAACTCGGGCAACCAATATTACTTCTGATGTTTAGAATGCTTGCATCTGAGTAACAGGACATGATGAATGACATTTATTTTGCACCTCCTTCTCCTCACATCAATAATAAAGGTAATATTATGGCACTGATGAAATTCGAGTTATTGGTAATCCTTATTGACAATAAATTTAATCTTGATCTGCGCCTCAGAACTTTTCGAATGAAAACTAGTTTGACCTTAAATGCGTGTACAATATGATTTCCACGGGATTTGTTCAAGCGTTGTTGCTCAGTGTGGAGCTCAATGGATATGGTCTTGAACCAACAAGCTTAATTTGTAAGCATAATGTTGTCAATTCTTGCATTTAAAAAAAGTGTTAGCAGAGCTGGTTTCGATCCACGGACCTCTGGGTTATGGGCCCAGCACGCTTCCACTGCGCCACTCTGCTAGTCGATATATCAGTGTCAAAAATATATATAGGATTTTTATTGACCAACTTATTGTCGGACATTTAGGTTAGTTTATATGCAAGGGCTGGGATGAGATATACTGGCATATAATTCGAATCTGGGAAGTCAACCTGATGTAAGAATATCAGGATACTTACCTTTGAGAAGTAAGACACGATGCATGATATGAAAGACGTTTTTCCTGCTTCGCCTCACAACTGCACCAATACTCATATTAGTTAAAGAAATCGAGTATTTGGTTATCCATATGGAAATCGAGTATTAGGGGTTATTCTTATATATATTGATAGAATCAGATCAAATAAAATTAACTTCAAACTCGGGCAACCAATATTACTTCTGATGTTTTAGAATGCTTGCATCTGAGTAACGACATTTATTTTTGCAATCCTTCGCCTCCCACACAGCAATAATAAAATTATATTATGGCACTGATGAGTTAAAAAGAGCTTAATGGGGGATTTGTTCAAATAAATTTAAAACTACCGAGCGCAAAGCTAAATGGTTATGACCCTAAATGTGTGAGACAATCAATTAAATTTTCAAACACATATGTCCGAATTAATTTTTTGTTGAAAAAGAAACCATAAAAAAGTTAGCAGAGCGTGGTTTCGATCCACGGACCTCTGGGTTATGGGCCCAGCACGCTTCCACTGCGCCACTCTGCTATTCGATATATCAGTGTCAAAAATATATATATAGGATTTATTTGACCAACTTATTGTCGGACATTTAGGTTAGTTATATTCAAGGATCGGCATAAGATAAACAGACATGTAATAGGCATTTGGGAAGCCAAGCTCAAGTAAGATATGTAGGATACTTGCAGTTGAGTTGTAGGGCGTGATGAATGACATGAAATTCGCTTTCAAAGACCTCCCTACACAGCTGTTACAATGATCAGATATTAAGTTCAATGAAATCGAGTATTTGGTTATCCATATGGACAATAACAATTATCAATGAAAGTTATTAGGGTAAACGATTGTCACACTTTAAGATTACTCATATTGATGTTAGAATTCAGATCAAATAAACATTAACTTCAAACTCGGGCAACCAATATTACTTCTGATGTTTAGAATGCTTGCATCTGAGTAACAGGACATGATGAATGACATTTATTTTTGCACCTCCTTCTCCTCATCAATAATAAAGGTAATATTATGGCACTGATGAAATTCGAGTTATTGGTAATCCTTATTGACAATAAATTTAATCTTGATCTGCGCCTCAGAACTTTTCGAATGAAAACTAGTTATTGACCTTAAATGCGTGTACAATATGATTTCCACGGGATTTGTTCAAGCGTTGTTGCTCAGTGTGGAGCTCAATGGATATGGTCTTGAACCAACAAGCTTAATTTGTAAGCATAATGTTGTCAATTCTTGCATTTAAAAAAAGTGTTAGCAGAGCGTGGTTTCGATCCACGGACCTCGGGGGTTGGGCCCAGCACGCTTCCACTGCGCCACTCTGCTAGTCGATATATCAGTGTCAAAAAAATATATATAGGATTTATTTGACCAACTTATTGTCGGACATTTAGGTTAGTTATATGCAAGGGGCTGGGATGAGATATACTGGCAATAAATTCGAATCTGGGAAGTCAACCTGATGTAAGAATTTCAGGATACTTACCTTTGAGAAGTAAGACACGATGCATGATATGAAAGACGTTTTCCTGGCTTCGCCTCACAACTGCACCAATACTCAGATATTAAGTACATGGAAATCGAGTGTTTGGTTATTCTTATATACAATGAATCGGTGCGAAATCAGCGCCTCGCCACGTTTTTTGATAGAATTACCATATAGTTAAAAAGAGCTTAATGGGGGATTTGTTCAAGGAAAATTACCGAGCGCAAAGCTAAATGGTTGGTTGGGTGTGTGAGACAATTAAATTTTCAACACATGTTGTCCGAATTTTTTGAAAATAAAAACCCGAAAAAGTTAGCAGAGCGTGGTTTCGATCCACGGACCTCTGGGTTATGGGCCCAGCACGCTTCCACTGCGCCACTCTGCTATTCGATATATCAGTGTCAAAAATATATATATATATAGGATTTATTTGACCAACTTATTGTCGGACATTTAGGTTAGTTATATTCAAGGATCGGCATAAGATAAACAGACATGTAATAGGCATTTGGGAAGCCAAGCTCAAGTAAGATATGTAGGATACTTGCAGTTGAGTTGTAGGGCGTGATGAATGACATGAAATTCGCTTTCAAAGACCTCCCTACACAGCTGTTACAATGATCAGATATTAAGTTCAATGAAATCGAGTATTTGGTTATCCATATGGACAATAACAATTATCAATGAAAGTTATTAGGGTAAACGATTGTCACACTTTAAGATTACTCATATTGATGTTAGAATTCAGATCAAATAAACATTAACTTCAAACTCGGGGGCAACCAATATTACTTCTGATGTTTAGAATGCTTGCATCTGAGTAACAGGACATGATGAATGACATTTATTTTGCACCTCCTTCTCCTCACATCAATAATAAAGGTAATATTATGGCACTGATGAAATTCGAGTTATTGGTAATCCTTATTGACAATAAATTTAATCTTGATCTGCGCCTCAGAACTTTTCGAATGAAAACTAGTTATTGACCTTAAATGCGTGTACAATATGATTTCCACGGGATTTGTTCAAGCGTTGTTGCTCAGTGTGGAGCTCAATGGATATGGTCTTGAACCAACAAGCTTAATTTGTAAGCATAATGTTGTCAATTCTTGCATTTAAAAAAAAGTGTTAGCAGAGCGTGGTTTCGATCCACGGACCTCTGGGTTATGGGCCCAGCACGCTTTCACTGCGCCACTCTGCTAGTCGATATATCAGTGTCAAAAAAATATATATAGGATTTATTTGACCAACTATTGTCGGACATTTAGGTTAGTTATATGCAAGGGCTGGGATGAGATATACTGGCAATAAATCGAGGATCTGGGAAGTCAACCTGATGTAAGAATTTCAGGATACTTACCTTTGAGAAGTAAGACACGATGCATGATATGAAAGACGTTTTTTCCTGGCTTCGCCTCACAACTGCACCAATACTCAGATATTAAGTACATGGAAATCGAGTGTTTGGTTATTCTTGCATATACAGGACAATGAATCGGTGCGAAATCAGCGCCTCGCCACGTTTTTATGGCATGATGGAATACCATATAGTTAAAAAGAGCTTAAATCCTTATTTGTCAAATAAAAATTAATCTTGGGCGCCAGCCGAGCGCAATGCTAAATGGTTATGGGTGAGACAATCAATTAAATTTTCAACACATGTTGTCCGAATTTTGTTGAAAAAGAAACCCGAAAAAGTTAGCAGAGCGTGGTTTCGATCCACGGACCTCTGGGTTATGGGCCCAGCACGCTTCCACTGCGCCACTCTGCTATTCGATATATCAGTGTCAAAAATATATATATATAGGATTTATTTGACCAACTTATTGTCGGACATTTAGGTTAGTTATATTCAAGGATCCGCATAAGATAAACAGACATGTAATAGGCATTTGGGAAGCCAAGCTCAAGTAGTAAGATATGTAGGATACTTGCAGTTGAGTTGTAGGGCGTGATGAATGACATGAAATTCGCTTTCAAAGACCTCCCTACACAGCTGTTACAATGATCAGATATTAAGTTCAATGAAATCGAGTATTTGGTTATCCATATGGACAATAACAATTATCAATGAAAGTTATTAGGGTAAACGATTGTCACACTTTAAGATTACTCATATTGATGTTAGAATTCAGATCAAATAAACATTAACTTCAAACTCGGGCAACCAATATTACTTCTGATGTTTAGAATGCTTGCATCTGAGTAACAGGACATGATGAATGACATTTATTTTGCACCTCCTTCTCCTCACATCAATAATAAAGGTAATATTATGGCACTGATGAAATTCGAGTTATTGGTAATCCTTATGACAATAAATTTAATCTTGATCTGCCTCAGAACTTTTCGAATGAAAACTAGTTATTGACCTTAAATGCGTACAATATGATTTCCACGGGATTTGTTCAAGCGTGTTGCTCAGTGTGGAGCTCAATGGATATGGTCTTGAACCAACAAGCTTAATTTGTAAGCATAATGTTGTCAATTCTTGCATTTAAAAAAGTGTTAGCAGAGCGTGGTTTCGATCCACGGACCTCTGGGTTATGGGCCCAGCACACGCTTCCACTGCGCCACTCTGCTAGTCGATATATCAGTGTCAAAATATATATAGGATTTATTTGACCAACTTATTGTCGGACATTTAGGTTAGTTATATGCAAGGGCTGGGATGAGATATACTGGCAATAAATTCGAATCTGGGAAGGGAAGTCAACCTGATGTAAGAATTTCAGGATACTTACCTTTGAGAAGTAAGACACGATGCATGATATGAAAGACGTTTTCCTGGCTTCGCCTCACAACTGCACCAATACTCAGATATTAAGTACATGGAAATCGAGTGTTTGGTTATTCTTATATACAATGAATCGGTGCGAAATCAGCGCCTCGCCACGTTTTTTGATAGAATTACCATATAGTTAAAAAGAGCTTAATGGGGGATTTGTTCAAGGAAAATTACCGAGCGCAAAGCTAAATGGTTATGGGTGTGAGACAATCAATTAAATTTTCAACACATGTTGTCCGAATTTTGTTGAAAAAGAAACCCGAAAAAGTTAGCAGAGCGTGGTTTCGATCCACGGACCTCTGGGTTATGGGCCCAGCACGCTTCCACTGCGCCACTCTGCTATTCGATATATATCAGTGTCAAAAATATATATATATAGGATTTATTTGACCAACTTATTGTCGGACATTTAGGTTAGTTATATTCAAGGATCGGCATAAGATAAACAGACATGTAATAGGCATTTGGGAAGCCAAGCTCAAGTAAGATATGTAGGATACTTGCAGTTGAGTTGTAGGGCGTGATGAATGACATGAAATTCGCTTTCAAAGACCTCCCTACACAGCTGTTACAATGATCAGATATTAAGTTCAATGAAATCGAGTATTTGGTTATCCATATGGACAATAACAATTATCAATGAAAGTTATTAGGGTAAACGATTGTCACACTTTAAGATTACTCATATTGATGTTAGAATTCAGATCAAATAAACATTAACTTCAAACTCGGGCAACCAATATTACTTCTGATGTTTAGAATGCTTGCATCTGAGTAACAGGACATGATGAATGACATTTATTTTGCACCCTCCTTCTCCTCACATCAATAATAAGGTAATATTATGGCACTGATGAAATTCGAGTTATTGGTAATCCTTATTGACAATAAATTTAATCTTGATCTGCGCCTCAGAACTTTTCGAATGAAAACTAGTTATTGACCTTAAATGCGTGTACAATATGATTTCCACGGGATTTGTTCAAGCGTTGTTGCTCAGTGTGGAGCTCAATGGATATGGTCTTGAACCAACAAGCTAATTTGTAAGCATAATGTTGTCAATTCTTGCATTTAAAAAAAGTGTTAGCAGAGCGTGGTTTCGATCCACGGACCTCTGGGTTATGGGGGCCCAGCACGCTTCCACTGCGCCACTCTGCTAGTCGATATATCAGTGTCAAAATATATATAGGATTTATTTGACCAACTTATTGTCGGACATTTAGGTTAGTTATATGCAAGGGCTGGGATGAGATATACTGGCAATAAAATTCGAATCTGGGAAGTCAACCTGATGTAAGAATTTCAGGATACTTACCTTTGAGAAGTAAGACACGATGCATGATATGAAAGACGTTTTCCTGGCTTCGCCTCACAACTGCACCAATACTCAGATATTAAGTACATGGAAATCGAGTGTTTGGTTATTCTTATATACAATGAATCGGTGCGAAATCAGCGCCTCGCCACGTTTTTTTTGATAGAATTACCATATAGTTAAAAAGAGCTTAATGGGGGATTTGTTCAAGGAAAATTACCGAGCGCAAAGCTAAATGGTTATGGGTGTGAGACAATCAATTAAATTTTCAACACATGTTGTCCGAATTTTGTTGAAAAAGAAACCCGAAAAAGTTAGCAGAGCGTGGTTTCGATCCACGGACCTCTGGGTTATGGGCCCAGCACGCTTCCACTGCGCCACTCTGCTATTCGATATATCAGTGTCAAAAATATATATATATAGGATTTATTTGACCAACTTATTGTCGGACATTTAGGTTAGTTATATTCAAGGATCCGCATAAGATAAACAGACATGTAATAGGCATTTGGGAAGCCAAGCTCAAGTAAGATATGTAGGATACTTGCAGTTGAGTTGTAGGGCGTGATGAATGACATGAAATTCGCTTTCAAAGACCTCCCTACACAGCTGTTACAATGATCAGATATTAAGTTCAATGAAATCGAGTATTTGGTTATCCATATGGACAATAACAATTATCAATGAAAGTTATTAGGGTAAACGATTGTCACACTTTAAGATTACTCATATTGATGTTAGAATTCAGATCAAATAAAACATTAACTTCAAACTCGGGCAACCAATATTACTTCTGATGTTTAGAATGCTTGCATCTGAGTAACAGGACATGATGAATGACATTTATTTTGCACCTCCTTCTCCTCACATCAATAATAAAGGTAATATTATGGCACTGATGAAATTCGAGTTATTGGTAATCCTTATTGACAATAAATTTAATCTTGATCTGCGCCTCAGAACTTTTCGAATGAAAACTAGTTATTGACCTTAAATGCGTGTACAATATGATTTCCACGGGATTTGTTCAAGCGTTGTTGCTCAGTGTGGAGCTCAATGGATATGGTCTTGAACCAACAAGCTTAATTTGTAAGCATAATGTTGTCAATTCTTGCATTAAAAAAAGTGTTAGCAGAGCGTGGTTTCGATCCACGGACCTCTGGGTATGGGCCCAGCACGCTTCCACTGCGCCACTCTGCTAGTCGATATATCAGTGTCAAAAAATATATATAGGATTTATTTGACCACTTATTGTCGGACATTTAGGTTAGTTATATTCAAGGGCTGGGAGAGATAAACTGCAATAAATTCGAATCTGGGAAGCCAACCTGAAGTAAGAATATTCAGGATATTTTACCTTTGAGAAGTAGGGACACGATGCATGATATGAAATTCGTTTTCAAGGCTTCCCCTCACAACTGCACCAATGATCAGATATTAAGTAAATGGAAATCGAGTGTTTGGTTATCCATATGGACAATGAACTTTATCGGTGCGAAATCAGCGCAAACTCGCCACGTTTTTTTATAGAATTACATATAGTTAAAAGAAGCTTAATAATAATCGTTGTTCAAGGAAAATTACCGGGCAACCAATATTACGCAGATGATTGGAATGCTTGCATCTGAGTAACAGGACATGATGAATGACATTTATTGTGCACCTTCTTCTCCTCACAGCAATAAAATGATATATTATGGCACTGATGAAATTCGAGTTATTGACCTCTTCTTATGGGCCCAGCAAATTTAATGCTTGATCTGCGCCTCATAACTTTTCGAATATATAAACTAGTTATTGACCCTAAATGCGTGTCGGACATTTTTCCACGGGATTTGTTCAAGCGTTCTGCTCAGATGGACAGACATGGATATAGGCATTTGGGACCAACAAGCTCAATTTGTAAGCATATGTAGGATACTTGCAGTTGAGTTGTAGGGGGCGTGACGTGTTAGCAGAGCGTCGGTTTCGATCCATGGACTACACAGGGGTTATGGGCCCATCCGATTCCACTGCGCCAATCGAGCTGCTATTTGGTTATCCATGTGACAATAACACATATCAATGAAAGTTATTAGGGTAAACGATTGTCACACTTTAAGATTACTCATATTGTATGTTAGAACTCAGATGAAATATACTGGCAATAAATTTGAATCGGGGAAACCAATGATACTTCTGATGTTTAGGATGCTTACATTTGAGAAGTAAGAACACGATGCATGATATGAAAGACATTTTTTTGGCTTCGCCTCACAACTGCACCAATACGCAGATATTATGGTACTGATGAAATTCGAGTGTTTGGTTAATTCTTATTGACAATAAATTTGCGAAATGATCTGCGCCTCGCCACTTTTTTTGAATGAAAACTATTGACCTTAAATGCGTGTAAAAAGATTTTCATGGGGGATTTGTTCAAGCGTTGTTACCGAGCGCAAAGCTAAATGGTTATGGGTCTTGACCAACAAGCTAATTTTTAAACACATGTTGTCCGAATTTTTGAAATACAAAAAAAAAAAAGTTAGCAGAGCGTGGTTTCGATCCACGGACCTCTGGGTTATGGGCCCAGCACGCTTCCACTGCGCCACTCTGCTAGTCGATATATCAGTGTCAAAAAAATATATATAGGATTTATTTGACCAACTTATTGTCGGACATTTAGGTTAGTTATATTCAAGGATCTGGGATAAGATAAACTGACATATAATTAGGCATTTGGGAAGCCAAGCTCAAGTAAGATATTTCAGGATACTTGCCTTTGAGAAGTAGGGCGTGATGCATGACATGAAATTCGCTTTCAAAGACCTCCCTACACAGCTGTTACAATGATCAGATATTAAGTTACATGGAAATCGAGTGTTTTGGTTATCCATATGGACAATAACAATTATCAATAAAATTATTGGGTAAACGATTGTCACCTTAAGATTACTCATTTTTTAGAATAGAAATAAACATTAACTTCAAACTGGGGAGCAATATTAATGGGGGATTTGTTTAGAATGGAAAATCTGAGTAACAGCACAAGCTAAATGGTTATGGGTGTGAGACCTCCTTCTCCTCAAATAATAATGGTAATATTTGTCTGATGAAATTCGAGTTATTGGTAATCCTTTATGGGACAAAAATTTATCTTGATCTGTGGTTTCGATCCACGAACCTCTGGGTTATTGGCCCATAAATAAATGTACAATATGATTTCCGCGGGATTTGTTCAAGCATAGTTGCTCAGTTTGGAGCTATATATATATAGGATTTATTTGACCAACTTATTGTCGGACATTTAGGTTAGTTATATTCAAGGATCGGCATAAGATAAACAGACATGTAATAGGCATTTGGGAAGCCAAGCTCAAGTAAGATATGTAGGATACTTGCAGTTGAGTTGTAGGGCGTGATGAATGACATGAAATTCGCTTTCAAAGACCTCCCTACACAGCTGTTACAATGATCAGATATTAAGTTCAATGAAATCGAGTATTTGGTTATCCATATGGACAATAACAATTATCAATGAAAGTTATTAGGGTAAACGATTGTCACACTTTAAGATTACTCATATTGATGTTAGAATTCAGATCAAATAAACATTAACTTCAAACTCGGGCAACCAATATTACTTCTGATGTTTAGAATGCTTGCATCTGAGTAACAGGACATGATGAATGACATTTATTTTGCACCTCCTTCTCCTCACATCAATAATAAAGGTAATATTATGGCACTGATGAAATTCGAGTTATTGGTAATCCTTATTGACAATAAATTTAATCTTGATCTGCGCCTCAGAACTTTTCGAATGAAAACTAGTTATTGACCTTAAATGCGTGTACAATATGATTTCCACGGGATTTGTTCAAGCGTTGTTGCTCAGTGTGGAGCTCAATGGATATGGTCTGAAAACAACAAGCTTAATTTGTAAGCATAATGTGTCAATTCTTTGCAAATAAAAAAGTGTTAGCAGAGCGTGGTTTCGATCCACGGACCTCTGGGTTATGGGCCCAGCACGCTTCCACTGCGCCACTCTGCTATTCGATATATCAGTGTCAAAAATATATATAGGATTTATTTGACCAACTTATTGTCGGACATTTAGGTTAGTTATATTCAGGGATCGGGATGAGATAAACTGACATATATACGCATTTGGGAAGCCAAGCTCAAGTAAGATATTTAGGATATTTGCAGTTGAGTAGTAGGACGTGATGAATGACATGGAATTCGCTATCAAGGCTACCCTTCACTGCTGTGCCAAAGATCAGATATTAGGTTAAAGAGGCGAGTATTTGGTTATCCATATGGACAAAACTTTATCAATACTTATTATAAAAGTACACTTTGGTAAAATCGTGTGAATTCAGATCAAATTCTTATATACAACCAATCGGTGCGAATTAGAATGCTTGCATCTGAGTAACAGGACATGATGAATTTTTATTTAGCAATTCACAACAATAATAAAAAAATTATGGCACTGATGAAATTCGGGTTATTGGTAATCAATGAACAAAATTTATTCTTGATCTGAGCCTCAGAACTTTTGCGAATGAAAAAAATGGTTAAATGCGTGTACAATATGAGATCCGCGGGATTTGTTCAAGCGTTGTTGCTCAGTGTTGAGCTCAATGGATATGGTCTTGAACCCACAAGCTTAATTGTAGCATAATGTTGTCAATTCTTGCATAAATAAAGTGTTAGCAGAGCGTGGTTTCGATCCACGGACCTCTGGGTTATGGGCCCAGCACGCTTTCACTGCGCATCTCTGCTATTCGATATATCAGTGTCAAAAATATATATATATAGGATTTATTTGACCAACTTATTGTCGGACATTTAGGTTAGTTATATTCAAGGATCGGCATAAGATAAACAGACATGTATAGGCATTTGGGAAGCCAAGCTCAAGTAAGATATGTAGGATACTTGCAGTTGAGTTGTAGGGCGTGATGAATGACATGGAATTCGCTATCAAAGACCTCCCTACACAGCTGTTACAATGATCAGATATTAGTTCAATGAAATCGAGTATTTGGTTATCCATATGGACAAATAAAATTATCAATAAAAGTTATTAGGGTAAACGATTGTCACACTTTAAGATTACTCATATTGATGTTAGAATTCAGATCAAATAAACGTTAACTTCCAACTCAAACTCGGGCAACCAATATTACTTCTGATGTTTAGAATGCTTGCATCTGAGTAACAGGACATGATGAATGACATTTATTTTGCACCTCTTCTCACATCAATAATAAAGGTAATATTATGGCACTGATGAAATTCGAGTTATTGGTAATTCTTATGACAATAAATTTAATCTTGATCTGCGCCTCAGAACTTTTCGAATGAAAACTAGTTATGACCCTAAATGCGTGTACAATATGATTTCCACGGGATTTGTTCAAGCGTTGTTGCTCAGTGTGGAGCTCAATGGATATGGTCTTGAACCAACAAGCTTAATTTGTAAGCATAATGTTGTCAATTCTTGCATTTAAAAAAAGTGTTAGCAGAGCGTGGTTTCGATCCACGGACCTCTGGGTTATGGCCCCCAGCACGCTTCCACTGCGCCACTCTGCTAGTCGATATATCAGTGTCAAAAATATATATATAGGATTTATTTGACCAACTTATTGTCGGACATTTAGGTTAGTTATATTCAAGGATCGGCATAAGATAAACAGACATATAATAGGCATTTGGGAAGCCAAGCTCAAGTAAGATATGTAGGATACTTGCAGTTGAGTTGTAGGGCGTGATGAATGACATGAAATTCGCTTTCAAAGACCTCCCTACACAGCTGTTACAATGATCAGATATTAAGTTCAATGAAATCGAGTATTTGGTTATCCATATGGACAATAACAATTATCAATAAAAGTTATTAGGGTAAACGATTGTCACACTTTAAGATTACTCATATTGATGTTAGAATTCAGATCAAACAAACATTAACTTCAAACTCGGGCAACCAATATTACTTCTGATGTTTAGAATGCTTGCATCTGAGTAACAGGACATGATGAATGACATTTATTTTGCACCTCCTTCTCCTCACATCAATAATAAAGGTAATATTATGGCACTGATGAAATTCGAGTTATTGGTAATCCTTATTGACAATAAATTTAATCTTGATCTGCGCCTCAGAACTTTTCGAATGAAAACTAGTTATTGACCTTAAATGCGTGTACAATATGATTTCCACGGGATTTGTTCAAGCGTTGTTGCTCAGTGTGGAGCTCAATGGATATGGTCTTGAACCAACAAGCTTAATTTGTAAGCATAATGTTGTCAATTCTTGCATTTAAAAAAACGTGTTAGCAGAGCGTGGTTTCGATCCACGGACCTCTGGTTATGGGCCCAGCACGCTTTCACTGCGCCACTCTGCTATTCGATATATCAGTGTCAAAAATATATATAGGATTTATTTGACCAACTTATTGTCGGACATTTAGGTTAGTTATATTCAGGGATCGGGATGAAGATAAACTGACATATAATACGCATTTGGAAGCCAAGCTCAAGTAACATATATTAGGATACTTGCAGTTGAGTAGTAGGACGTGATGAATGACATGGAATTCGCTTTCAAGGACCTCCTTCACAGCTGTGCCAATGATCAGATATTAAGTTAAAGAGAACGAGTATTGTATTTGGTTATCCATATGGACAATGAACTTTATCAATAAAATTTATTAGGGCAAACTATTGTCACACTTTACGGATAATTCATATTGGTGCTAGAATTCAGATCTAATAATCGTTATTTGTCCAACTTGGGCAACCAATATTACTGCAGATGATTAGAATGCTTGCATCTGAGTAACAGGACATGATGAATCAACACATTTGTTGTCCACCTCCTTCTCCTTACAGCAATAATAAAGTTATATTATGGCACTGATGATGAAATTCGAGTTATTGGTAATTCTTATGGACAATAAATTTAATCTTGATCTGCGCCTCAGAACTTTTCGAATGAAAACTAGTTATTGAAAATAAATATATGTACAATATGATTTTCCACGGGATTTGTTCAAGCGTTGCATTTGCTCAGTTTGGAGCTCAATGGATATGGTCTTGAAAACAGACAAGCTTAATTTGTAAGCCATAAGTGATATGTAGGATACTTGCAGTTGCATAAAAAACGTGTTAGCAGAGCGTGGTTTCGATCCATGGACCTCGGGGTTATGGGCCCAGCAGCGATTCCACTGCGCCACTCTGCTCAATTCGTTTATATTTGGTGTCATATGTACATATACAATTATCAATGAAAGTTATTATTAACATAATTGTCACACTTTAAGATTACTCATATGCAAGGTTGGAATTGAGATATACTGGCAATAAATTTCAAAATCTGGGCAACCAATATGACTTAAGATTTTAGGATGCTTGCATTTGAGAAACAAGGACATGATGAATGAAAGACGTTTTCCTGGCTTCGCCTCACACTGCAATAATACGCAGATATTAAGCACTGATGGAAATCGAGTGTTTGGTAATCTTATATACAATAAATCGGTGCTGAAATCAGCGCCTCGCCACTTTTCGAATGAAAACTAGTTATTGACCTTATATGCGTGTAAAAAGAGCTTCATGGGGGATTTGTTCAAGCGTTGTTTACCGAGCGCAAAGCTAAATGGTTATGGGTCTTGAGACAACAAGCTTAATTTTAAGCACACATGTTGTCAATTCTTGGAAATACAAACGCGAAAAAGTTAGCAGAGCGTGTTTTCGATCCACGGACCTCTGGGTTATGGGCCCAGCACGCTTCCACTGCGCCACTCTGCTATTCGATATATCAGTGTCAAAAAATATATATAGGATTTATTTGACCAACTTATTGTCGGACATTTAGGTTAGTTATATTCAAGGGATCGGCATAAGATAAACTGACATATAATAGGCATTTGGGAAGCCAAGCTCAAGTAAGATATGTAGGATACTTGCAGTTGAGTTGTAGGACGTGATGAATGACATGAAATTCGCTTTCAAAGACCTCCCTACACAGCTGTTACAATGATCAGATATTAAGTACATGAAATCGAGTATTTGGTTATCCATATGGACAATGAATCAATTGCGAAAATAAAGTTATTAGGGTAAACGATTGTCACACTTAGAGATTACTCATATTGATGTTAGAATTCAGATCAAATAAACATTAACTTCAAAACTGGGCAACCAATATTACTTCTGATGTTTAGAATGCTTGCATCTGAGTAACAGGGACATGATGAGTGACATTTATTTGCACCTCCTTCTCCTAAACAATATGTGTAATATTACTTAACACCCCCTTCTCCTCAGAACAATAATAAATGTAATGTCCGGGCTGATGAAATTCGAAAGAATTGGTAATCTTTTAGCATGATAAATTTAATTTGATCCACGGACCTCTTTTCGAATGAAAACCAGTTATTGACCTTAAAAATGTACTCTGTGATTTCCGCGGGATTTGTTCAAGCATAGTTGCTCAGTTTGGAGCTCATATATATATAGGATTTATTTGACAACTTATTGTCGGACATTTAGGTTAGTTATATTCAAGGATCGGCATAATAAGATAAACTGACATATAATAGGCATTTGGGAAGCCAAGCTCAAGTAAATATAAGATATGTAGGATACTTGCAGTTGAGTTGTAGGGCGTGATGAATGACATGAAATTCGCTTTCAAAGACCTCCCTACACAGCTGTTACAATGATCAGATATTAAGTTCAATGAAATCGAGTATTTGGTTATCCATATGGACAATAACAAATTATCAATGAAAGTTATTAGGGTAAACGATTGTCACACTTTAAGATTACTCATATTGATGTTAGAATTCAGATCAAATAAACATTAACTTCAAACTCGGGCAACCAATATTACTTCTGATGTTTAGAATGCTTGCATCTGAGTAACAGGACATGATGAATGACATTTATTTTGCACCTCCTTCTCCTCACATCAATAATAAAGGTAATATTATGGCACTGATGAAATTCGAGTTATTGGTAATCCTTATTGACAATAAATTTAATCTTGATCTGCGCCTCAGAACGTTTTTGCGAATGAAAACTAGTTATTGACCCTTAAATGCGTGTACAATATGATTTCCACGGGATTTGTTCAAGCGTTGTTGCTCAGTGTGGAGCTCAATGGATATGGTCTTTGAACCAACAAGCTTAATTTGTAAGCATAATGTTGTCAATTCTTGCATAAAAAAAAGTGTTAGCAGCAGAGCGTGGTTTCGATCCACGGACCTCTGGGTTATGGGCCCAGCACGCTTCCACTGCGCCACTCTGCTATTCGATATATCAGTGTCAAAAATATATATAGGATTTATTTGACCAACTTATTGTCGGACATTTAGGTTAGTTATATTCAGGGATCGGCATAAGATAAACTGACATATAGTACGCATTTGGAAAGCCAAGCTCAGTAAATATATTAGGATATTTGCAGTTGAGTAGTAGGGCTGTGGAATGACATGGAATTCGCTATCAATACTACCCTTCACAGCCGTTAACAATGATCAGATATTAGGTTAAAGAGAACGAGTATTTGGTTATCCATATGGACAATGAACTTTATCAATAAAATTTATTAGGGCAAACTATTGTCACACTTTACGGTAATTCATATTGGTGCTAGAATTCAGATCTAATAATCGTTAACGTCCAACTTGGGCAACCAATATTACTGCAGATGATTAGAATGCTTGCATCTGAGTAACAGGACATGATGAATGACATTTATTTTGCACCTCCTTCTCCTCACAACAATAATAATAAAGGTAATATTATGGCACTGATGAAATTCGAGTTATTGGTAATCCTTATGAACAATACATTTATTCTTGATCTGTGCCTCAGAACTTTTGCGAATGAAAACTAGTTATAGACCATAAATGCGTGTACAATATGATATCCGCGGGATTTGTTCAAGCGTTGTTGCTCAGTGTTGAGCTCAATGGATATGGTCTTGAACCCACAAGCTTAATTTGTAAGCATAATGTTGTCAATTCTTGCATAAAAAAGTGTTAGCAGAGCGTGGTTTCGATCCACGGACCTCTGGGTTATGGGCCCAGCACGCTTCCACTGCGCATCTCTGCTATTCTATATATAATTGTCAAAAAAATATATATAGGATTTATTTGACCAACTTATTGTCGGACATTTAGGTTAGTTATATTCAAGGATCGGCATAAGATAAACTGACATATAGTACGCATTTGGGAAGCCAAGCTCAAGTAAGTATATATTAGGATATTTGCAGTTGAGTAGTAGGGCGTGATGAATGACATGAAATTCGCTTTTCAAGGCTACCCTTCACAGCCGTGCCAATGATCAGATATTAGGTTAAAGAGAATCGAGTATTTGGTTATCCATATGGACAATGAACTTTATCAATAAAATTTATTAGGGCAAACTATTGTCACACTTTACGGTTATTCATATTTGGTTAGAATTCAGATCAAATAATCGTTAACGTCCAACTTGGGCAACCAATATTACTGCTGATGATTAGAATGCTTGCATCTGAGTAACAGGACATGATGAATGACATTTATTTTGCACCTCCTTCTCCTCACAACAATAATAAAGGTAATATTATGGCACTGATGAAATTCGAGTTATTGGTAATCCTTATGGACAATAAATTTAATCTTGATCTGCGCCTCAGAACTTTTCGAATGAAAACTAGTTATTGACCTAATGCTAAATGCGTGTACAATATGATTTCCACGGGATTTGTTCAAGCGTTGTTGCTCAGTTTGGAGCTCAATGGATATGGTCTTGAACCAACAAGCTTAATTTGGTAAGCATAATGTCGTCAATTCTTGCATAAAAAACGTGTTAGCAGAGCGTGGTTTCGATCCACGGACCTCTGGGTTATGGGCCCAGCACGCTTCCACTGCGCCACTCTGCTCTTCGTTTATATCATGTGTCAAATATATATATAGGATTTATTTGACCAACTTATTGTCGGACATTTAGGTTATTTATATGCAGGGACTGGGATGAGATATACTGGCAATAAATTCGAATCTGGGAAGTCAACCTGATGTAAGAATTTCAGGATACTTACATTTGAGAAGTAAGACACGATGCATGATATGAAAGACGTTTTCCTGGCTTCGCCTCACAACTGCACCAATACTCAGATATTAAGTACATGGAAATCGAGTGTTTGGTTATTCTTATATACAATAAATCGGTGCGAAATCAGCGCCTCGCCACGTTTTTTGATAGAATTACCATATAGTTAAAAAGAGCTTCATGGGGGATTTGTTCAAGGAAAATTACCGAGCGCAAAGCTAAATGGTTATGGGTGTGAGACAATTAAATTTTCAACACATGTTGTCCGAATTTTTTGAAAAAGAAAACGCGAAAAAGTTAGCAGAGCGTGTTTTCGATCCACGGACCTCTGGGTTATGGGCCCAGCACGCTTCCACTGCGCCACTCTGCTATTCGATATATCAGTGTCAAAAATATATATAGGATTTATTTGACCAACTTATTGTCGGACATTTAGGTTAGTTATATTCAAGGATCGGCATAAGATAAACTGACATGTAATAGGCATTTGGGAAGCCAAGCTCAAGTAAGATATGTAGGATACTTGCAGTTGAGTTGTAGGGCGTGATGAATGACATGAAATTCGCTTTCAAAGACCTCCCTACACAGCTGTTACAATGATCAGATTTTAAGTTAGATGAAATCGAGTATTTGGTTATCCATATGGACAATAACAATTATCAATAAAAGTTATTAGGGTAAACGATTGTCACACTTTAAGATTACTCATATTGATGTTAGAATTCAGAAAATAAACATTAACTTCAAACTCGGGCAACCAATATTACTTCTGATGTTTAGAATGCTTGCATCTGAGTAACAGGACATGATGAATGACATTTATTTTGCACCTCCTTCTCCTCACACAATAATAAAGGTAATATTATGGCACTGATGAAATTCGAGTTATTGGTAATCCTTATGAACAATAATTTAATCTTGATCTGTGCCTCAGAACTTTTGCGAATGAAAACTAGTTATATGACCCTAAATGCGTGTACAATATGATATCCGCGGGATTTGTTCAAGCGTTGTTGCTCAGTGTTGAGCTCAATGGATATGGTCTTGAACCAACAAGCTTAATTGTAAGCATAATGTTGTCAATTCTTGCATTTAAAAACGTGTTAGCAGAGCGTGGTTTCGATCCACGGACCTCTGGGTTATGGGCCCCGCACGCTTCCACTGCGCCACTCTCTACTATTCGATATATAATTGTCAAAAAAAATATATATAGGATTTATTTGACCAACTTATTGTCGGACATTTAGGTTAGTTATATTCAGGGATCGGGGGATAAGAGAAACTGACATATAGTACGCATTTGGAAAGCCAAGCTCAAGTAACATATATTAGGATATTTGCAGTTGAGTAGTAGGGCGTGAGGAATGACATGGAATTCGCTATCAAGGCTACCCTTCACAGCCGTGCCAATGATCAGATATTAGGTTAAAGAGAACGAGTATTTGGTTATCCATATGGACAATGAACTTTATCAATAAAATTTATTAGGGCAAACTATTGTCACACTTTACGGTAATTCATATTGGTGCTAGAATTCAGATCTAATAATCGTTAACGTCCAACTTGGGCAACCAATATTTACTGCAGATGATTAGAATGCTTGCATCTGAGTAACAGGACATGATGAATGACATTTATTTTGCACCTCCTTCTCCTTACAAGCAATAATAATGGTAATATTATGGCACTGATGAAATTCGAGTTATTGGTAATTCTTATGGACAATAAATTTAATCTTGATCTGCGCCTCAGAACTTTTCGAATGAAAACTAGTTATTGACCTAATGTAAATGCGTGTACAATATGATTTCCACGGGATTTGTTCAAGCGTTGTTGCTCAGTTTGGAGCTCAATGGATATGGTCTTGAACCAACAAGCTTAATTTGTAAGCATAATGTCGTCAATTCTTGCCAAAAAAACGTGTTAGCAGAGCGTGGTTTCGATCCACGGACCTCTGCTTTGGGCCCCGCACGATCCCCCAGCCGCTTCCACTGCGCCACTCTGCTATTTTGATATATCATATGTCACAATAATATATTAGAATTATCAGTTATTAGGACAACTTATTGTCGGACATTTTATGTTATTTATATGCAAGGACTGGGATGAGATATACTGGCAATAAATTTTGAATCTGGGAAGCCAACCTGATGTAAGAATTTCAGGATACTTACATTTGAGAAGTAAGACACGATGCATGATATGAAAGACGTTTTCCTGGCTTCGCCTCACAACTGCACCAATATCAGATATTAAGTACATGGAAATCGAGTGTTTGGTTATTCTTATATACAATAAATCGGTGCAATCAGCGCCTCGCCACGTTTTTGGATAGAATTACCATATAGTTAAAAAGAGCTTCATGGGGGATTTGTTCAAGGAAAATTACCGAGCGCAAAGCTAAATGCTTAAATGGATATGGTGATGAGACACAATTAAATTTTCAACACATGTTGTCCGAATTTTCTTGAAATAAAAACGCGAAAAAGTTAGCAGAGCGTGGTTTTCGATCCACGGACCTCTGGGTTATGGGCCCAGCACGCTTCCACTGCGCCACTCTGCTATTCGATATATCAGTGTCAAAAATATATATAGGATTTATTTGACCAACTTATTGTCGGACATTTAGGTTAGTTATATTCAAGGATCGGCATAAGATAAACTGACATATAATAGGCATTTGGGAAGCCAAGCTCAAGTAAGATATGTAGGATACTTGCAGTTGAGTTGTAGGGCGTGATGAATGACATGAAATTCGCTTTCAAAGACCTCCCTACACAGCTGTTACAATGATCAGATTTTAAGTTAGATGAAATCGAGTATTTGGTTATCCATATGGACAATAACAATTATCAATAAAAGTTATTAGGGTAAACGATTGTCACACTTTAAGATTACTCATATTGATGTTAGAATTCAGATCAAATAAACATTAACTTCAAACTCGGGCAACCAATATTACTTCTGATGTTTAGAATGCTTGCATCTGAGTAACAGGACATGATGAATGACATTTATTTTGCACCTCCTTCTCCTCACAACAATAATAAAGGTAATATTATGGCACTGATGAAATTCGAGTTATTGGTAATCCTTATGAACAATACATTTATTCTTGATCTGTGCCTCAGAACTTTTGCGAATGAAAAAACTAGTTATAGACCATAAATGCGTGTACAATATGATATCCGCGGGATTTGTTCAAGCGTTGTTGCTCAGTGTTGAGCTCAATGGATATGGTCTTGAACCCACAAGCTTAATTTGTAAGCATAATGTTGTCAATTCTTGCATAAATAAACGTGTTAGCAGAGCGTGGTTTCGATCCACGGACCTCTGGATTATGGGCCCCGCACGAATTCACTGCGCATCTCTCTACTATTCTATATATAATTGTCAAAAAAATATATATAGGGATTTGACCACCTAATTGTCGGACATTTAGGTTAGTTATATTCAGGGATCGGGTTAAGATAAACTGACATATAGTACGCATTTGGAAAGCCAAGCTCAAGTAACATATATTAGGATATTTGCAGTTGAGTAGTAGGGCGTGAGGAATGACATGGAATTCGCTATCAAGGCTACCCTTCACAGCCGTGCCAATGATCAGATATTAGGTTAAAGAGAACGAGTATTTGGTTATCCATATGGACAATGAACTTTATCAATAAAATTTATTAGGGCAAACTATTGTCACACTTTACGGTAATTCATATTGGTGCTAGAATTCAGATCTAATAATCGTTAACGTCCAACTTGGGCAACCAATATTACTGCAGATGATTGGAATGCTTGCATCTGAGTAACAGGACATGATGAATGACATTTATTGTGCACCTCCTTCTCCTTACAGCAATAATAATGATAGGTATATTATGGCACTGATGAAATTCGAGTTATTGGTAATTCTTATGGACAATAAATTTAATCTTGATCTGCGCCTCAGAACTTTTCGAATGAAAACTAGTTATTGACCCTAAATGCGTGTACAATATGATTTCCACGGGATTTGTTCAAGCGTTGCTGCTCAGTTTGGAGCTCAATGGATATGGTCTTGAACCAACAAGCTTAATTTGTAAGCATAATGTCGTCAATTCGTGCATAAAAAAACGTGTTAGCAGAGCGTGGTTTCGAACCATGGACCTCGGGGTTATGGGCCCAGCCGATTCCACTGCGCCACTCTGCTCTTCGTTTTGCATGTGTCACTAGTACATATTAGAATTATCAGATCAACATACCGTCGGACATTTATGTTATTTGTATGCAAGGACTGGGGGATGAGATATACTGGCAATAAATTTGAATCTGGGAAGCCGACCTGATGTAAGAATTTCAGGATACTTACATTTGAGAAGTAAGACACGATGCATGATATGAAAGACGTTTTTCCTGGCTTCGCCTCACACAACTGCACCAATACGCAGATATTAAGTACATGGAAATCGAGTGTTTGGTTATTCTTATATACAATAAATCGGTGCGAAATCAGCGCCTCGCCACGTTTTTGGATAGAATTACCATATAGTTAAAAAGAGCTTCATGGGGGATTTGTTCAAGGAAAATTACCGAGCGCAAAGCTAAATGGTTATGGGTGTGAGACAATTAAATTTTCAACACATGTTGTCCGAATTTTGAGGAAATACAACGCGAAAAAGTTAGCAGAGCGTGTTTTCGATCCACGGACCTCTGGGTTATGGGCCCAGCACGCTTCCACTGCGCCACTCTGCTATTCGATATATCAGTGTCAAAAAATATATATAGGATTTATTTGACCAACTTATTATCGGACATTTAGGTAAGTTATATTCAAGGATCGGCATAAGATAAACTGACATATAATAGGCATTTGGGAAGCCAAGCTCAAGTAAGATATGTAGGATACTTGCAGTTGAGTTGTAGGGCGTGATGAATGACATGAAATTCGCTTTCAAAAAGACCTCCCTACACAGCTGTTACAATGATCAGATTTTAAGTTAGATGAAATCGAGTATTTGGTTATCCATATGGACAATAACAATTATCAATAAAAGTTATTAGGGTAAACGATTGTCACACTTTAAGATTACTCATATTGATGTTAGAATTCAGATCAAATAAACATTAACTTCAAACTGGGGGGCAACCAATATTACTTCTGATGTTTAGAATGCTTGCATCTGAGTAACAGGACATGACATGATGAATGACATTTTTTATTTTGCACCTCCTTCTCCTCACAACAATAATAAAGGTAATATTATGGCACTGATGAAATTCGAGTTATTGGTAATCCTTATGAACAATAATTTATTCTTGATCTGTGCCTCAGAACTTTTGCGAATGAAAACTAGTTATAGACCCTAAATGCGTGTACAATATGATATCCGCGGGATTTGTTCAAGCGTTGTTGCTCAGTTTAGTGCTCAATAAATATGGTCTTAAAGCAACAAGCTTAATTTTTGCTGTCAATTCTTGCATAACAGATCGTGTTAGCAGAGCTAGGTTTTGATGCACGGACCTCTGGGTTATGAGCCCAGCACGCTTCCACTGCGCCACTCTGCTATTCGATATATAATTTTCAAAAATATATATAGGATTTATTTGACCAACTTATTGTCGGACATTTAGGTTAGTTATATTCAGGGATCGGGATAAGACAAACTGACATATAGTACGCATTTGGAAAGCCAAGCTCAAGTAACATATATTAGGATATTTGCAGTTGAGTAGTTGACGTGAGGAATGACATGGAATTCGCTATCAAGGCTACCCTTCACTGCCGTGCCAATGATCAGATATTAGGTTAAAGAGAACGAGTATTTGGTTATCCATATGGACAATGAACTTTATCAATAAAATTTATTAGGGCAAACTATTTGTCACACTTTACGGTAATTCATATTGGTGCTAGAATTCAGATCTAATAATCGTTAATGCACAACTTGGGCAACCAATATTATTGCAGATGATGATTAGAATGCTTGCATCTGAGTAACAGAACACGATGAATGTCATTACTTAACACCCCCTTCTCCTTAGAGCGATAATAATGGTAATATTATTGGGCTGATGAAATTCGAGTTATTGGTAATCTTTATGGGCACTAAATTTAATCTTGATCTGCGCCTCAGACCTTTTCGAATGAAAACCAGTTATTGACCATAAATAAATGTACAATGTGATTTCCGCGGGATTTGTTCAAGCATAGTTGCTCAGTTTGGAGCTCAATGCACATGATTTATTAGACCAACTTATTGTCGGACATTTAGGTAAGTTATATTCAAGGATCGGCATAAGATAAACTGACATATAATAGGCATTTGGGAAGCCAAGCTCAAGTAAGATATGTAGGATACTTGCAGTTGAGTTGTAGGGCGTGATGATGAATGACATGAAATTCGCTTTCAAAGACCTCCCTACACAGCTGTTACAATGATCAGATTTTAAGTTAGATGAAATCGAGTATTTGGTTATCCATATGGACAATAACAATTATCAATAAAAGTTATTAGGGTAAACGATTGTCACACTTTAAGATTACTCATATTGATGTTAGAATTCAGATCAAATAAACATTAACTTCAAACTCGGGCAACCAATATTACTTCTGATGTTTAGAATGCTTGCATCTGAGTAACAGGACATGATGAATGACATTTATTTTGCACCTCCTTCTCCTCACAACAATAATAAAGGTAATATTATGGCACTGATGAAATTCGAGTTATTGGTAATCCTTATGAACAATACATTTATTCTTGATCTGTGCCTCAGAACTTTTGCGAATGAAAACTAGTTATAGACCATAAATGCGTGTACAATATGATATCCGCGGGATTTGTTCAAGCGTTGTTGCTCAGTGTTGAGCTCAATGGATATGGTCTTGAACCCACAAGCTTAATTTGTAAGCATAATGTTGTCAATTCTTGCATAAAAAAACGTGTTAGCAGAGCGTGGTTTCGATCCACGGACCTCTGGATTATGGGCCCCGCACGAATTCACTGCGCATCTCTACTATTCTATATATAATTGTCAAAAATATATATAGGATTTGACCACCTAATTGTCGGACATTTAGGTTAGTTATATTCAGGGATCGGGTTAAGATAAACTGACATATAGTACGCATTTGGAAAGCCAAGCTCAAGTAACATATATTAGGATATTTGCAGTTGAGTAGTAGGGCGTGAGGAATGACATGGAATTCGCTATCAAGGCTACCCTTCACAGCCGTGCCAATGATCAGATATTAGGTTAAAGAGAACGAGTATTTGGTTATCCATATGGACAATGAACTTTATCAATAAAATTTATTAGGGCAAACTATTGTCACACTTTACGGTAATTCATATTGGTGCTAGAATTCAGATCTAATAATCGTTAACGTCCAACTTGGGCAACCAATATTACTGCAGATGATTGGAATGCTTGCATCTGAGTAACAGGACATGATGAATGACATTTATTGTGCACCTCCTTCTCCTTACAGCAATAATAATGATACTATTATGGCACTGATGAAATTCGAGTTATTGGTAATTCTTATGGACAATAAATTTAATCTTGATCTGCGCCTCAGAACTTTTCGAATGAAAACTAGTTATTGACCCTAAATGCGTGTACAATATGATTTCCACGGGATTTGTTCAAGCGTTGCTGCTCAGTTTGGAGCTCAATGGATATGGTCTTGAACCAACAAGCTTAATTTGTAAGCATAATGTCGTCAATTCGTGCATAAAAAACGTGTTAGCAGAGCGTGGTTTCGAACCATGGACCTCGGGGTTATGGGCCCAGCCGATTCCACTGCGCCACTCTGCTCTTCGTTTTGCATGTGTCACTAGTACATATTAGAATTATCAGATCAACATACCGTTACACATTTATGTTATTTGTATGCAAGGACTGGGATGAGATATACTGGCAATAAATTTGAATCTGGGAAGCCGACCTGATGTAAGAATTTCAGGATACTTACATTTGAGAAGTAAGACACGATGCATGATATGAAAGACGTTTTCCTGGCTTCGCCTCACAACTGCACCAATACGCAGATATTAAGTACATGGAAATCGAGTGTTTGGTTATTCTTATATACAATAAATCGGTGCGAAATCAGCGCCTCGCCACGTTTTTGGATAGAATTACCATATAGTTAAAAAGAGCTTCATGGGGGATTTGTTCAAGGAAAATTACCGAGCGCAAAGCTAAATGTTTATGGGTGTGAGACAATTAAATTTTCAACACATGTTGTCCGAATTTTGAGGAAATACAAACGCGAAAAAGTTAGCAGAGCGTGTTTTCGATCCACGGACCTCTGGGTTATGGGCCCAGCACGCTTCCACTGCGCCACTCTGCTATTCGATATATCAGTGTCAAAAATATATATAGGATTTATTTGACCAACTTATTGTCGGACATTTAGGTTAGTTATATTCAAGGATCGGCATAAGATAAACTGACATATAATAGGCATTTGGGAAGCCAAGCTCAAGTAAGATATGTAGGATACTTGCAGTTGAGTTGTAGGGCGTGATGAATGACATGAAATTCGCTTTCAAAGACCTCCCTACACAGCTGTTACAATGATCAGATTTTAAGTTAGATGAAATCGAGTATTTGGTTATCCATATGGACAATAACAATTATCAATAAAAGTTATTAGGGTAAACGATTGTCACACTTTAAGATTACTCATATTGATGTTAGAATTCAGATCAAATAAACATTAACTTTCAAAAACTGGGGCAACCAATATTACTTCTGATGTTTAGAATGCTTGCATCTGAGTAACAGGACATGATGAATGACATTTATTTTGCACCTCCTTCTCCTCACAACAATAATAAAGGTAATATTATGGCACTGATGAAATTCGAGTTATTGGTAATCCTTATGAACAATACATTTATTCTTGATCTGTGCCTCAGAACTTTTGCGAATGAAAACTAGTTATAGACCCTAAATGCGTGTACAATATGATATCCGCGGGATTTGTTCAAGCGTTGTTGCTCAGTTTAGTGCTCAATAAATATGGTCTTAAAGCAACAAGTTAATTTGCTGTCAATTCTTGCATAACAGATCGTGTTAGCAGAGCTAGGTTTTGATGCACGGACCTCTGGGTTATGAGCCCAGCACGCTTCCACTGCGCCACTCTGCTATTCGATATATAATTTTCAGAAATATATATAGGATTTATTTGACCAACTTATTGTCGGACATTTAGGTTAGTTATATTCAGGGATCGGGATAAGACAAACTGACATATAGTACGCATTTGGAAAGCCAAGCTCAAGTAACATATATTAGGATATTTGCAGTTGAGTAGTTGACGTGAGGAATGACATGGAATTCGCTATCAAGGCTACCCTTCACTGCCGTGCCAATGATCAGATATTAGGTTAAAGAGAACGAGTATTTGGTTATCCATATGGACAATGAACTTTATCAATAAAATTTATTAGGGCAAACTATTGTCACACTTTACGGTAATTCATATTGGTGCTAGAATTCAGATCTAATAATCGTTAATGCACAACTTGGGCAACCAATATTATTGCAGATGATTAGAATGCTTGCATCTGAGTAACAGAACACGATGAATGTCATTACTTAACACCCCCTTCTCCTTAGAGCGATAATAATGGTAATATTATTGGGCTGATGAAATTCGAGTTATTGGTAATCTTTATGGGCACTAAATTTAATCTTGATCTGCGCCTCAGACCTTTTCGAATGAAAACCAGTTATTGACCATAAATAAATGTACAATGTGATTTCCGCGGGATTTGTTCAAGCATAGTTGCTCAGTTTGGAGCTCAATGCACATGATTTATTAGACCAACTTATTGTCGGACATTTAGGTAAGTTATATTCAAGGATCGGCATAAGATAAACTGACATATAATAGGCATTTGGGAAGCCAAGCTCAAGTAAGATATGTAGGATACTTGCAGTTGAGTTGTAGGGCGTGATGAATGACATGAAATTCGCTTTCAAAGACCTCCCTACACAGCTGTTACAATGATCAGATTTTAAGTTAGATGAAATCGAGTATTTGGTTATCCATATGGACAATAACAATTATCAATAAAAGTTATTAGGGTAAACGATTGTCACACTTTAAGATTACTCATATTGATGTTAGAATTCAGATCAAATAAACATTAACTTCAAACTCGGGCAACCAATATTACTTCTGATGTTTAGAATGCTTGCATCTGAGTAACAGGACATGATGAATGACATTTATTTTGCACCTCCTTCTCCTCACAACAATAATAAAGGTAATATTATGGCACTGATGAAATTCGAGTTATTGGTAATCCTTATGAACAATACATTTATTCTTGATCTGTGCCTCAGAACTTTTGCGAATGAAAACTAGTTATAGACCATAAATGCGTGTACAATATGATATCCGCGGGATTTGTTCAAGCGTTGTTGCTCAGTGTTGAGCTCAATGGATATGGTCTTGAACCCAACAAGCTTAATTTTGTAAGCATAATGTTGTCAATTCTTGCATAAAAAACGTGTTAGCAGAGCGTGGTTTCGATCCACGGACCTCTGGATTATGGGCCCCGCACGAATTCACTGCGCATCTCTACTATTCGATATATAATTGTCAAAATATATATAGGATTTTACCACCAACTTATTGTCGGACATTTAGGTTAGTTATATTCAGGGATCGGGTTAAGATAAACTGACATATAGTACGCATTTGGAAAGCCAAGCTCAAGTAACATATATTAGGATATTTGCAGTTGAGTAGTAGGGCGTGAGGAATGACATGGAATTCGCTATCAAGGCTACCCTTCACAGCCGTGCCAATGATCAGATATTAGGTTAAAGAGAACGAGTATTTGGTTATCCATATGGACAATGAACTTTATCAATAAAATTTATTAGGGCAAACTATTGTCACACTTTACGGTAATTCATATTGGTGCTAGAATTCAGATCTAATAATCGTTAACGCACAACTTGGGCAACCAATATTATTACTGCAGATGATTAGAATGCTTGCATCTGAGTAACAGAACATGATGATGACATTTATTGTGCACCCCCTTCTCCTTACAGCAATAATAATGGTAATATTATGGCACTGATGAAATTCGAGTTATTGGTAATCTTTATGGACACTAAATTTAATCTTGATCTGCGCCTCAGACCTTTTCGAATGAAAACCAGTTATTGACCATAAATAAATGTACAATGTGATTTCCGCGGGATTTGTTCAAGCATAGTTGCTCAGTTTGGAGCTCAATGCACATGATTTTTTGACCAACTTATTGTCGGACATTTAGGTAAGTTATATTCAAGGATCGGCATAAGATAAACTGACATATAATAGGCATTTGGGAAGCCAAGCTCAAGTAAGATATGTAGGATACTTGCAGTTGAGTTGTAGGGCGCGTGATGAATGAATGACATGAAATTCGCTTTCAAAGACCTCCCTACACAGCTGTTACAATGATCAGATTTTAAGTTAGATGAAATCGAGTATTTGGTTATCCATATGGACAATAACAATTATCAATAAAAGTTATTAGGGTAAACGATTGTCACACTTTAAGATTACTCATATTGATGTTAGAATTCAGATCAAATAAACATTAACTTCAAACTCGGGCAACCAATATTACTTCTGATGTTTAGAATGCTTGCATCTGAGTAACAGGACATGATGAATGACATTTATTTTGCACCTCCTTCTCCTCACAACTGCAATAAAGGTAATATTATGGCACTGATGAAATTCGAGTTATTGGTAATCCTTATGAACAATAAATTTATTCTTGATCTGTGCCTCAGAACTTTTGCGAATGAAAACTAGTTATAGACCATAAATGCGTGTACAATATGATATCCGCGGGATTTGTTCAAGCGTTGTTGCTCAGTGTTGAGCTCAATGGATATGGTCTTGAACCACAAGCTTAATTTGTAAGCATAATGTTGTCAATTCTTGCATAAAAACGTGTTAGCAGAGCGTGGTTTTCGATCCACGGACCTCTGGGTTATGGGCCCAGCACGCTTCCACTGCGCCACTCTGCTACTCGATATATAATTGTCAAAAATATATATAGGATTTATTTGACCAACTTATTGTCGGACATTTAGGTTAGTTATATTCAGGGATCGGGATAAGATAAACTGACATATAGTACGCATTTGGAAAGCCAAGCTCAAGTAACATATATTAGGATATTTGCAGTTTGAGTAGGGCGTGAGGAATGACATGGAATTCGCTATCAAGGCTACCCTTCACAGCCGTGCCAATGATCAGATATTAGGTTAAAGAGAACGAGTATTTGGTTATCCATATGGACAATGAACTTTATCAATAAAATTTATTAGGGCAAACTATTGTCACACTTTACGGTAATTCATATTGGTGCTAGAATTCAGATCTAATAATCGTTAACGTCACAACTTGGGCAACCAATATTTATTGCAGATGATTAGAATGCTTGCATCTGAGTAACAGGACATGATGAATGACATTTATTCAACACCTCCTTCTCCTTACAGCAATAATAATGGTAATATTATGGCACTGATGAAATTCGAGTTATTGGTAATCCTTATGAACAATAAATTTAATCTTGATCTGCGCCTCAGAACTTTTCGAATGAAAACCAGTTATTGACCATAAATGCGTGTACAATAAATGTACAGTGTTGAGCTCAATGATTTCCACGCGGGATTTGTTCAAGTTTCGATAGTTGCTCAGTTTGGAGCTCAATGCAAAATATATATGATTTATTTGACCAACTATTGTCGGACATTTAGGTTAGTTATATTCAAGGATCGGCATAAGATAAACTGACATATAATAGGCATTTGGGAAGCCAAGCTCAAGTAAGATATGTAGGATACTTGCAGTTGAGTTGTAGGGCGTGATGAATGACATGAAATTCGCTTTCAAAGACCTCCCTACACAGCTGTTACAATGATCAGATTTTAAGTTAATGAAATCGAGTATTTGGTATCCATATGGACAATAACAATTATCAATGAAAAATTTATTAGGGTAAACGATTGTCACACTTTAGGTACTCTCATATTGATGTTAGAATTCAGATCAAATAAACATTAACTTCAAACTCGGGCAACCAATATTACTTCTGATGTTTAGAATGCTTGCATCTGAGTAACAGGACATGATGAATGACATTTATTGTGCACCTCCTTCTCCTTACAGCAATAATAAAGGTAATATTATGGCACTGATGAAATTCGAGTTATTGGTAATCCTTATGGACAAATAATTTAATCTTGATCTGCGCCTCAGAACTTTTGCGAATGAAAACTAGTTATAGACCCTAAATGCGTGTACAATATGATTTCCACGGGATTTGTTCAAGCGTTGTTGCTCAGTTTAGTGCTCAATAAATATGGTCTTAAACCAACAAGTTAAATTTGCATAATTTGTCAATTCTTGCATAAAAGATCGTGTTAGCAGAGCTAGGTTTTTCGATCCACGGACCTCTGGGTTATGGGCCCAGCACGCTTCCACTGCGCCACTCTGCTATTCGATATATTAATTTTCAAAATATATATATAGGATTTATTTGACCAACTTATTGTCGGACATTTAGGTTAGTTATATTCAGGGATCGGGGATAAGATAAACTGACATATAGTACGCATTTGGAAAGCCAAGCTCAAGTAGAATATATTAGGATATTTGCAGTTGAGTAGTAGGACGTGATGAATGACATGGAATTCGCTATCAAGGCTACCCTCACACTGCCGTGCCAATGATCAGATATTAGGTTAAAGAGAACGAGTATTTGGTTATCCATATGGACAATGAACTTTATCAAATAAATTTATTAGGGCAAACTATTGTCACACTTTACGGTAATTCATATTGGTGCTAGAATTCAGATCTAATAATCGTTAATGCACAACTTGGGCAACCAATATTATTGCAGATGATTAGAATGCTTGCATCTGAGTAACAGAACACGATGAATGTCATTACTTAACACCCCCTTCTCCTTAGAGCGATAATAATGGTAATATTTGGGCTGATGAAATTCGAGTTATTGGTAATCTTTATGGGCACACTAAATTTAATCTTGATCTGCGCCTCAGACCTTTTCGAATGAAAACCAGTTATTGACCATAAATAAATGTACAATGTGATTTCCGCGGGATTTGTTCAAGCATAGTTGCTCAGTTTGGAGCTCAATGCACATGATTTATTAGACCAACTTATTGTCGGACATTTAGGTAAGTTATATTCAAGGATCGGCATAAAGATAAACTGACATATAATAGGCATTTGGGAAGCCAAGCTCAAGTAAGATATGTAGGATACTTGCAGTTGAGTTGTAGGGCGTGATGAATGACATGAAATTCGCTTTCAAAGACCTCCCTACACAGCTGTTACAATGATCAGATTTTAAGTTAGATGAAATCGAGTATTTGGTTATCCATATGGACAATAACAATTATCAATAAAAGTTATTAGGGTAAACGATTGTCACACTTTAAGATTACTCATATTGATGTTAGAATTCAGATCAAATAAACATTAACTTCAAACTCGGGCAACCAATATTACTTCTGATGTTTAGAATGCTTGCATCTGAGTAACAGGACATGATGAATGACATTTATTTTGCACCTCCTTCTCCTCACAACAATAATAAAGGTAATATTATGGCACTGATGAAATTCGAGTTATTGGTAATCCTTATGAACAATACATTTATTCTTGATCTGTGCCTCAGAACTTTTGCGAATGAAAACTAGTTATAGACCATAAATGCGTGTACAATATGATATCCGCGGGATTTGTTCAAGCGTTGTTGCTCAGTGTTGAGCTCAATGGATATGGTCTTGAACCCACAAGCTTAATTTGTAAGCATAATGTTGTCAATTCTTGCATAAATAAACGTGTTAGCAGAGCGTGGTTTCGATCCACGGACCTCTGGATTATGGGCCCCCAGCACGAATTCACTGCGCATCTCTACTATTCTATATATAATTGTCAAATATATATAGGATTTGACCACCAACTTATTGTCGGACATTTAGGTTAGTTATATTCAGGGATCGGGATAAATAAACTGACATATAGTACGCATTTGGAAAGCCAAGCTCAAGTAACATATATTAGGATATTTGCAGTTGAGTAGTAGGGCGTGAGGAATGACATGGAATTCGCTATCAAGGCTACCCTTCACAGCCGTGCCAATGATCAGATATTAGGTTAAAGAGAACGAGTATTTGGTTATCCATATGGACAATGAACTTTATCAATAAAATTTATTAGGGCAAACTATTGTCACACTTTACGGTAATTCATATTGGTGCTAGAATTCAGATCTAATAATCGTTAACGTCCAACTTGGGCAACCAATATTACTGCAGATGATTGGAATGCTTGCATCTGAGTAACAGGACATGATGAATGACATTTATTGTGCACCTCCTTCTCCTTACAGCAATAATAATGATACTATTATGGCACTGATGAAATTCGAGTTATTGGTAATTCTTATGGACAATAAATTTAATCTTGATCTGCGCCTCAGAACTTTTCGAATGAAAACTAGTTATTGACCCTAAATGCGTGTACAATATGATTTCCACGGGATTTGTTCAAGCGTTGCTGCTCAGTTTTGGAGCATGGTTCAATGGATATGGTCTTGAACCAACAAGCTTAATTTGTAAGCATAATGTCGTCAATTCGTGCATAAAAAACGTGTTAGCAGAGCGTGGTTTCGATCCATGGACCTCGGGGTTATGGGCCCAGCCGATTCCACTGCGCCACTCTGCTCTTCGTTTTGCATGTGTCAAAAGTATATATTAGAATTATCAGATCAACATACCGTTACACATTTAGATTTATTTGTATGCAAGGACTGGGATGAGATATACTGGCAATAAATTTGAATCTGGGGAAGCCGACCTGATGTAAGAATTTCAGGATACTTACATTTGAGTAAAGTAAGACACGATGCATGATATGAAAGATTTTTTCCTGGCTTCGCCTCACAACTGCACCAATACGCAGATATTAAGTACATGGAAATCGAGTGTTTGGTTATTCTTATATACAATAAATCGGTGCGAAATCAGCGCCTCGCCACGTTTTTGGATAGAATTACCATATAGTTAAAAAGAGCTTCATGGGGGATTTGTTCAAGGAAAATTACCCGAGCGCAAAGCTAAATGTTTATGGGTGTGCTCAACAATTAAATTTTCAACACATGTTGTCCGAATTTTGAGGAAATACAAACGCGAAAAAAGTTAGCAGAGCGTGTTTTCGATCCACGGACCTCTGGGTTATGGGCCCAGCACGCTTCCACTGCGCCACTCTGCTATTCGATATATCAGTGTCAAAAATATATATAGGATTTATTTGACCAACTTATTGTCGGACATTTAGGTTAGTTATATTCAAGGATCGGCATAAGATAAACTGACATATAATAGGCATTTGGGAAGCCAAGCTCAAGTAACATATATTAGGATATTTGCAGTTGAGTAGTAGGGCGTGAGGAATGACATGGAATTCGCTATCAAGGCTACCCTTCACAGCCGTGCCAATGATCAGATATTAAGTTAAGAGAACGAGTATTTGGTTATCCATATGGACAATGAACTTTATCAAAAATTTATTAGGGCAAACTATTGTCACACTTTACGGTAATTCATATTGGTGCTAGAATTCAGATCTAATAATCGTTAATGCACAACTTGGGCAACCAATATTATTTGCAGATGATTAGAATGCTTGCATCTGAGTAACAGAACACGATGAATGTCATTTATTTAACACCCCCTTCTCCTTAGAGCGATAATAATGGTAATATTATTGGGCTGATGAAATTCGAGTTATTGGTAATCTTTATGGGCACTAAATTTAATCTTGATCTGCGCCTCAGACTTTTCGAATGAAAACCAGTTATTGACCATAAATAAATGTACAATGTGATTTCCGCGGGATTTGTTCAAGCATAGTTGCTCAGTTTGGAGCTCAATGCACATGATTTATTAGACCAACTTATTGTCGGACATTTAGGTAAGTTATATTCAAGGATCGGCATAAGATAAACTGACATATAATAGGCATTTGGGAAGCCAAGCTCAAGTAAGATATGTAGGATACTTGCAGTTGAGTTGTAGGGCGTGATGAATGACATGAAATTCGCTTTCAAAGACCTCCCTACACAGCTGTTACAATGATCAGATTTTAAGTTAGATGAAATCGAGTATTTGGTTATCCATATGGACAATAACAATTATCAATAAAAGTTATTAGGGTAAACGATTGTCACACTTTAAGATTACTCATATTGATGTTAGAATTCAGATCAAATAAACATTAACTTCAAACTCGGGCAACCAATATTACTTCTGATGTTTAGAATGCTTGCATCTGAGTAACAGGACATGATGAATGACATTTATTTTGCACCTCCTTCTCCTCACAACAATAATAAAGGTAATATTATGGCACTGATGAAATTCGAGTTATTGGTAATCCTTATGAACAATACATTTATTCTTGATCTGTGCCTCAGAACTTTTGCGAATGAAAACTAGTTATAGACCATAAATGCGTGTACAATATGATATCCGCGGGATTTGTTCAAGCGTTGTTGCTCAGTGTTGAGCTCAATGGATATGGTCTTGAACCCACAAGCTTAATTTGTAAGCATAATGTTGTCAATTCTTGCATAAATAAACGTGTTAGCAGAGCGTGGTTTCGATCCACGGACCTCTGGATTATGGGCCCCGCACGAATTCACTGCGCATCTCTACTATTCTATATATAATTGTCAAAAATATATATAGGATTTATTTGACCACCTAATTGTCGGACATTTAGGTTAGTTATATTCAGGGATCGGGTTAAGATAAACTGACATATAGTACGCATTTGGAAAGCCAAGCTCAAGTAACATATATTAGGATATTTGCAGTTGAGTAGTAGGGCGTGAGGAATGACATGGAATTCGCTATCAAGGCTACCCTTCACAGCCGTGCCAATGATCAGATATTAGGTTAAAGAGAACGAGTATTTGGTTATCCATATGGACAATGAACTTTATCAATAAAATTATTAGGGCAAACTATTGTCACACTTTACGGTAATTCATATTGGTGCTAGAATTCAGATCTAATAATCGTTAATGTCCAACTTGGGCAACCAATATTATTGCAGATGATTAGAATGCTTGCATCTGAGTAACAGAACACGATGAATGTCATTTATTTAACACCTCCTTCTCCTTAGAGCAATAATAATGGTAATATTATGGCACTGATGAAATTCGAGTTATTGGTAATCTTTATGGGCACTAAATTTAATCTTGATCTGCGCCTCAGAACTTTTCGAATGAAAACCAGTTATTGACCATAAATAAATGTACAATGTGATTTCCGCGGGATTTGTTCAAGCATAGTTGCTCAGTTTGGAGCTCAATGCACATGATTTATTAGACCAACTTATTGTCGGACATTTAGGTAAGTTATATTCAAGGATCGTCATAAGATAAACTGACATATAATAGGCATTTGGGAAGCCAAGCTCAAGTAAGATATGTAGGATACTTGCAGTTGAGTTGTAGGGCGTGATGAATGACATGAAATTCGCTTTCAAAGACCTCCCTACACAGCTGTTACAATGATCAGATTTTAAGTTAGATGAAATCGAGTATTTGGTTATCCATATGGACAATAACAATTATCAATAAAAGTTATTAGGGTAAACGATTGTCACACTTTAAGATACTCATATTGATGTTAGAATTCAGATCAAATAAACATTAACTTCAAACTCGGGCAACCAATATTACTTCTGATGTTTAGAATGCTTGCATCTGAGTAACAGGACATGATGAATGACATTTATTTGCACCTCCTTCTCCTCACACAATAATAATAAAGGTAATATTATGGCACTGATGAAATTCGAGTTATTGGTAATCCTTATGAACAATACATTTATTCTTGATCTGTGCCTCAGAACTTTTGCGAATGAAAACTAGTTATAGACCATAAATGCGTGTACAATATGATATCCGCGGGATTTGTTCAAGCGTTGTTGCTCAGTGTTGAGCTCAATGGATATGGTCTTGAACCCACAAGCTTAATTTGTAAGCATAATGTTGTCAATTCTTGCAGGAAAACAAACGTGTTAGCAGAGCGTGGTTTCGATCCACGGACCTCTGGATTATGGGCCCCCACGCACGCTTCACTGCGCATCTCTACTATTCGATATATAATTGTCAAAAATATATATAGGATTTATTTGACCACTAATTGTCGGACATTTAGGTTAGTTATATTCAGGGATCGGGTTAAGATAAACTGACATATAGTACGCATTTGGAAAGCCAAGCTCAAGTAACATATATTAGGATATTTGCAGTTGAGTAGTAGGGCGTGAGGAATGACATGGAATTCGCTATCAAGGCTACCCTTCACAGCCGTGCTAATGATCAGATATTAGGTTAAAGAGAACGAGTATTTGGTTATCCATATGGACAATGAACTTTATCAATAAAATTTATTAGGGCAAACTATTGTCACACTTTACGGTAATTCATATTGGTGCTAGAATTCAGATCTAATAATCGTTAACGTCCAACTTGGGCAACCAATATTATTGCAGATGATTAGAATGCTTGCATCTGAGTAACAGGACATGATGAATGACATTTATTTTGCACCTCC
>CM067354.1:130524-234605 GCA_034190875.2 Urechis unicinctus
AGAGCTCGTTGAATCGCTGATTTCTTTATCCGTCTAGAGGTTGTTAATTGATGCGTACGATTTCAATCTATGTGTAGTTGCCAAATGCCACAAATCATCTTGGAGTAAAACCGCTAATATCCCTCGTACATATCTGCACCATTATACACCCCTTCGCCCCAACTGTGCTTCTTTATTGACCGACCCTGATCCGTCTAGGTATATCGTGCCAGGTTGGTATTTTATTTTTTTAAATACACAGGTACACGAGGACTCTTTCGTGGGAGTCCTGCTCACTCATTCTTAGTTCTGTAAGTATATGACTGTTTCCTCCATATGTTCGTCCCTCATGGATTTATGCAATGTTCCGGACCCTTTAACCCTAATGTTGAAAGTTTATTTAGTAACCTCATAGCTAGCCAGGATGCCAGACGCGGCAGTGAATATGTCCTACCAACATTCAACTGCTGGTAATTTGTTAGAGTAAAGTGTGACTAAGATTATGAAGAGATGAGCATGCTATTGCTCTCAGCAGTATGCATGGGATACGAATATTACCTCTTATAGCAGCGTGTTTGTCATTTACCGCTTAACATCCATATTAGCATCAATGATCACTGTGATGTGATGGGTGACCGTGATCATTGATCTGGTGACAGTGCGAGTGCGATGCTAGTACCTTAATCTAGATAGCGCATCGCTTTTGCTGAGTATTTATTCCTGATATGCGTTATATTTCCATTCTTTAAGATGAATGGAGAGGGGGGGGGGGCAGTATTACGACAGGTTCCCACGCATATGCACTTGATGTTGTCTGTGAATGTACATTTTGAATTGACTGAGGCGACTTTCTTGCCTGGTTTATTAACAGTCGTACATAACACCTACTCTACCGGTGATATCGTGCACCATTACCGCTACATCTGTCCATCAGCTCATTCGATAAGTCTACTATTATTATCTACACGATAATGCGAATGTAAAACTAGTATTTTCAATTAAAGAGGATAATTCTTTTTTAGATATATATGCTGTTGAAAGTGAAGAATGGGCCCATTTCTAGCGGTCTCGATTTCGCTCGCTTTGTCGCTTGACTCGTAAATTACAACGCATCCTGCCTTTAAACAAAAGCCTTTCCCTATTGTGGCTCGCCGCACGATGTCTGCAATTGTTTCGACTCACAATAAGAAACAGAAGCTGTTTGGATGACATCGCCGTGTAGCGCTATTGTTGATCAATATAATACCAACATAGCAGAGTAGGTCTTTGTTATATTAATGCTATCATCCATTGTATCTTATCTGTGAGTCTGAGCAAGCTGTATGCAAATCAGAAATAAGGCACTTTTTTGAATTTCTCCTTTGCATATTAGAATAATGTACAAATTATGCAACGTTGTGATGTACAAACCTGCTAGGCTGAGCCGCTGTGAAGTTGTTTTAATTGGGATGAAGGAATTGTGCATTTACAACCATTTAATCGGGAAGTTGTTCTTCAAGCTGTTGCTTGTTACTAATTTCTCGCAAATTATGAGTTTATCACAGGCACTCGCCAACCCCAGAACGTCCATCGATTTGCCACCATCCATCACCCGACGTAACATCAAGTCACCCGATAAAACACCGCCCCTCTATGCACCTAAAGCCAATATATCATTTGATATGGAACAAAAGGAGCTAATGGCGATGTGCACTACAAATGACATTCAACCCCAGTATAGTATTTAGTAATCAGCAAAATTGTTCATTCGCTATATTTCTCGTTCATATTAATAACTAGCGCTGTTCCTCTCATGTGCCGTCTATGCCATGCATTTACCTAGCGGGGGACTTTGAAAAACCGGCCTGGCGAGTGACGTGAGCCATGTGAGAGGGCAGTGAGTCTTGTGAGAGGGCAGTGAGTCCAACAGAGGGCAAGGACGGCCGTGCGACCTTGCGTATATATTTTATCATATCCAGAACGGCGTGCTGTATTTAACGCATTTGAAGCGACAAAATAAAATGCGACACAGCTGTATTACATTTATTTTTATGATGGCTGCGACAACGATTCACCTCCTCGAGGTCCGTGTCATAGAATACAGGTAGTTTCGTACACCGGTTGTTTCGTACACACTACTTGCGGTTTTTTCGTACACGCGACATTGGTTGTTTCGTACAAGCAATATCAAAAGCAGTTGTTCCGTATGTTATGCTCAAGTAACTATTTATATATCTAAATATAAATTATCTAGCTGGTATCGTGTTTTATTGTTTATTTTCACAAAGGTTTATTAAGAGTTGGCTTGAAATTTTTTTGGCTTGTGTAGTCAAGAGCATCTATTCATCTATTAGGTACCCGCAACAGTAAGTGTTGTGTACATAAATGTAAATATTTATTAATAAAGAAGTTGGAAGCGTAGAAAATTTGTTTGTTGAGTTGTCAATATGGCCATAATTAATGTCGACAATTAAAAGTATAGCATGTTTGTTTTATTTACAATTGTTCGTCAAGGAATGTGGAACCGTGGTTAGACAATGAAATAATGGCGACAAAAAACAAAAACAAAAATTACCTGTTTGTGTCAGTAATTATGTGGATGTAAATTTTAGCATAAATATATGTCATTCCATGTTACAGTATCCCGATGTGGTTCCGTCCTGTTCCTCATAGGAATTCTCAAATGGAAAACCGACAGAGTGAAACTTAATGAACATTGCAATGGACGTAATATCCAGTTATAATTGGCCATCGATAGATGTTGAACTAGAAAACATTTGGAAAAGTTTAAAATTTCACCCAGAATGCAGCAAAAAGACTTTTTGTTCACCAAAGAGATGCACGTGAAAGCAATAATACTATACAAACTAAGCAACACAACTAAAGTCGCACATACAAACGTAATAACACAAAGAAAGTCGCACATACAAAGTATACATGTATCCATGCACTGCAATGAGAGAGAATGAAACACTACTGGTGCAGAGGTATGGCTGGTGCAGGCACAACACACTGGCAAGCTTTCAAGAACGAGGATGTTGAATGCTTCTTTGCCTCATACTCTTCCCACAGCTGAAACGACTAGCTTTTCTTTTGCACGATGTCAGTTTGTGTTCACTAACAAGTTGGTGTTGAAGACTGACGGTCAATGCTTCCTTATGGAGGAGAGGAATGAGTAGATAGAACCCGAGGTTGTCCTTCATTGCTCGGAGTTTGAGGCGAGTATGCCAGCCTTCAAGGTCATTATTTGTCCGCACAGATCTTCTAAAACTGCACCAGTTGCTTTTATCTAAGTGGCTTCAAAGTATTGGAAAAGCGCCGAAATCTGAATGGATGTTGCAGCTTCAGCCTTTAGACAATTGAAAGCTTCTACTAAGTGTCTCTTTAGTAGATAACTCAGGGACAATAGCTTTCGGATCATACTGTACGTGGCTCCTTGCTCCATGTATGCTTTGGCCAGACCTAATGACTGGACCTTCCTACATATGGCCTGATCCCAATGGAAAGTGCAATCGTGAAGGTGCACATTGAAGACTTCACGAATGGAGTTCCACAACGCAGTTTCGAAGTCGAGCACTACTTCTTGAACCTCTGGTTCACATGGCAGAATGTTCTGAACTGCATTAAACACCTCCGTGTAGTCTCTGCCTTGTCTGCGGCTCATTAGCGCAAAAGCTACAGGTACTTGCTTAATGCAGTCAATAGACCGTAGAAATGCATGAATTGAGAGAAGTTGCTGAAATGGCGATCGAACAACTTCAAAAGTTGCATCTACATATCATTGCTTGGCATCTGCAAGTAGCTGAAGTTGCTGGTCTGTGGCCATAATTATGTGACGAAATGTGATTTTTTTTCGTCGTTAGTCATCTTGACGTCAGCGCGGATAAAATTGTCAGGTACTCCATCAGTTGCAAGATCAAAGTCGAGTTGATCAGGATGATTAGGCTTTGTTTTCTGGCGGGCTCGGTTTCCGTTCCTTGCAACATAGTCTAGTCGAGGAAGACAGTGAACAGAAGGGCTAAGTGTCGTGTAGGTTCTCATTTCTTCCTCTGTAATCGCCTTAGCTGAGGTAAATACTTCATCCGTGCACTTATGTTTCACTTGAACGTTGACCTTGGTTGCTATCAAACTTCCTGGATCACCATGATGGTTGTGAGTTGCTGTGCCTGGAGTGAAACATATACCACTCTGTGTCAAGGTTGCTGGGCATCGGTTCTCTTTTTGTCGAATACTACACCGCGTCATAATTCGAAAAAGATAACAATAACAAGCATATGAGCAGACACCTCGTATTCAGTGTTCGAAACGACTCCCATCTGTGTACGAAACGACCTGTGTACGAAACGCTTCCCAGTCCTGAGTACGAAACAACCATCGGTGTACGAAACGACCTGTGTACGAAACGCCGGTGTAGGAAACTACCGCACACCGTGTCATATTACTGAAATAACGATTTATACTAACGGACCGTGTGGAAAGCAACGGAGAAAGGTCCATTCGTGTGTCATGTTTCGTCGGATCCAGAGTCATGTTAAGTTGGGCCTAGTGTCATGCTACGTCGTACCTAGTGTCTTGCTAGGTCGGACCTAGTTTCATATTACGTCCGAGCTAGTGTCAGGTTACGTTGCACCCTGTGTCCGATGCGTGGGCGCCATCTGACGGAGAAAAAATAATAGTACGTGTTGCTGGAGAAATGAAAATTCTAGATTAAAACTTGTAACTTGAAATATTGGTCCACTTTTCTAGACCAAGAGAGAAATTTATAGTAATCTAAATGGTCAAAATAGCCGCGCTGTAATGCTATTTTTCATCAAATAGTATTGGATCAAATGTCTGTTTGCATTGGTATATGTTGTTGCAAGTATAATTATACAGTCAGAAGACATGACGTGTGGCTAATATCAAGAAAATGGGGACACATTTCGGTTCTTGGAACAACTAATCGTTTCTCCTCCCAGCCGAATCCTAATTGCGTCATAGATACATCTTATGCGTTATACTACCAACCAATGTGGACGGCCTCTATTACATTTGCATATGACAGCGAGGACCTTCGATAATCTTAAACCTAATGGGCAACGCTGCACAGGGTGTCTCTTCTTACACAACACTGCCCAATGTACATTGAGAGCCAATTAAGTGTGCAATCATTAGAACTAGTTGCGCTTGATGGATTTGCAATGCATTAAACTGCCTATCTCTGCTTGCTTGAATAGACACTCACATAAACTAACCCCTCCCCCTCCCCTTCCCCCCCTCCCCTCCCCTTCCCTTCCCCCTCCTCCGACCCGATGGCTGCCATCATTACATTACAACGCTAGGGACCTTACATCATCCGTTTCATCATCATAGCAGGGAGTAGTATACAGAAAAAATCATCTAGGCAACAAATACACAATTCGTTAAAGCAAGCTCTTTCAAAACTTAGCATGAGAGAATGGAGTTCAACATGATTAAATCTCTACTATATCTCCTACTATATTAGATCCACTACGACCGAAGCTTTGTTCGTTTTATTTGGTATAAATGCACGTCTGTAGACTTCACCCTATGCGTGCATCTACACTTCCGTAAAGCAATAGTCAAGCTAGCTAACAAATCACGCACGTTTGAAACTAAAACAAATGAATTGCAAAACAAATTGCAGCAAACAGAACAGTTACTGTCTCGGATTACATCGATATAGGAAAAAGGTCAATTAATACTATTTGGTTAACTGAATTCAAAACCATTATTGTACCTTACTAGACATTATCAGAGAAGCAGTGGACTCTGTGTCGCTTCATTGTAAGCAGCCTTACATGCCGTGGACTCTGTGTCGCTTCATTGTAAGCAGCCTTACATGCCGTGGACTCTGTGTCGCTTCATTGTAAGCAACCTTACATGCCGTGGATTAAATACAAAGCCTCAGGAAGTGGTACCCACGTAGTTTGGAAAAAATGCCTCGTGAATTGATCAATGTTTGGTGCTCCTCAACCCCCATAAAGGTCATACATTGCTTGACCACTAGATGTCTAGGATGCCCGGTGCAGCTATTTATATATCCTGCCCAGCTATTACTAGTGGTCATTCATCACACTGCTGAATGTGAACACGCTCATGAAACAGTAAGCAAGCCATCGCATTCAAGAGAATGCACATTGACATAAATCCGGTGTCGCTTTGCAACCTACGCACTATCTTTCCGTTGTTGTTTGGATTATCAGTTGGTTAATAGAAACCCGTCCCAGGCCGATATCTAACCCTAATGTGAATGGTGATGTATTGAGCATCACATGCTCCCAAACTTGCTCCAGAAATGCAATTGTAAATGTAGTCTGCGTTAACCTAAAGCAGTCGGATGGTAATATGGCAATGTTAGGTGGCGAAATAAATGTTGTATACCCAATAAGCGAGTAATTGTATCTGTTCTTATTCTTCAGCCGACATTTATTTTAATATCCATATCAAATGAGCGGTACCAACGATGGACTAGCAGCCTATGTGGGTGGGTATATCACGTTGTCCATAATAACAGGCGATGCGTCTATCTGTTCTCGTTGCTGTCGTTCATACCGAGCTTTAATTGACAATTGTTAACACGAAAACAAGAGCTCATTTATCTACGCAACGATGCTCTTTGAAAATGTACACTTTTCCGCAAAGATCCATGCCATGCAGAAGCCTCCTATAAGACGACTGATCTCATTTCAACTAAACATGTGGAAAGCGACCAACTGTCGTTCATTCCGCCCTTCTAAGTTCTCCGAAATTGTACCCTTTTCAGCAAAGATCCGAATGGCGCAGTATTTGTGACTGACGTACTTCAACCCAATAATAAGGCCATTAGATTCATGTTACTTAGTTAGATTCATGTTACTTTCCACATAATGTGAAAGGTTCATGCTGCCTTCCACATAATGTGAAAGATTCATGCTGCCTTTCACATAATGTATAAGGTTCATGCTGCCGTCCACATTTTATGTAAGATTCGTGCTGCCTTCCACATTCTGTGTAAGATTCTTGCTTCCTTCCACATTCTGTGTAAGATTCCTGCTTCCTTCCACATTCTGTGTTAGATTCATGCTGCCTTCCACATTCTGTGTAAGATTCATGCTGCCTTCCACATTCTGTGTAAGATTCATTGCCGCCGTCCACATTTTGTGTAAGATTCGTGCTGCCTTCCACATTCTGTGTAAGATTCTTGCTTCCTTCCACATTCTGTGTTACATTCTTGCTTCCTTTCACATTCTGTGTAAGATTCATGCTGCCTTCCACATTCTGTGTAAGATTCATGCTGCCTTCCACATTCTGTCCACCAAACGACTAATGTGTTAGTCAATTTGACTAATGTAGTTAGTCACATATTAATTAGTCAAAATGACTAATCTACCTAGTCAAGTAAATGGTAGTCAATATGACTAATCTATTAGTCACAATGACTATCTCATTAGTCACATTGACTACAGCGTAAGTAGTAATGACTATTGTACTTGGTCAGAATGACTAGAAGATTTGGTCAGTTTGACTATGACGGAAAGTCAGTTTGGCTATGATTGAAGTTCAGTTTGGCTAGGATTGAAGATTAAACTAGTGTAAAAACCAGTGTAAAAACAAATCAGACAACCTAATATGCAAAGCAGGAACACTGTATTGTATATAAACACATAAATGCATGGCCTTGTTAATACTAGCCCTGACACAAAGAAGCTTTGCATCAACCGGGTCCTTAGCCATATCATCGACGACCATCATTACCTTCTGATCATACCCAAACGTCTTTTTGGTCGATAAGGCACATAAACACATAAATGGCAGCCACCAGCATGCCCATGGTCATGGCCTCTGTTACATCCACAGCTTCTCCAACAGATGTTCCCTCAATGAAAACATTGATTTTGGCATCAGGCAATTCCCAGTCATACAGCAGCAGAGGAGGCAGACTGGTAATGCTGGTATCTTGCTGCGTTGCGACATTCTAAAACCCATAGTAGACTTATAGTTGAACCTAAGCACTCATTAGTACTGACACCAGCAATGGTACACAGCAATACATATAAAAAATACAGATAACTATATAATATACTCACCTTATAGCTTTCAAATTTCCCGCAGCAACTAAAAGAACCACCGCAAAGGTCAAGCGTCCGGTATATCGGTGTATTCATCCACCAGCGCTGCAGCTGACGCGGCGCGCATCTGTGGTTATGTAACCAACCCGTGTGATCCGCGCATCGCGGTCTCCCAACAAGGAGCAGAGAACGCTCTCACGGTGGTCAGATTGACTAGGTAACTAGTCAAATACCACTGGACCAGCCTTGCTAATCATTGTGACTATGTTGCTTAGTCGATTTGACCATGGGAGTAGTCGTTACAGAGTTTGACTAACTTCGATAGCTGGGTGACCAGGTTGGCTAGTCATTTTGACTAGATTGGATTAAGAGTGTTCATACGAGGTAGAAACTGCGCTAAAATTATTGTCATTTGTCACTTATCTTAAATACTCATTAACTAACACTGTGTAACTGTTTAATTCAGGTGATCTGAATTGAACACAAGGCTTCGTTGAAGTAAAGGGTATCGATTTTCTCTCACAATCAATGCAACTGCAGCTCCATCGGATTAACAGCGCTTATATCATATTGCATGATGACACCTGTAGATTCATGCAATTGAGCGAAAATAACTTATTTCATAATATACAAACCTGCTGGGCAAATTTAAGATATTATGGGTTCGCAACTATAAGCTCGGAAACATAAGCAGTTAATGATGACGCTATTAAAAGCCTTAAGTCATCACCACAAAATGTTTCACAGGTTAATAGTCACTCAATCACACATCGCCCCTCTTTACACCTTGAGCCACCATGATAATATGTGTGGCACACAAGTCGTGATATTGAAATAGTCTGCTGTTGTATGTCATTAACTGACAATCTTCCCAGTAAATATCATCTAGCTTAAGTATGACATTTCCCTTTACGTCTCGTTCGTTTGATATCGCTGCCGGGAACTGCTTGTCTCTTGTGTTGCTACTTCCAGGCAAACACAAGGCGGTGAGGACGGAAAAGGGCAATGTAGTCTTATTATGATTAACGAGAGTTATTGGAAATGGATTACGCTTGATCAGTCGTCAAAAAGGTTATTATGTTCGGGCTTATGGCAGTTGTGATTTACAGTATAGCCTCTCGTCTTGAGCTAAGTGCAACCATCACAATTCGTCAGCAATGCCCAATACAAAAGAACTTGTGGTACCATACATTTGTAATCGATTGCCCATCACTACTTAATTGGTGATGCTCGGACGTAGGAAATCATGACAACGGTGTGGCTTAATAAAGGACTCTATCTAGCAAAGATTGCAACGCAATTCAAGTTTGCAACAAAACAGCCATCTGAGTTCATTATTTTGCAGTCGTTCTTGCCGTATCGTGGATAATCTTGACATCAACTTAACTGACTTGAGTGACAACCCACACAAGCAACAGAAATGCTCCCCTGGTGAAGACTGGAATTTGACAGTATTTTTGCCCAGGCCCGAACTGATGAATTTGACACTTTGTGTTGTGTCCGTCACGGCACGTCTCGATTCCTGCAGTGGTGGCAGAAGAGAACGTAGAAAATGACCACCCATTACATTCACACGTCATGGAAGAGTTATTACGTTGGCGTCTAGTCCTAGAACTTACTAAACTATTTTGTACTGATATTTGATAATTATTAGGTGTATATGCCTAGTACACCAAACATATTATCATGTGAATCCATTTTCCGACAGTGCAGTATATAATACATGATGTACAAAAATACTCTGACGCACGTGATAATATATTGTATAGCAATGAATTGTTATTGTTAAAAACGACTTGCTCATTGTATTGCGGCAGCGATGACCGGTCATAACCCGATATTTGTCGAGTTATTTCATTATCCCTTGAAGGCTTAACGAACAGTGTACAGACAACATGTTCGAGGCTAGTTTCAGCTGCCACTACAGCGTGATCTGCCTCCTTTAATTTGATAAGTTGGAATTGTACAGTTCACCTATTAAGTAGGTAAATATCTTATGAATCACATTGGGAACACTTTTATGGCAACTTTATGCGTCTGGGGTTTGAATCACTTCACAATGGATTTAATGTAGATTCGCTGTAAACGAACAGATCCATTGCAATATGGACTGTAGAACCCGCGCCAAATGTTTATATCCCTCATGGATCTATACAATGGTCCGTACCCTTTTACCCTAATGTTGAATATTTATTTGGCAGCCACTAGCTAGCTAAGATGCCAGCTGCGGCTGCTAATATGTTCTGCCAGGTAATAGCTGCTGATCCTTTATCACACGGTTCAGTATGACTAGGATTATCACGGGATAAGCAGGCTATTGCTCTCAGCAGCATTTACTGCTTGCTGCCCCAGACGTGACAAGGGTAGTATAAACATTAAATCAACTAAAGTGATAGCGTTTAACATCCTTCCTAACATCGACGCTCATCGCGTGATGGCTGAGGATAATCGTAATCGGTGAACTGGTGACAGTGCGAGTGCCATGCCAGTACATTCAACTAGATATCGTATCGCGTGTTGCGGATCATTTGTTCTCGACATGCAATATATTTCAATCTCTTAACGATTAATCGGGAACGGTCTTAAGACAAAGTTTTATGCAATTACAGTTGATGTTGTGTCTGCAAATGTACGTTTAGAGTATTATTGACCTTTGTACAATTAAATTAATTAATCTAAGTCAAATAATATAGGTATGTAGAAATAAAGAGTTGGGAAATGACTGAGGCGATTTTTCTGTCCTGCTAATTTCGTATTGCTGTACTTTGAATTGACCTATTCAATTTGTTTGTCTCGTGCATAATTACAGCTTCATTTGGCTATCAGCACATTTGGAAAGACGACTTTTGTTATCTACAAGGCAACGTGAATGCGTAACTAGTTAAGGATAAACCAAAATCAGATATATTTGTTTTAAAAATCCAAGAAGAGACCCAGTAAACAATAAATTATTGGCCAAAACCATCCCATACCATGGCTCAATTCAATGTATCTGCAATTGCCTTCACTTAAAATAAGAAAGATGAGCTATTTGAATGACATCACTGTGTAGCGCCATTTTTGATGGACAGAATACGATCACGACGCTGAGAGAAAGCGCTGTAGGCTGTGTAATGCTACCATACGTTGTAAGTTATCTGAGTTTTAGCAAGGTGAAGGTATCAGTTATTATCCACTTTCTTTAACTCGTCTTCTGCATATTTGAATAATGCTTCGTTACTCCACAGCTCTGTGCAAAATTTGCAACGTTGTGCTGTATGAACCTTTTTGGCGTAGCTACTGAGAGGGGCAAGGAATAGTGCACTTGCAACTATCAAATTGGAAATTCATTTTACAAAATGTTGTATATCAATTTCTCTAAGGTTTAGAGATTATCGCCAACCCAGAAACATCCATCAATTCTTCTTCGTGCAACACCAAATATAGCACAAAATGATCATCTTCACCTTGTTATAAACCTCCCCTCTCTAAACCCAAAGGCAATTGTTGAGGACGTTATGGCCTGATAGCCTGACGGGCAGTCATTTGTAAAGGAGCTAATGGAGATTTACTGCATAAATGATACTCATCTCCAGTATAGTATTTCATCATCAGCAATGTGGTTCATTCAACATATTTCCAGTTCTTATCCATATCGAACGCTGCTCCTTTCATGCGCCGCCTATGTCATGTATTTACCTGGTTGGGGGTTGTGAAATATAATGACTCAGTTAAATGATGAAAAACGAGAGTGACAGCTATGTGAAAACTAGGTCCTAGAAGTATGACAAGTTGCTATGACAATTGCGATTTAAGCAATTTTACACTGCATGCATGTGTGCAGTGAAAGGTCGGCAGCAATACTGAATATCGAGAACGCCAGACCGGTCCTTTTTGCGCCCTATGGTGTGCCTATTAGAATAGAATCGTATTAAAACTGAATCTGCGTTTTGTTTGTCATGGATTAGCCATATTTTGATAGAATGCCTTATGCAACTTGCAGCCACAGGGTTGAAACACTGATTGGATGGGAGCTTTAATTTGCAATAGGATTGATTATTGGCTCGTTTATGACGCCATCTCTTTTCGGCAATGTCGGAAAAGTTCATATATGCCATGGATTTTACACAAATCCTCCGTACAAATTACCGATCCATTGCGATATGGACATACGAATCCCTCGTGAATTGATGTAATGCTCGGCAGCCTTCTAACCTGGTCGTGTTTATTTATTGGGCGACTTAGAGCCCGTCGCAGATGCTGTACGCAGCTGCAAATCAATCCTGCCAAGTTGGTTCTGGTAAAAAAGAAGTGGTGTGTCATTGTATTCATTAGCATACTTACTGAATATTTCATTTTGTGACAGCTTGGTCATAGATTATCGCTTAAACATTTGCCGAGGCGTTGTCGGTGACAATCTCATCAGGGCACACAGAGGCTGGATATGATACCCACACACGCACCACACACACACTCACACACACACACACACACACACACACACACACACACACACACACACACACACACACACACGAACGCACACACACGCACGCACTAACACCCGCACGTACACACACACGCGCGCACGCTCACATACACGTGCACTATCATCTACGCATATTTTGCTGTACCTCTACTGCAGCAACCGAAGCGATAGCTGATATATCTATTCCACTGATAAGGTATCAACCTGGAGGCGCCATCTTTGGATGAAACTACAATACAGTTCATTTGAGTACTGAATCTGGCCGCTTAGGAAACAGGACAGGCCTATTTCGTCACTAATACCCGCCTCCTCTCAGCTAGCGTTTGGCAAAGCCCGTTTTAACTTCTCGGCTGGGCTGGCGCAGCTGCTCTGATAATACGAGTCGTGAATTTTCTTGAGGACGTCGTTCAGGATCCACTCATTCTGGGAAGTAACTGCTCGCTATCAAACACAGGTGTGCTGCAGTCGTCGGCATCGACAAATGTTATCTGCACAGCTGTTAATTATAGGTTACGGTAAGGTCACTGACAAGACTGACCACACCTTCTGTCAGTAGCATATGGCCGGAAGTATATATAAGGTCGTTTTATCAAGACAAACAGTGTTTGCTTCTGCTGGCTACAAGTCAAACGCGCCGTGTTGATTACTAATTTCCATGCGGGTACGCCATAGATATAGTCATAGTATCGGATACATATGATTAACATATATATAGGGTGAAATCGTTATTAATAGACGATTATGTAAGTGGTTTAGATTGAAATACAAATATTGCACTTCTCCGAGGAGGTTATTCATTGTGAATGCACCATATATCTCAAGTAGCTATAAAGGTATGATGCCTGGTCGGCAGTGTGTACACATGATATGCTGAATGAGCATTCATGAAAGGATCCGCGTTTACATTTGGTTCTTATCATACCAAACTATGAGTTTAATATCACCACACAATGTCTCACGGGTTTATTGTCACCCAATTACTCATTGCCCTTCTTTTTACCTGAGCCATTATGACAACACAGTGTCCCGACAGCTTGATGGTATGTTGTTGTATAGTAATTGTAATGGTAATATTGGGGTGTTAAGACACTTTCAACTACGAGGTGATATCGCGACGGTGATGGATGAGGATGACTGTGATGTTTGGACAGCTCCCCTTGAGTGCCAGCGTCCACTTGGCACAAACCCGTGGCCCAGACCAGGCTGCAATACCCACACCACTGAGACAAAGGGTCAGCACGGTACTATTGATCTACCGGATCGAGTGCACTCCATTTCAGAGATTGGACCACCATTTAACTTGATCATCCGAGTAATTGAGAGCCAGTCAGACAAGTGTTTACTAAAGATATTGTGGTAAACATCTATTTGACTGCAGACTCGCGCAACCCGCAACCAACATTAGACTCAATTGATGATTCTGACATGGGCTATTGATTTGTTTGTTATAAGTGTATGACAAATTAACTGTTGCTTTTTAAAAAAGACTTGTTTTGCATTTGAAGGGTAGTGCAGAGGTACATGTACGTTGTGGAGGGGGAAATTCACTACGTAGTTTCATTACATTTTGAATACGCATCTGGTAGCCGGTGTTTTTATGTAGTAGTTACCAAAATAAGTATTCAATACATATCCAATACGTGTTTCGGTTCGTTGGGAACTGAGCAGGTTTATGCAGCGATTATATAGCTGAAATTGCGAAAGGAAATTGGAAATGCAGCACGATGAAACAATGATCCAACCCGATAGCCGATAGCATACCCTAAGATATAAGCTATGGAGCGAGGTACCGGAACATATCCGGGATATCAGCGAATTTGAGAGCTTCAAAAGAACTCTAAAGACGCACATCTTCAGGAAACATTTTAATCCTCTGTGATATTTTATTCATTCCAGCGATATAGTCCGAAATTAGCCCTATTGCTGTACACTTTATGCATCATATATATTATCATATCTATTTATTTTTATACTCGATGTACAGCCTGTTGAGATGCCGATGGAATGGGCTTAAAATAAACAATCAAAATCATAATCATCATTGCATGACACCCTCCACTAAGTCAATAAGGAACTTTGATAAATCGCATTCTCGCCTGCAGGGGCGAGCTGATTAGGAATCTTTGATTATGAGGAATATCACCTGTCAGATTGCCTCGGCAGCACTCTCAACTGCCCGTCGCAACTATATCCCGAATAATGATAACGGGTTTTGTAGTTCCCAGGCCACTGACCTCTAGCGGCAAGGATGCCTTTGATCACAGGCGCTCGAGTCGTAAATATCCCCTTGTCTGTAACTGATAGCATGGCTTGATATGTAAGCATATAGGAATTACAGGCGTTTTATTACTCGAGTGCCTGTGTCGTAGGCTATGAGTGTTATGCAATATTAAGCTGTCTTTAAATTTTCTAAAACATATTCGGATCCAACGAATATAAGACTTTCGAACATGTCTAACACTCATTTGTATGTGTTATTTCTTCCCAACGTCATCTCTCTAACTATTCCATTTTCTTCCTTTCTGGATTACGTTTTTACAATGAATCAATTTCGGTATTGCTTTGTAACATCAAATCATATTCAGTGTTCTGTGCACGGAGCACGAACGAGGCAGCACAATGAGTAGAAGATGTCGAATCTGGAGACGATGTCGAAAAGGAGAAGATGTTGAATGAGGAGACGATGTCGAATAAGGAGAAGTTGTCTAATGAGGAGAAGATGTCGAATAAGGAGAAGATATCGAATAAGGAGACGATGTCGAATAAGGAGAAGATGTCGAATGAGGAGACGATGTCGAATAAGGAGAACATGTCGAATAAGGAGAACATGTCGAATAAGGAGAAGATGTCGAATAAGGAATAGATGTCGAATAAGGAGAAGATGTCGAATGAGGAGACTATGTCGAATAAGTAGAACATGTCGAATAAGGAGAACATGTCGAATAAGGAGAACATGTCGAATAAGGAGAAGATGTCGAATAAGGAGAAGATGTCGAATAAGGAAAAGATGTCGAATAAGGAGACGATGTCGAATAAGGAGAAGATGTCGAATAAGGAGAACATATCGAATAAGGAGAAGATGTCGAATAAGGAGAACATGTCGAATAAGGAGAACATGTCGAATAAGATGACGATGTCGAAAGAGGAGACGATGTCGAATGTCGATTCTGCTCTCACGTAACTACTGCACAATTTGAAGATGGTTTGTCGACCATTAATTTGTTATCGTTGAAACCGGCCACCTGCGCTTTCCTGTTGAATGAACCCCAGCACTGTTCTAAAGCGAATGGTCGTGTTGACACAAGGACCCGTGCACCTTTCGGTAGCTTCCTCAATATGAGGTTGTTGAAGATGTTTTTAGGAGAGGCTTTCGGTTATATACCAGACACAGGACTCGTGTTGAAAACTAGGAAGCCTGGCGATATCTCACTAGGAAGCCTGGCGTTATCTCACTAGGAAGCCTGGCGATATCTCACTAGGAAGCCTGGCGATATCTCACTAGGAAGCCTGGCCTGGCGATATCTCACTAGGAAGCCTGGCGTTATCTCACTAGGAAGCCTGGCGTTATCTCACTAGGAAGCCTGGCGTTATCTCACTAGGAAGCCTGGCGTTATCTCACTAGGAAGCCTGGCGATATCTCACTAGGAAGCCTGGCGATATCTCACTAGGAAGCCTGGCCTGGCGTTATCTCACTATGAAGCCTGGCGTTATCTCACTAGGAAGCCTGGCGTTATCTCACTAGTAGGAAGCCTGGCGTTATCTCACTAGCGTGAATAACTGTGACGTCTGTATCATGATCCAACGAGGCATGTTACTGTGCGTGCGATGATCAAATAATTTGGGTCATTTCTGTGCTACGCAACATACGGCGTCATACAAGGCACCGGCACATGAGAAGGCCTTCATGTGGTACTGTTCCGGGTAATAGCGGGAGCAGATATTTCTTGGCTTTGACTGAGTCAGTGATGACTGTTTGGACAATCATTCAGGTGTTTTGCATCATAATTTGAAGCAAATTACTTAATACAATTCCATGCTAACATCCATTAAAGACTGATCTTCTAGCAATATTGCTAACGGTATGTCAGATAAGGATGATTGTATGGATGATTTTGCGGTGTTTGATTTATGAATCATATTAAGACAAAACTAAACAAAGGTCTTGCATGAAGTGGAAGGCACTGATTTATCATGAATATACGGATGTAATATCTAAATATATATATAGGTCAATACAGAATGATAGCGTCTGATGTTTCTTTATGAAGTGCGCTATTAATGCTGAACACACATAATCATTGCCACAGCTTTGCCAGCTTCCGCAACCATATATTGGCAGTACATTCTATCTGTATCTCGTGCATGCTGAAATGTTAGTACTGCCATTCTGTGGCTGCGCCAATGGCGCACATGGTGCCTTAGGCAGGCGTTAATTGGATGCGCCACGTAGATTAATGATGATTGACAGACATGACCGAATAATTTCCTCGGCAAGGATAATGAGTTTCTGTTTGTATCATAGCGTCCCAGGCGAGAATCGCTCCAGCAAGATGCACCGTTACAAATGCCTGGGTGTTTGGCTGATTTGGTGTATTTCTTATTTCCGCTGCTGAAACGACTCCTATATAATCCCGCTTGGCATTATCATCGATGTTTGTGCTGATATCGACGCATTAAAAACCATCCCGGAGCTATGTTTCACCCAATCTGTAAATGACCAACGCCTGCGTCAAGTAACTATGCATGCAATATTCACTCATCATCAGGTATTATCTCACACACTTCGTCCGTTTACATATCAGGATTTCTGGTCGCATATATCAAATGCCATGTACGGTTTCATGCTTATTGCTGTAACAAATAAGGAATCACACCCTAACAAGGCCACACACCAAGTGGGGATAGCAGATGAGACTCAATTTTACACATGTCGTTTTATAAATTACATGGAATCGATTAGTAAATTATATTTCACAAGAACCATTTTGTGATTGTGGATGAAATGCACCTTTAGTTGACAATGTGTCTGGATTTGGTCTCTGAATGAAGCATTGTCATCATGCCGGGACAGATAAGGGACAAACCCGTTAGAGTTAGATCATTTACGATAAGAACATTAGCGTGCAGCTGTATGAGTATGAAACCCCGCCTCTGATCTGGCGACAATTTCTAGAAAAATACGTCAAGAATTTGAATAATCGATGAATTAAAGGACATTCAACGAATGGTTAATAGACGCAGACGTAATGGCGTTGGTGTAAACAAAAGTATAAAAGTCACATGCCATCAGCTACGTCTGCCTGTGTCACTACATTGGATTACATAGTCGTACGTCAATTCAGAATGCCGGGACCTTGGTCAATTCTATTTGCTCGTCTTGTTTGTAACATTACGTGTAGAATCCTACGTGTACACACCTGGCTTACACAGCGATAACAAGCAATAATTTTGTATGGTTCGTTAATTTAATCACTGAGGTACTGTGGCCGACGTCATAGGCAAACGAGAATGATTGGTTTAGTCCCTGCTTATAGATGTAATTATGAAAACGTCGGTAATTATGGGCCTAAGCTTCCCTTTCTTTCTACCAGTGAGAAACAACGCATAGGATTAACATTGTAGTTAAATGGCATATTCAGCTAAAACTCTACTTGCCATGAATTTTTCTTTTTGGACTATTCATTAAAAGAAGCACTTCTGGATGGTAACAGTTGATATTGGCGATTGCGATCTAATAAAGGTTACGTCACTTGCAAAAGTTAGCATATGCCTTGCTGCTGACAAGTGTTCATCGTGTTGCAGCTATCCATACGAGTAGCATAGTTTGCCTATTTCCGCCAGTTGTCACTGTAATGAATCTGCTGGCAATTACCGGCGGCAACAGACCTAATTGATTACTTCCCTTCGCATAAGCGATGAAGATAATGTGTGTCATATGAATGATCACCATTCCTTATTGCATGAGGAGGCATTCGAAAAACCAAAACATACTTCAGTTGCCAAAGAAATTGTGTAATAAACACGACACAATTGGAAAAGACCATTAACCCTCGTCGTAGGACAGAGGTTAGACTTGTGATTGATTAAATGCTACCAGGGCGACGGTGTATGGTACGAATGAATCCATCATAACTCGTGTACTGCACCCTTTGTCAACGTGACTACCTTGTTTTTGCACAAATAGTTGGGCAAGCTCAGAATCTATGATTGAATATCAAGCGATATAATCCATAACACAAACGACAACACGGCCGGGATATATAGGAGAACCCATGCATAATACACACATCAGAAAAACATTATGCAGTTTTAATGTATGAGTGATGCATTAGCTAATTATAGATTTTTCTTAACCGGCTCATTGCGATTTAATAACACTGTACAATACATTCATACCCAAATAAAAGGGGCTGGATGAAAATCCAGGTATCCAGGTACACACTGAATGTTTGATTTCGCTACTGTAAAATAAGCGTTAGCGAACCGGTTCTCAAAACTTAAATGTAGAATCTGGTCTATTACCAAATAATATCTATGCTCTTATCTTAACACCTGTTTACAGCACTGTATACCTGGGTACCAGTAGAAAAGAAAATCTTTATCCTGCGCACAGGTAGAGAACAAAATCTTTATACCTGTGTAGAGGTAGAAAGCAACATCTTTTTAACCGGGTGCAGTAAGATTACATCTTATACCTATGTGAAGTTAAATATCTACATCTTCATATCTGAGTTCATGTAGATAACTATATCTATATACAGGTAGGTAACAACACACGCACACACAAAAAACACACACACACACACACACACACACATATATATATATATATATATATATATATATATATATATATATATATATATATATATATATATATATATATATATATATATATATATATATATATATATATATATATATATATATATATATATATATATATGCCCGTGCACATGTAGATAACTACATCTTTACACCTGTGTACCGGCAGGTAACAACAGCTATATACCTGTTTACAGGCAAATAACTACATCTTTATACATGTGTACATGTTTAAGAATATATCGTCCAACCTGTTTACAGGTAGATGACTTTATTAACAGTTTAGTTGATCGGCGATTGAGGCCTAGCTGATCTTTTAAAACAATATTATAGTCAGATTTTGTAAACGGGAAAGTTAATTTATGGTCAAATATTGAAATTTTACACATGAGGTTGATGGACATTGTATCATGTTACGTTTCACTTTAGACTCGTAAATGTTCAGTGCGGCATGCATCGGCTCAATAGAGCCTAACTTGCTATAATGGCGGAGCACTAAAGTGCTTTCATGATTTAGTTGTCAAGCTGACTGTAGGGTTTGCTTGGTATTAAGACCATTACAACATGCTTTATTTCAATAACTAATACAATGAGCAGCAACTGGGTCAAGCAACTACACATACGCTAATCATAACAATATGTTACTTCCACAGAAACCACGTCCGTTTCCGTTATCAAGTGTCTTTGATCTTCCACAACGAGCCAAATTCGGTTGATATATACAATAGATACCAAACAAGCGTGATTCGATGGATATTCTTTAGATGTGAGGTATTAATTCATGAAGTTTTTCACGATAACATTGAATGGACTTAAAGCGCCTTATTCACATATGCCAATATTAAAGCCTTAGTTTTCTATACCAACCGTGTGTGATTTTACGAGGTCGACTCGCAAGCATTATACCAGCTGTTGCTTAATGACACATTAACAATAGCTTGCAATGTGACCCGTATAATCGGTACAAATAGTCTATATGCCTCACAAATAGATACACATCACAGTATTTGTTTGCCTCAAAAGGTATGTATTATCAAATGGCCCCTCGCTGTCCAGGCGACTTACAAAAAAATGCAACTATATCACGTACGGAATATGCTACTGCATACATGAACCATATTAAGATGATAATCTGGTTCTATTGCAGTGCGCTCATTAATTATGAACCATTTAATGTAGATGGTAAGGGTGGTGAAAACCTTTTCTAACCTTTATTTCCATGAATCTAATATGACCACTATCTGCACATAAAGACTTGAAGAATTTGATTAATAATTATATGTCTAAATCTACATCGGAGATGTAGCCCTATAAGATGTCTGAGTAGACGTCCTACTCTCTCTGAAAACGAAGCAATGTTAATAAATTTCGATTCAGACAACTACCAAACACCAAACATACCCAAGTGATTGAGTTATAGAATCCAATGATGTTTAAGGACAATTTTATTCCTTTGTGGCGGGGGATTTCATCCATGGTAATTAGTTAAAGTTTGATCAATTTGGAAGCGGTAGAAAATCCAAAACACAGCAACATGTTTGTTTTCAAGATCAAGATCATGTACATCGCGCATGCTCAGAATGGCCTGACCCATCGACGACTATTGCTTCCTGCGTTGTAACTTGATAAGATACAGCAGATTGTATTCAAAATGCTTCGCATGCTTAGCAGGGAGGCAATGCGGATGAGGCGGCGGGAAATCATGGGAAATCCAACGACCCAATATGTTCCAAAATGGCGGTCATCGTATCGCAACTTTTCAGAACTAATATATAAATGGCATTTCTTAAAGAATAGCGTCAATCGGGGGTAAACTTTTTGGTGCGCTGTGACTTTTTTTGGTACAGGCTCTTGATATATGTTGTTTTCGAGATGCGCGATGCAGCACTTTAGCCGAACGCATGTTTTAATTTGCGCCCAAAAATGTTGAAGCTGAACGGTTTATATTTATATTATCGTTGGACCGGAGCTATCAGTGATGGTGAGTTACTTAATACACAGGCAAGGTAAGTGGTCCATCCCTAAACCATACTTCGCGGTAATATTTAGGTAATCTACACGATAACGCAGAGAAACTGACTAACAGCAACGACAAGAGTCTGGTCGAAGTTAACACGGTTTGTCTCTAAATACATCCGATGCCTGGAATGCAATCATACGATCATTGGCGGACTTCCAGATCAATTGTAGCATACCAGGTGACACATGAGGATTTACAACTCGCATAAGATGTGACCCAAGCAATCTACTCTTTGGAACTATGCTTATCTTATCGGTCGAGCTTCTCAGCATATGCTGACTAGTGGTAATTATTATGCAGAGGATTGACAAAGATGGCGTAGGGATATATTATAACATTAGTTACACCTTCTGAACCATGTTGATGGCTATTAACTCGTGTGTACTGTGTCATCAAATACAGGTAAATAATGTAGATGTATTGTGATAACAAGTCAACGTGCTCATGCTAATTCCATTGGCTAAGGCTTACGTCTATTAGAACTACTGAGCATCTGAAACTTGACGAGGTTGATATGATTTACTGCTCATCTTATAGACACGTCTATACATTAATATTTCGTATCATTTTTATCAGCGTGGTCAAGAGCGTCACAATACGGCAATTACGTATGTTAATTTAGAAATGATGATTGATGCATTTTCGGAATGCTCTGCATTGTTCTGCTTAGGGGATTCTATGATCATGAAATTTGAAGACGAGACAAGTTCCAAATTGGCACGGATAAATCATGTTACTTTCCAGTTAATGGGTCCGTTTCAATTCTTCTCTGTCTTATTCTGCCGGTCTGGCATGTACAGGAGTCATTGTTGTATAAAAAAAACAAAAATTCTTGCATTTATACCTTTATTATTAAATGAGTTTCAATACCCACGAGTGCAGTCCAAAAAATATTGCCATATTTTAACATCCGGATTGCAAAACTAGACAATAGACGATGATGCATCATTTTTTTCTGAGCATGAAAATTGCACTAAGCAACCCGCTTGCCCGACTGTTTTCACCAATAATAACTGCCGATTATATAGATAAGTGTAAGAATCGTCAGAGGAAAGACGGTTGCTTGCTTCAATATGATGTCTGGCATATGTTTTCACAACATTTCTTCAGTGCAATGTATGGTATAAGTGGGTAATCAAGTGATGAGGTCACGTGTTAGGATGCTAGAGATGGGTTAAAATGACGAATACTGTGACGGTAGTGAGCCATAAGACTCACATATATCCAAATTCAGGTCGTCAATGCATTGAATAGGAGAACACTTCTGTTTGTATTGGTGATCCAGTGCTAATTGATAGTGGCCAAGTAACGAGTACAATTTATTGAATATCAGTCGCACAACACAGGGTGATGTGCTGTCATTGTTTGCAAGGTTGATAGTTATATCTAAAACACGCTGGAAATACGGACACAATACGATTTTGTTATCGACGAAGGTGTGTGTCAATTGGGGTTATTTTAAACCGCCGGCAAAATGATACCTTAAACTGGCTCTAAAAGGTGTTGAGTTAATGCAATATATCATGTTTATATGTTCACCTTTTCAGCCAATTGTTAACCATTAAAAGTTACATACCGAGTCATATTTCTTCATTGTCTTGCAAATCTATCCTGTTTCTCGAATACTGATAGACCCAACCACTTAATAATCTGTCTGAAGGGCGCTCTCTGCAAAGCTTCCATTCACGGAAACACAAGGTTCATATGATTCATGTGCAATGCTGTGTTGTCCAGCATATCCGTGTGACTACTGTGGTGGACACCACACGAGGGAACACCTGATGTTTTCAAGGATAATCAGCGATATGAGGCGCTTTTCATTGAACCATTCATACCGTTTTAGAGCACCTGTCATGTAAACTGCGGTCTTACTGCGGTATAAATGGTCTTAGATCTCCCAGATCAGTGGTAATAACTAATATTGCGTAGTGCGATGCATATTGCCACTTTATTCAATACATTTGGATCGTTTAAAATAATTGCATATGCGTCCAGTTCGCAAGTTTGGATCAGGCACATATTGAATTTCTCGTAAAATAAGCAGACAAATGGCATGGGGTCGATAATTGGCACGTGTCACGATCACAGACTCTAACATGAAATCCTAGGTGATTACCGGACTAGGTACTATTTACATTTGCAGCGAGGACCGACAGACACAAAAGTCGATTTATTACTGTATCTCGATTCTTCTTCAGAATTTCAAGTGACGAAAATTCTACGATTGAAGAGTAAAGATTGTTACATGCAGTGGTCGTTTAACCATTAAGACACTATGTGACTTTCGATAACGCTGGCTTTATGCGCACGATGAGTCAATGTCAGAAGCGTCTGTTTACGAAATGGTTTGAGTATCGATCAACGGAAAAAGGGCATCGGTCCATTGTTATACGCCACCGACCCCGAGAGCCTGTACAAACTGTTTATGTTTCTCCTGAACTGATACATTAAATTGTATGCTTACAGCTGTCTAGGATGCGAGACGGAGTGTCAGTATACCGGGTCAAGTTAGAACTTCAGAACATTAATCACATATTTGGGTACAGTGTGGAAATATTGAGCGATATATGAGCCCTATAAATAAATATGAACTTAATTGGGATGTCTAAGTCCAACGTGGTTACATTTCGGAAGGTTAACAGCAGAGGAATGATATTTAACTGCCCTACATTAAGTCTTATCTACGTACATACACACCGACACACATCAATACACACACACTAACACACACACACATGCACACCCATATACACATACAAACAAACACAATTGCACACACATAAAAATATATACACATATATATATATGCATATATATACATAAAGATCCATATGGATGTGCATATATATATATATGTGTGTGAGTGGGTGTGTACAAGTACATATATACATATGTATATATATATTTATATATATATAGAGGTATATACATATATATATATATTTATATAGATATAGAGATATATATATTTTTCTATATATATACATATATATAGATAGATATAAATAGATATATTCATATATATATATTTATATATATATGTATATACATATATATATATAAATATACATATGTATATATATATAAATATATATATATACACATATATAAATATATATATATCAATATATATATATCAATATATATATATATATATATATGTATATGTATATATACATACATATACATATGCATATACATTTATATATCTAAAAACATGTATAAATATATTTATAAAAATAATTTTAAATATATATGCTTTGATATATGTATATAGTCATATTAAAGCAAACAAACCGTATTTACATACATGTACATATATATTAAACTATATGTATGTATATATATGTACAGTTATGTGCACATATGCTTATGTATATCCATCTATAAATCTATTCAATAATTCATGGATGTCTACACATATATAATTTTGTGTATACATATATATATATGTATAAATATCGTTCATCTAAAGTTGTGTTCGAAAAATGACCTGCTTGCTTTCTTGTAGTACACGCTCTCATTTAGGACGACAGTTTCCTGTGGGCAGGCTATGCTAACCGTTGCTCAAGCGCAGGACAGGTCGAGATAGGCCATAAATACGCAAGGGTGCACGCGCTTTAGGAATAAAGTGGCTGACTTGCTCAGTCGTGCATCGATCCCGAACTCCCCGTCATTTTGCAAAATTGCGTTGTCGAAATAAAAGGTTGCTGAGCATTACTTGGCGTGTGTACTGTTATATATCGTTACAATCATTATCACCTGACATTATATGAAATGCCCAGATGCGGTAGGCAGCAGTACGTGGCGGACATCATGAACATCGTTCGTATGAATCCGAGATATTACAACGGCTTATGTGTTTTGTTAATTGAGGTAAAATATTATCTGAGTTCCGAGGCTAATTCCACATCATGGACATCAACACCTAACTAACAACTCGCCATTACATCATGCACCTATCCAGACCAAATATTTGAAATCATTTTTATTTGTTATTGGACTGGATATCAGATCCTGGCATATGGTAGCCCTACGACGTTTAAAGCTCGTGCAATGTTGTATATTTTAAGATCGATTCAGACACCTACAAAATACCAACCATACACAGTAGAAGGGCTTTTAGAATGCAATGATGTTCACGGACAATTCAAGCCCTTTGTGACGGGTGATTTCATCCATGGTAATTAGATATAATAAGATAAATTTGGTCGAGGTAGCGATTCATGACCACGGCACCAAGTCTGTTTTAAAGTTCAAGGCTACGTACATCACGCATGCTCAGAATGCCGTTATCCATCAGTAACTATTGCACCCTGCGTCTGAACTAGTACGTTAGTCTTTAGTTGTCAAAAAAAATATCGGCGCATTTGATAATGCATGTAATAGTTTAAGTATATTATTCCCCCGACCCTACCCACAAAAAAAAACCCTCAAGGTATTGAAATGCCTACCCAAAATTATTCCTGAGCATAGAAGTAAATGATAATAAATGAAATGGTATTATAAGCTCTGATGAATGCTTTTTTCTGGATAGCACTGCAACAATTTATCTGAATTCTGTCAAACTATGATAATGAGCATAACAGTACGGTATTTTTTTCATGCAAAACAATCTCTGAGCCTAATTGACACCCCCACCCCACCTTCCCCCCATACACAATTATTATGCCATATTAGGATCCGTTTGATCCATTAGTTCATCCTAATGGGTAATTTTATCATTCATTACATTGCTTTTACCCCTTTTCATTTCTGTATTCCTTTTGCTAAACCACCGGTGCAGTTTACTGATATACTTTTCCAGTTATATTACATGTCCGTGTGTGTGTGTGTGTGTGTGTGTGTGTGTGTGTGTGTGTGTGTGTGTGTGTGTGTGTGTGTGTGTGTGTGTGTGTGTGTGTGTGTGTGTGTGTGTGTGTGTGTGTGTGTGTGTGTGTGTGTGTGTGTGTGTGTGTGTGTGTGTGTGTGTGTGTGTGTGTGTGTGTGTGTGTGTGTGTGTGTGTGTGTGTGTGTGTGTGTGTGTGTGTGTGTGTGTGTGTGTGTGTGTGTGTGTGTGTGTGTGTGTGTGTGTGTGTGTGTGTGTGTGTGTGTGTGTGTGTGTGCATTATATCTACCAGGAGTGGTAAGGTACTGCTCCAACAAATTGGTTGTCAATAACAATACCTGTGTGATATTGACTCATAAAAATCTTCTGCTCCGTCAATTTCTTTTAATTCTGTTTAGTGGGTTGTGCCACGGTGTTCCTGCTAGCTTTCACATGTTCTGATCGGAATTTATCTTCAGTTTTAAGACCTACAACACATCAATATTCGTAAAATATATCATTTTACATGCTATACATGTGATAAACAGTTACCTAATTTTCTATTACCTGCCTTCGAAGTGCATTGATTAACTTCCTTCAGTTTTCAAACGTGGTAATGACGTGCACCAGCACTTGAGTCTTAAGTCATTTACAGTGTCCCCACGCTCAGTACCATCTGCAATTGGTATTCCCATACATACATAACTGACTCTTAAATTGCATAAATGTTTATTGATTTAGTTTCGGAATTGCTGTTTGAATATTTAAGAGAATCTGAGTAGAAATCTTAGTTGTTAAGATATAAGATATGTATGAGATGATAAAAAGATTATAGTTCTGTTTCTGCATTTACCTTCACACTTGACATTAGTGGGTGAGACAGAATCACTTCTCTCTGTAGGTAGTAGGCGCTTACGAGTGATTTTATCTGTCAGAAAGGGCTCATTAAAAACAGCAGGAAAGACATTCAGCACGCTTTGTATATTGCACCCATTTCATAACCTGAAATAAGGCATAAAGCATTGGGGGAACAATAGCACAGTAATAGCAATGATTCTTTTATGAAAGTTAAATTCTAACACCTTTCTCAACAGCTATGCAGCACCCGCGTATTCAATAACACATAGACACACAAATATGCATTGCAAATACATACGACAAAACATTCTACTAGATTTTATTTACTGTTTATGGTGCAGTTTGGGCATTTCAATACGGCCAAGTGATAAGTATTCAAAAGACATGTTCTTTTTTATATTTTGCAGTGAAACATCTCCTCATGCATACACCCACAGTCATGGATGTAGCAACCATATGCTTCGCCCTACACCTGATACTCATCCGCAAGTGAAGTCATTTACCGAGCCTCGAAACTAAAGTGAAAACAGATTTTATGCACTTTAACACTGAACAAGTCATGTCTGTAGCAAAATTGTTAAAAGTATTAACATTCAGGGGTTCTGTAATGGATTTATATGAGTTAATTCATATGCATTACAAATGGCTGTGTCTGTGCAAAAACACAAGTTAATAAGCGTAGGCTTGAAAATCATATTCAACCTTAAACTTATAGATGTAATATTACAGTTTCAGTAAATTGTATATTTAGTTCTGTACTGTACGATATGGTTCATTGATTTGTGATGAATCTTATCCTATCACCTATACATTAAAATACATTGATATGAGCCTGTTTAACGACATTGGTGTATTCCAGCATGTGCTGGGCTGGGCCATGCTGGTTTACAGTAGAGTCAGCCCCTAAGCTTTATGCTTTACGTAACCCCTGTTGACCACGCAGACTGAGGTAGTTGAATGAGTCAATAAATAACAAGCCTATGAAACTGTATTCGTGTGAGGAATGTACGTTTTTAAGATACGCAAATAGCCAGAACTTCTTTAAACTCACAGAAGATATCTGCCGACAGTCAATGTGTTCGCTAGTGTGCTAAAATATTGGAAAGCTTAATATTGACCAATCAGATGACAAACACCGAGCCGCGAGACGTTGGATCACCAGTCACATGTGCATTTGTTGATTTCATGGCATGGTCGCCTGATGTCGGGGGTGTCTTTCTCGCAAGTCATAGAAGGTCAATGAAACCATAAACGACTTAAATTTCTACAAACAAACAAACTGTGTCTTTCTTGTATTTCCATAATCGTCACGCAGATTGGCGTAATTTATGAACTCTTCGCTCGAGACCTCCGCATTCCCCTGACATGCCAAAAATGTCGACCCCAGGCCAGTTCCCTCGCTTCAGACATTTATTGACAAACTTAAACTGCCATCCACAATGCGGAAATGAAAGGTCGAGGATCGGAGGCAGTGCGGACGCGGATAGAGGCGATCGGTTTCCGGTAGGTGTACCCCTGGTCGGGTAATCTATCAAGTTCACATTTATTAAAAAAATTCGCGATTCATAAGCTTATTATGCGACGTGTTTTGGCAGTGGCAAGGCTCTGCGAAACGACATTTTCCCGCTCACATCCATCGTAGTGACGTCAGCCCAGTATTCCTTTGTGCTTTTGTTTGTGTCGGTAGCGCAATCTTAATATAATAAAGTATTATAATTAGGGAAGCGATCACCTCAGAGTGATACCTCTAAGTGTAGTTATAAACTCTTTGGTAAGAGGGAGGTAGATGCCTAATGTATTACTGGAGTGTATTGATCGCCATAAAGCACACCATATTAATTCATTCATTCATCAGTTGTAATCTTGGCGAGCAATTCTAATAATGGCGTCCAAGCGATGAATGGATTGAAAGCAGTATACCAAAGTCCTTTGACCACTAAGTGGTTTTTGTGAATTTGGCACGATCGTGTCCATGTCAAAAGGCTCCAATGACTGAATGATAATCAAGAAAACGGTCACGAACAACGAATTAAAGATAGAGCACGGTCTCAACCATAACAGTAACGAATTGTAAAAAGCGGTCAGATTCTCCAGAATGTGCATGACCGTTAATAGCATGTTGGAGAACGATCAAGCATTTAGGAATCGTAGCAGGCTTTATAACATCAATCCTGCTGAATCGACTCATTTGGTAAATCTTCCGTTTGTGTTTGGTAAATGAGCGAAGCAGCGGCTAACATTAACACATTTAATCTACACGTCTATCAATCATAGATGATAGTAACGCCAGAGACAAAACTGATCGCACTTCTTAACACGTGACCACAACGCCTGACATGTCCACCCTAGTGCAATTAGACAGACAGAAGGCTCGTGTTTGCATTAGCGAACAATCTCATCTACTCGTTGCCTTCTGTCGACGTTATAGAAATATTGTTATTGTATGTAATACGAGTGATCGGCATCTAATAACGCAGTTACAGGTGAAAAACAACAGTAGTTGACCTTAATATACATCTGGCTCAAATTGCATTGGAAAGTGTCTTATCAGTTTTATTCAACATCAATAAGTAGCACATTACAAACATACATTTCGATGTTAGAATTTATAAGGGAAAACAATATCAGCAATCAGATGAAGGGAAATTCATGTAGAAATCGCGGATTGAATGTTGGTGCTACCTTATCAACTAACTATTTATAAGTTTTATTCACCTGCAAATCGTACTACATTGATCGCTATCCTTTGTGTCAATCACTCTACTGTAAACTATGTAATGAAGCATATTCCGACATACCACTGATACAGTGTAGTATACAGTACCATATAGAGTGTCGCAGTAATCGACTAACGATGCCGTGTTCCTCATCCGTGGTCCAGTGTCAGTCGATGAATACCAATCGTTCGAGGTCGGGGATCTGGCTTAACATTACACATCAGCATTGTGTTACTGGTATTCGGTATATTTTCTGCTTTGCAATAATCGGCATTTATTTGCTTATGACATCTCTAAAAGGTTTCCTGTAGAGGTGGAAAACTTACAACACGGAGCGTTTGAATAGCATGAAAGGCCCCGTCGAGATTGCCAGGTATATTGCATGTAAAGCCAAAGAGTTATTTCTTATAAATGACCTCATGAGATCGGTGAATGCATGAACATGCACAATGAAACGGTGTTAGGTTAATGTTATCATCCATCATACGTTGCAACGCGTATCTGTGCATGTAGGTAAGCTTGATCAGAAAATATGCATTTCGTACGATTTATCCGTCCTGCATATATGAATGATGCATCGAATATCTTAACCTGTTACTCAGTGCGATGTGATGGTCAAACGTACTAGGCATAGTTACTGCGAGGTATTAAACTGTCAAAGTCTTGAGCATGTAACCATACAAGCAAGAGATCTATTTAAGCAGTTATATTTAAAGTTCTTTCAAGTTATGAGTTTAATATCTCCACTCAAAGACGCCAGCACAGTTGTCAAGAAGTCAAGTTGTCGCCATGCATCACCAAGTTTAGCTAGAAGCGTACATCAGCACCAAATAATACATTGCCCCTCTGCACACTCGAAACCATTATATGAAATGTTGAGGGAGATTATGCCCTGATAGCCTTGAGTTCCCAAGTGTATTAAGGAATAGCTTAAACTCTATTAAAGACAGAATATTGTTTCGTCGAATATATTGTTCACCAAACGTATTACCAATTTATAGGACGACAGGAACTGAACTGGCTGGGGGAGTGGACTTTGGTCACATGGTTGATTGTTGATCTATAGGTGCGGTCGGATGTGAAATAACCGTCGGTAACGGTAATGTATTTACCCAGTCGCCAGTGTATAAACAAGTTGGTATGCGAAGCTAAAACACTACATTTGTCGCACGTAATAATTTAGCCAGATGTTCGGTTAGATCGGCAATGTGGCCTCCTGTCCTGACAGGCACAATATCTGTCTGTGTCGTTATGCTGTCGAAAATACCGGGATTGAAAGATAAGGCGCTGGTGATCAGTGGTCTCTTAATCTCTACAGTGGCAGTTAGCATGAATCACCCACTACTAAGAAATTCCGATGTTGTTCACAACAACGATTTACAGTCACCGTAAAGTCGACCTTTGTAGATATCTAGCCCTTCACCTGTGGAACCCGCCGTCAATCTCGCTGCCATTATCATTGGTGTGTAGCCGTCCAATTAATTGCCTGGCTCGACAGCTCACTAGTGTTGTATTTCTTGTTGCCATTTATTGCAGAACACATAATGATGTCGCAGTACACATGAGCACATGCGGGAGCATTAATGTTACCAACATAACAGGGAGCAACTATTATTACAACATGCCCCTTATAAAGAAAATAGTTTAAGAACACCCACAATGTCACTAAATCAATTACTACTAACTTGTGATTTCAAATACTTTCCAAGTGTCACTGAGGTCACAAATTGTCCAACACTAAAAATGCATTACAACACATGAGACAACATATAAATATTGTAGACAGAGTTTCCATAACTTGTCTCACCGTTGGAGCGCGGTCTTCAGCACCTGCTTTTTAATCACATATACACAAAATCTTTAGGTTTGTTAGGCTTTGGCTGTCGACCTGATCTTGCAACGGTTGCCATTTTTGTTGCAGACGCAGGTGAAGAAGCCCCTGGAGGTGTTTGAGTTGTTTTAAGTGGAGTAGGACAAGTACTAGAAGTAGGGATCGGGACAGGCGTTTCATGCGCTGACATTTTTGTAGGATCAGATGGTTCAAGTGGGTTAGCTGCTGGTGGTACACATAACTCTTCTGGCAGGGGTGAAATACAGTTCCGGATGTCAGTTGGTAGGGAGTGATGTTCAAATGGATGGACAGCTCCATTCGTTGGTGACTTACTTCCGGAGACAGGGAAGCGTGGCTTGATGTCGTGTTTATTTCTTCTCATCAGCCGATTGTTTTCCTCGACGGTGATCCAATGGAGTCGGGCTGAGGGTGTCGAGCCTGGTTTCCATTCAGGACAACCATCTTCGTGAACCAAATAGGCTGATCCGGAACATATTCATCTCTTGATGTTTGAGTTGGGTTTAGGTGAGCAGCTCTCCTGTCTGCTAGTTTAATCCGTTGCGAATCGCTGAGCTGAGAAGGTTGATACATCTTCCCAAGACGTGTGTTAATTCTTCGGCTGAAGAATAGCTCACTACTTGCCGGTGTATCATGGTATGCCAGTATCGCCATGGTCATCTGCTTCATAGTTTGTATGGCTCTCTCAGCACGCCCATTTCCTTGGTGATAATGTGGACTTGACGTTGTGTGCTTGATTTCAAGAGTGTCACAGAAATTTTTTAACTTTTCAGATTTGAAGCATGGTCCGTTGTCATATATTATTCTTTCTGCAAGCCCGAACTTGCGAAAGTTGTTATTGAGTGATCTAATGACTGCATCTGACGTTGTAGATGTGATATAGTCAATAGTCAAATATCCGGAGAAGTAGTCGACTGAGACAAGTGCGGACTTGCCTTGGATGCCCATAAGGTCTTTGGCAACAATTTCCATTGGGCGAGACGCTGCCACTTGACGATCTGGAGCTCGAGGTTTTTTGTTTGCATGAATCTAACAGTCACGGCAGTGCAAAACCATTGCTTTGACATCGTCTTGTAAGTTTTGCCAGTAAACGGTTCTCCTGGCACGCTGGAGTGTGGCTGTAAGACCTTGATGACCATCATGGAGTCGACGGAGAGTTTCCTTACGCAATGGTAAACACCGGTATGGGCGGAGGCTATCTGAAAGAAGCTGCATACTCTCAGGCCAACCTTCGATTATGTGCTCTCTAAGTTTTGAAAAGACAGGGTCAAACTCGGTTTCCTCTTGAAGTGATTCTAAGTGTGTCGGTCTGATCTTCAGAACCAGTGCAACACTCACATCAAGATTGGCGATGGCAGGATGAGTTCCTGGTTAGACTAGTCTGGGGAGTGTGTCTGCCCATAGAACACTCTTTGCTCCCACATACTCAACCTCAGCAGCATTCGTTGAAGGCGAGCCAGGGCGAGGCTGATCGGTTTCCGAAGAATTGAAGTGGCTTGTGGTCAGTGTGTATTGTGACTAGTCTGCCAAACACATAAACATGAAGCTTCTCACAAGCGAACAGAACTGCCAGGAGCTCTCTTTCAATATTCGAGTAGTCAGATTTTGTCTTTGTGAGTGATTTGCTGAGGAACTTCACAGGTCTGCCGTCTTGAATGTGAGTTGCCATGAAGTTGACTGAGCCGAGGAAACTTTGAAGTTCCTGTTTATTTTCTGGAGGTTGCAATTCCAGAATGGCTTTCACTTTCTTCGGACATGGCTCAACACCTTGTTGGTAAATTACATGCCCAAAGTATTCAATATTCTGTCTTTTGATTCGACATTTGTCAGGATTGAATTTGATCCCTGCAGTGCAAGCTTTGCTAATGGTTTCAAGGAGGTGTATGTCGTGCCGCTCTTCTGTGGACCCTTGAACCTTAATGTCATCAGCACATGGTAATGTGCCAGGAATACCTGCCATAGCCTTGTCCATCTGTTCACAAAATATTTCAAAGGACACTGACAATCCAAAAGGTAACCTGACAAAACAATACTTCTTGAACGGCGTGTTAAATGCAGTGAGAAGCTGGCTTTTGTCGCTGAGTTTTGTTGGTTCAGTAACCATTTTCGCATCAAGTGTGGAGAAGTATTGCCCTTTACTGAAGCTATGCTGTGCATCTTCCCAAGAGGCTGTGTAGTGCACACTCCGAATCGGTTGAGATTTTTCGGATCCAGGCAGATTCGAATGTCACCATTTTTCTTGGGGACGATGACGAGGTTGTGGACCCAATTGGTCGTTTCAGGGCAGGGTTTGATAATGTCTTCTTTTTCCATCTTGTCCAACTCTTGTTTCAGCTTGGGTAATACACTTAGAGCGACGGCACGAGGAGGTAACTGGACAGGTTTGGCCTCTGGTGATAACTTAAGTTCAACCTCACCTTCAAATAGGCCAACTGTTCCGTCGAATGTTTCAGGAAAAATGACCTTCAGGTCATTGAGCGGATCGCCTGTTTTCTTCCCCAGTGGAAGGTGTTTCTTCCATTTCTGCTGAAGGGATATATAATTGACTTCACTCTCTTCAGTGATATGAACAGCTTCAATGTTCCGATCCATATTTACGTTCCTATGGATACAAGTTTTAGCTACATCTACTAGCTTGAAAAGTTTGCAGAAATCAAGCCCCAGGATAAGTTCACTGCCAAGTTCAGTAACCATAATCTTGGCCTTATCCGTGTGTTTATTTCAGGTAGCCTGGACTGTCAGTTCACCACATATCAGCACCTGTCACGCCATGCAACCGTGTTTTACTTGGAGTGAGATCATTGCGACACAGCCCAATATCTTCAAACATCAACAATGGCATGCACGTCACCATGGCACCTGTGTCAACCTTGCCTTGAAGTACAGCTGGAGTCGGCGTGTGAAATTTAACATCAGCGAGAATCTCTCTCGTCTTGCCATCTACACTATTGACAGAGACAACACCAACATCATATGCAACATCATCATCACTGGAATCAGTTTCCGACGCCTGTATCTCATTCTGGGTTTTGGGCTTGCCTTTGCATTTTTTCTTGAATTTGCATGCTCTCTCAAAATGGCCCCTCTTGTAGCAAAAATTGAACTTCATCTCTTTAGCTGGGCATTCATCATAGGGATGTTGACTGCCACCACACCAAGCACACTTTTCTTCCTATCAGCGTCTGGCTTCAAGGCTGTTGGTTTGGACCTCATCTTTCTTCTCTGGCCATTTCGCTGGGACTGTTTAGTTGGGTCGCTTGAGTATGTTGCATTAAAATGGCATGACTCACTTAGATGTTTCATTGTGACGTCTACCGCCTCATACTGGCGTAATAGGTCCAGACAGTTTTTAACAGTAACATCTTTCCCTCTTGGCATTAGTTTGCATTTGCACTCAGCAATGGTGCACCCATGGATGAGCTGGTCTACGATCAGGAAGTCAGACTGCTCTGGGAAGTCTGCTAAGCGAAATAGTTCTAATAATCTGCCGTAGAGAGTTGTTGTGTTTTCACTTGGTTTCTGTCTGACATTATAAAATTCCTCTCTTGCTTCTCGGAAGAGAGTTGAGTGAGTGAGACATTTCGCGAGAAAATCGAGCAGGTCTTCTGCCTTTTGTATCCTCATGTCTGGATGTTCTGACTGTCTGGCCTCTATCAACGTTTCGGCGTGGGCGCCCGCCCTAATATACACGGTGTTGATTTTCACAGAATCAGCATCGGCATGCACAGGACCGTTTAAAATTCTGTCTACTTCTTTGCGCCACAGTCTGAATTGGGCATACGCTTGACTGGAGGCCCAATCCACTTTCGTTTGTGGGATGTATCTGCCGTGAATGGCGTCGGCCATCTTCTATTTCAAAACGTGTAAATGTCAACGACAGTTACTCACGTGGTGCAAAAAATTCACTTCAATTCGTGGTGCGATGCGACTTACAGGCCAAGTTTCTTTACAAGAACTGACCATGTAGTTTCGTCGGTTACATATCACATTTTATCGGCTCTGCTGGACATTTTTTCTGTGTTTCAAAAGGAATTATAATCACGTCGTGGTAACCATGTTGTATTTCTTGTAGCCATATATTGCAGAACACATAATGATGACGCAGTACACATGAGCACCTACGGGAGCATTCATGTTACCAACATAACAGGGAGCAACTACTATTACAACAACTAGCACTTTATAAATGCTATGCCAATGCCATTCGTGGCTGGACCATCGTAGGATAATGTGACACGAAGCTGTGGCTTGACTTCTGCTCGACACCGCTTCTTTCTGTACATTACACAAATGATAATACCAAGTGCAGCCGTAGGCCCTAGAATGTGAGAACAGAAAACGAATACTGATCTGTGGAAGATGGGAAGACACAGCCAGCAGTTTACTGGTGGCCCGCCATCGCCCGCAATATTATTAATCAAAGTGTAACACATTAATGCAATTGCGGAGAAACATAACAACATATGCAGAACAAAGAAATACAAAGAACGCCCCCTAATCCCCATTATATCATCATTATTATTGCATTAGACCAGGTGAGCTTTGATCCCAGCCCTGACCAACGTATTTAAATCAAGAGTGCGGTCTCCACAGTGCCTCAGTGTGCCATTGCCTAACGCGGTGCGTTATCCACCTCGGTATCAGGTCAACTCGACACCTTGCCAACTCGACCCCGGTGTATTACCAACTCGACACCTAACCTGCTACCAACTCGACCCCTCGCCAACTCGACATCTGTTACCGTTTTTATTGTAATGTGAATAGACTAACTGTGTTTGCTTTTACTTTCAATTTAAAAAGTATCTATCTATCTTCATACTTAAAATCAAATAATTGCGTAAGTTAGGGATGCATTGATGGTTGAAATTTTACTGTGATAACTAATAGCAGTTAACCGCACACATGTACACTTTAATTCTGGACAGGACCCGTCAAATCTGCGCAAGCTCGCAGTAGCTTCCGAGCACTCCTTTCCCCAGCAATAAATTCCTCAAATTTGCTTGAAGGTTAACATATTTTCTTCGCTTATAACGACGCAGCTTATTTTCGGACACGAGGCGAGTTTGCAGAGAGACAAGCTTAGATTCGTTGTGCAATAGTTCTATCAGTAAGTACATGGGGAGGTTTGGCTTGGATTGCATGGCAGTTCAGTCTGTTGTGCCATCCCTCTAAATCGTTATTAGTCCTAATGGGACGGAAAAAAACACTCCAAACTTTGGGTGCCCATAATGGATCATCCGCCATGTGGTGCGTACGTATTCACAAAGTTCGATGAGCTTTGGGGATTAGCTTGGGGAAGCAGCTGTTGAAACATTGGCACTATATGCTCGTGGGGCAAATATGGTAAACTCATCAGCTTCTTGATGAATTTGTGAGTCGCATCATCCTCTTTGCAGGCCTATGTTAATCCAAGGTACTGCACATGACGCCAGACCGCTTGCGTCCAATGGAAGTTGCAGCCACGTATCTTAACCTCTGGCATCACTGCAGAGAACGCCCTCCACATAACTGACTCAAAGTCCACTGTCTACTTCAATTTGCCGAGGAACAGTTGATTCCTCAACAACTGTGGGAATTTCGAATGAGCCGAAATTGTCTGTCTCCTCTGGGTCGACAAGCTGCATTGGTTCTTCTTGCGCAGAAAGGTGAGTGCTGTCTGCTGCTGGAGAAGATGGCTGTTGTTCATTTCAAGGAATACATGTAAACTCAATGTTAACCTCTTTACGTACTGCTCGTCTGTATAGAACTCTATCTATTCCCGTACCATCTCTGGCAGACATCGCACTGCAGTGCTTCTTGACGAGTTGTAACAGTCCGATTACACGAAATACAGGCCATAGCGAATGATCAACTGACAAACAGATTGTCTGCCTGAGAGTGTAGTGAATTATGATATTTCTTAGAGAGTTTATATACAATTTCATATAACGTCATTGAAGGGTGAGAATCACACCTCAGTTTCAATGACGCGCAAATCAAAGTGTTTGCGTCCTGTACGTCGTGACAAATGAGTTGTGAAAACGCAAGTACACGATCAAGGGGTACATGACGTGACACATGGTGAGTTGTGAAAACGCGAGTACACGATCAAGGGGATACTGTGACGTGACACATGGTGAGTTGTGAAGATCTACATTTAATTTTTTTATTTTCATGATCACATTAAAATTCTGAAGTGATAGAAGACAATTAACGTACATTTTTTGTGTTAAGATGGCTTACCATTGATGAAGAAATATTGATGTCATTTCTCGTTTCTGATATTTGTTAGATAAGACACTCTTGTTATAAGATATGGTCTTATGTATACTTGGCGTCGGCACTAAATAAATATTTTCTTCAACCTTCCTTTAGATGACTGCAGTAATATAGATTTGTTCAGATCGTATGATAGTACTATGGTATTTAAGTATATACGGCAATGTAACAAACAATATTTTGCATGAGTTTGGTACAACAATGTTAGGCGGCACAGGTTTCATTACTAGTACATCTGGTACAATAGTTATGAATCGCACTTCGATGCGTCAACATTCATCTAAAGACATAAGCTTACTTACCATTATGATCCTTTTACATGAATATACATAATTGATATTTGTTAATATCAAAGATAAACGAATGTATAAAACAAATTCAATAGAGTTTCTTTATTTTAAATGTTTGAGACAAGAGAGACAAGATTTCTGTAATAACGCGTCATTCAGCACAATCGACAGTATATAAAAAACAACATGAAAAAATGCTATATTTTTGGCCCGTGAACACGAAGTCATAATCATCACACACCAGCACATGCAGAAATTATGTTGCTTTACATATAACCTCAAACATATAACCGCACACATTATATTAGAACGTTCATCAAAACACCTCATTTAGATGGTCGATCAAAGGGTGTCGAGTTGGCTTGCGGTCGAGTTGGCTGGGTGTCCAGTTGGTAGTGGCAGGGGTCGAGTTGGTAAGGGGTCGAGTTGGCAAGGTGTCGAGTTGACTATCATTCATCCATCTCTCACATGTCGAAAATGGAACCTGGCTGTATATAGAACACGCAGGCCATGGCTGGAATGAACGTCCCGGTGATATAGCCTGGCCAAATAATTTGCTGATCCGCAATTGTAAATCCTGCAGACCATAATGAATATAAATGTCAAAACATTGACCATCAAACACGGATATAACATTTGTGGCAATTGCCGAGAGAAGAAAGGCGCGGAAATCGATAGATCGTTAATTGCATTTGATCTAAGATAGTATGGAATATAATGAACCGATTAAGTTACCGCCTTGTGTAGTCGATTAAGAGAAAATATGCGTATAATCGATGACAATTATTTTCCATCCTTTCACAGGGGCTTCGTCGTAGCTAACATAAATTACGACAATTTCTTTTGGTCAAATCATCACAGAGTGACGACGTTTGTTGCGATACACATGGGTATCAAAAAGGTCGGCTGAGACGGTAATGAGGCGCACAATGATTGGCTGAGTTGACATTAATATTTTTTATTGATCGATAGAGTGAAAGGTCGAAGAAAGATCTGCAGCAGTCATGCCCCAGAAGAACGGCCCTATACATATATACCTTGGCAAATGTATGCTGTCAGCGGATTTCGCTGTAAGCATATCCCGCAGGAACCTCCTGGGAGACAAAGCTGAGTTCAACAAAAAAAGAATCCAACAGACCAAAGCAGGTGCGCTACCTCGTGGATATTGCCTCATTGGCAACGCAACATTTCGTCAAGGACATATTCCCCTACGTGACTTTGCAGCTGATGTAAAACCAGCAAGTAATAGCATGACCCAATATTCATTAATTATTGCGCAGGGTACCGAGTCGTGCGCCGCGCTTACACAGAGACTTACTGATAATTAAACAGCTCCATTGATATTGCGCTTGTGAATGTTTAACCGTTACTTGGAACAGAGACAAAATGTTGAAAGCAATGAATAATTAGTCACATTAGACCAATACCATCCGCGTCATGAATCATTTCGGCTTCTATGTAAGCCCAGGGGAGAATTTTGCTGATGAATGTTTTGCTGAATGGATAAAACACATGCTTTATCTATGTTGTTCTTGTACATAGTACGCGCCTAAGTTCGCTTCTGCAGACGGGTAATTATTGCAGTGTCTAGGTGAATCAGTAAAGGCGCTAGACGTCATCCGTCTCAGCCGTCTAGTCCATCTTCCCATTATGCTGTAACCGCAGTGCGAATAACGGATGGGTGTAGTGTCCGGGTGAGCCGGGGGACTTTATTATTGATCTTAAATAGTCTGCGGAGTTTAATGTAGGAACACAGGCATAATCTAGTTATAAAGCATATGCACAATGGTCGCAACATCGCCGTGAATGTTGAGCTCGGATGATCATCCCTGATGACACTAAATTCGTGAGAATTCTCTACCAACTGACATCCAATTTCATGTATCCCTCAAATTACAGAGAATCTCCCGGGAACAACCAGCATCAAATGCTCTACAACCCTCATGACGACCGGAGCCAATAGCACTCCAACCTTCACGACAGCAGTTACTAGATATCTCTGGTATAATCCCATCCCATACTACCCACACTATGACCAACCGCCAACTCAAAGAGCAGTCCTTTTCACCAACTCAATGACCGGCCGATTTCTTCAATAAGATGACTGACCCTTACCGCTAACTTGATAAGCAACAGGGTTTTCGATTATACTTAACCCTCTGTGTATCAATCTATTTGTCTCTCAATGCACTTCTTCTGTGGCTTTAGTTGCCGTAGTTAGATCCCTAGCTTACGGTGTGTGGATGCCATAATGTACATGTTTCGAACACAATCAACCACGGCGCAATCATGTCCGTCTGTTACAACGGGGATAATGTACAGGCATACAAACGCCACAGACAGGTAGCCGTTAGTAGGCCTTTACCGCGGACTTAATTACCTGCCTTTATCATCCACTTCATGGCCCGTCCCTATTACGACTATAATGACCAGCCCTCCTCACCAACATAATGACAAACCATTCTTTCCAACTCAAAGACCAGCATTTGGACAAACACCTATGGTCTTGCTTTACGCCAGCTGCTATAACGATCTAGGGTAGTGTATGAACAGAGGTTGTGTGAAGCAGGCGTCGTGGTGTAAGATGTGGGAAACTGGCGTGGCAGTGTTGGTTGTATGAAGCTTGCATAGTGGTTTTCAAGCCGGGAAGCTGGCGTAGCGGTGTTGTCTACTCAAAGCTGGCATAGCGGTGTAAGATGTGGGAAACTGGCGTTGTGGTGTTGGCTGTTGTAATCAGACATAGTGGTGTAAGATGTGTGAAACTGGCGTGGAGGTGTTGGCTGTTGTAATCAGACATAGTGGTGTAAGATGTGTGAAACTGGCGTGGAGGTGTTGGCTGTTGGACGCAGACGTAGTGGTGTAAGATGTGTGAAACTGGCGCGGAGGTGTTGGCTGTTGGAAGCAGACGTAGTGGTGTAAGATGTGTGAAACTGGTGTGGAGGTGTTGGCTGTTGGAAGCAGACGTATGGTGTAAGATGTGGGAAACTGGCGTGGAGGTGTTGGCTGTTGTAATCAGACGTAGTGGTGTAAGATGTGGGAAACTGGCGTGGAGGTGTTGGCTGTTGGAAGCAGACGTATGGTGTAAGATGTGGGAAACTGGTGTGGAGGTGTTGGCTGTTGGAAGCAGACGTATGGTGTAAGATGTGGGAAACTGGCGTGGAGGTGTTGGCTGTGTAAAGCAGACGTAGTGGTGTTATATGTGGGAAGGTGGCGTGGCGATGTTGGCTGTGGGAAGGTGGCGTAGTAGTGCTGGTTATGGGGAGCTTCCATGGCAGTGTTAGTTGCGGGAAGCAAGCCTACCAGTGTTGGTTTTGTGAAGCGTTTCATAGTGGTGTTGGTTGTGTGAAGCGGGCATAGCGGTGATGGTTGTGTGAAGCGGGCGTAGTGGTGATGGTTGTGTGAAGCGGGCATAGTGGTGATGGTTGTGTGATGCTGGCATAGCGGTGTTGGTTGTGTGAAGCGGGCATAGAGGTTTTCAAGCCGGGAAGCTGGCATAGCGGTGTTGGTTGTGTGAAGCGGGCATAGAGGTTTTCAAGCCAGGAAGCTGGCGTAGCGGTGTTGTCTATTCGAAGCTGGCACAGCGGTGTTTGCTGAGGGAAGCTGGGGCGTCAGTGTTGGTTGTGTGAAGTTGGTGCATCAGTGTTGATTGCAATCAATGAAATGCTGAGACCCAGGCGTCACCCATCATGTTATCAACCTCCTGTCATGCATAAGGTGTGCGTTAGTTTTATACTCGGCACACAGGTACCCATGTCAGGTCGTGACAAGCCAAATGAGCGGCCGGACTGTGTGTAAATGAGTCGTGGCAGCAAAAACATTAGTAATTAGTGAATTGACGCAACAAATGTAGATCTACTCTGGATATCATCAACATTTGCGCATGGCTAAGAAATATTATTAAACAGAAGATGTGTTCAATATTGACCGAGCGATAATGTACTGTCGGTGAAAGACATGTTCATGATCAGTCTATGCTGGACCACTATTTTCTTAGTCGGCCAGAACAGTATATAATCAAATGAAAATAAAAGAGAGGAAAATATGCAAATCTCATCACTAATGTTGTCTTAAGACTGCATGATCATTCGTTTTTAAGACGGTTACCTATATCGTTGAGATTAAACAAAGAGCAGCATTTAGATAGCACACTATTTCTGCTCTTGCTTCCGTATTTCTCATCCGCTCCAGCCAGGACAACAATGCTTCTGTCACTTTCCACCACAGCACTCAAACCAGTTGCGACCAGAACGCTATTGTAGACTGTATACCACAGCGTTACATTTGTTTAATCTGTTGAGTGAACTCAGGTGAAGTCATACCTAAGTTTCTGCCAGGCAATGGGAAACTGGTCAATGTTCTGGCGGGCCACATATAGTGTCCATGCAGGCCAAAAACAGTACTCGGGAAGGATACAAACAGTATCTTTGCGGAGTACAAACAGTACCTTGGCGGGCTTGCGGCAGTATTTTGGCAGATTACATGCAGTATACTGGTAGGCTACATGTAATATCCTTGCAGACTACAAGCAGTATTTTTGATTCGCTACAAGTAGTATTTTGGTGGGCTATAAGGTTAGTCTTTATGGGCTGCAAGCAGTATCCTGGCAGGCTACAAGCAGTGTCTTAGTGGGCTACAAGCAGTATCTACATGGGCTACAAGCAGTGAAATTCTTGGCGAATCTGTAAAATAGTTTGCTGCTAGAAGTTGGCCCGCTGTCTATTAAACTGTAGACTACAAATGTTGTTATGTGAAAGGCAAACAAAATATTGGCCTGCAGGGAATATGTAACGGAATTTTCAGGCCTTTAAATCTTGAATGTAACGTTTAACTGCAAGCAAAACAATGCAGCCAAAAACCGCACAATAGTCGAATACAAGCAGAATGCGGTTAAATTATTGGCAGCACACAGTATAATGCATAGCTGCACGCGATATAATAGATAGTCGCATACCGAATAATGGTTGGCTGCGCACAAGCAGGTTGGCATCACACAGCAGGTTGGCTGCACACAGCAGGTTGGCTGCACACAGCAGGTTGGCTGCACACAGCAGGTTTAGCTCCACACAGCAGGTTGTCTGCACACAGGAAGTTGACTGCACGTCATGTAATGGTTGACTGTAGCATGTTAGGTATCGGAACTAAATGAAGTCAAAAGTCAAATATATTCATCCCTGCCTTCACGCTAAGATATTTCATCCAATATTGGACACAATCTCACAAATGAAGTTGAAAAGGAATAAAACCTTGAGCACGCAAATGATATAGGCACTAGAACACAACTTACCATCAAATCTAGTCTAACAATGTAATCGTTCCATATGGCCGGCTTGTTCTGGACATTAAGATGATTTATGGTCATCGAAAAGACACAATCACTCCGTAACACCAAATTGAGTTGTAAAAACAACAGACTGCTGAACATTACTTGGCATTTTCATACCTAATCTTGTTGCAAGTATAATCACCTCACAACATATGCATGCATATAGTGGGAAACCTCCGGTACATATGCTCGATATCGAGAACAGGCTGACGGCTGTAAGCCAGATGGAGGCTGTCGGTTGTAAGCCAGATGGAGGCTGTCGGTTAGGAGCCAGATTGAGGCTGTCAGTTGTAAGCCAGATGGTTGTTGTCGGTTGTAAGCCAGATTGAGGCTGTCAGTTGTAAGCCAGATGGAAGCTGTCGGCTGTAAGCCAGATGGAGGCTGTTGTGAGCCAGATGGTGGCTGTCGGTTGTGAGCCAGATGGTGGCTGTCGGTTGTGAGCCGGATGGTGGCTGTCGATTGTAAGCCAGATGGTGGCTGTCGGTTGTGAGCCAGATGGTGGCTGTCGGTTGTGAGCCAGATGGTGGCTGTCGATTTTAAGCCAGATGGTGGTTGTCGGATGTAAGCCAGATGGTTGCTGTCGGTGGTAAGCCTGATGGTGGCTGCTGGCTCATTCTATACTTCACCGTGTAACAGAATCCTTACAACCAAGTTTAATTTATCGTATTGTGGTCAGATGGACTGTCATATACGTATAACCGCCATATAACAGGAACAGCGATCCAGACCATTACACAGAGCGTCAAGTCGTTTAAACAACGGGGTGATTTAGCCAGTGTGGGAGATATTAGGTATGGGAATTGGCAGCGACGACCAAGGCGGCGGGATAGGTGGGGATGATTGCAATGATTGGTGAGTAACTATTGGGGTCTAACGGCACACCAACAATAGTGTGTCAAATGCAAAATTCATGCAACTGAGGAAGTGGATTCAATACTGCTATACCGAAATAGTTAATGCATCATGCGTTTGCTGGCAATCTACTTACATCTGTTCTCGACATGCAGTTTATGTTCATTTCCGTAGCATTATTATCTCGCTGCAAGGTCATACTATATTCTATGTAGTTGTGTGAGTGTGAAAGCGCAGCTTGAGTGATATTATCATCCGTGCATCGTTTGTTTCTAGATGTGGAATGTCAATTCCAGAATCGATGGTGCCAATGAATGTCCCTTTTCTCTGAACGAAAAAAACAGCAAAACGGACATGACTTCTAATGAACTTACTGATTAAACTGCGAAATATGAATACGAAATCACCATCAATTGTAGGCGAACCGATATCAGTCACAGCCCACCAGGTGACCTACACACAAAACGCTCCCTATCAAACGGTGGATGCAAATATTTTGGAATTGCGCGAAAGTTGCTGAAACAATCGCTGTGTAAGGCATCACCCTTTCAGCTGACACACTGGTGCTCCTCTTCTCAGCGCCCATTCGATGAAAAGCCAAGGAGTAATAAGTCCCACGCGTTTATCATCAAACGTATTTAGATCTGGCACGCACGTGACTCGGGTATCAATCTCAGAGCTGATATACCAAATGGCCGTAATGTTGAAATGAATCTGTACAGATTCGTAATGTGAGCCTCACTTAGTGGAGACACCGAGCAAGGTCTACACAGTGTGAGAGAGGGAATCAATCAGGTAACGATCATTACTGAAAGAGGTCGTCAAACATTAATCTTCAATAACTAACTTGCTCTTCTGGATCCAAACATTCACGGATAGACTTTACTGGAGCCCACTATAAGCAGTCCATACACGGATAGACTTTACTGGAGCCCACTAAAAGCAGTCCATTCACGGATAGACTTTATTGGAGCCCACTATAAACAGTCCATTCACGGATAGACTTTACTGGAGCCCACTTTAAGCAGTCCATTCGTGTTTGACCATCTCATTGCAGTCCAGCACCTATATATCAACAGTCAGTCTAGATTATATAGTCACAGTCTCCTTGAACCAGACCACTTTAGTCAAAGGCTCCCTAATCCCGGCTCTTATAGTCGCAGTCTCCCTATATCAGACCTCTATAGTCGAAGTTCCCTATTCCAGGCCCCTGTAATCACTGTCTCCCTATTCTAGTCCGTCTATACCAGACCCCTATAATTCTAGTCCTCTACAGTCACAGTCTTTCTATACCAGACCCCTAAAGTCATAGCATCATTATTCTATATCCCAGTTGTTGCAGTCTCTCTGTACCTGACCCCTATAGTCTCTCTATTCCAGAATCCAATAATCATAGTCACCCTATACCAGACCTCTATAGTCACATTCACACTTTACCAGACCCCTATAGCAACAGTCACCCTATACATGACCTATATATTCACAGTCTACCCATACCAGACCTCTATAGTCACATTCACACTTTACCAGACCCCTATAATCTCTCTATTCCAGAATCCAATAATCATAGTCACCCTATACCAGACCTCTATAGTCACATTCACACTTTACCAGACCCCTATAGTCACTGTCGCCCTATATCAGACCTCTTTAGTCACAATCGCCTTGTACCAGACCTCTTTAGTCACAATCGCCTTGTACCAGACCTCTTTAGTCACAATCGCCTTGTACCAAACCTCTATAATCACAGCCATCCTATACTACGCCCCAAACATAATTTTTACCATTGCTTCAACTCAATGTAGGTAAGACGAGCTGTGTAAATGAGATCAACTGTTTTTTTATGAAAGGAATGCCAACCCAAGCATTTACAGTAAGCGCTGAAGGCCGTGTAAGATTAATTGTATCATCCACTGTTAATTGTCATGTGTGTTTCTGAATATTGGCAAGCCTAGTGTAATCTACAAGAAAACTTAAGCGAATATATCCGCCCTACATATTTTAATGATGAATTGGAAATGTGAATCTTCACCTCAGAGCATTGTTTGCAATGTGTGAAAGCATACTGTATGGAACTACCATTTGTAATAGAACAATTACCTGCAACCATTAAACTGGCAGATTTGTTAAAGCAGCTGTAAACATATTTCTTCCATGTTATTAGTTATGCACCGCCACTTATCAACGTAAGAACATCAGCCAATGTGCTTAACACCATCACCAAATGAAGCATCAATGGCATTCTTCTCGAGTGTAAGATTCCACCAGATATATTGCTCATTCACATTACCTTTTCTATTAATGACTAACATTGGTTTTGTCTTGTCTCCATGTAATGCATTTCCCTGGTTAGATGTTGTGGGATATGGGTACGCAGTTTAGTGACGATAAACGAGTGCCTGGACGCAGAATGTCCATCGGTACTATCGATATAGGGGCCTGGTCCATTGGTACTATCGATATAGGGGCCTGGTCCATTGGTACTATCGATATAGGGGCCTGGTCCATCGGTACTATCGATATAGGGGCCTGGTCCATCGGTACTATCGATATAGGGGCCTGGTCCATCGGTACTATCGATATAGGGGCCTGGTCCATTGGTACTATCGATATAGGGGCCTGGTCCCAGGTGTATTAAAGGCTACTATATACAGCTCATGTTCCAAATAAAACTGTTTACAGGGAGTGTTTGGAAGAGTTGCCTCCGCTTTTTACCGGTCGGGGATCCAGAAGTGATTCTCCGCTGGCAATAAAAATAATCAATCTATTTAATGCGGCAGGAATTCGGGGCCAACCCATTGCTGCTCTTATCTGTACCACTGTCTGGCGTTAGATGTTACTCAACCTCGTCCCAAGCGGCATTTACTTTTTCCTACTCGGTAAATGAGGGACTGTTGGCTCTTTTGCAACACAGCCTATGTAACCAGTGTACACCATACATTAAATTAAGCTCTTTACAACGCGTAAATATATACCTCCAAGAATCAGATCAGGCAAGCCCTGAAACTTGGTAGGAAAATGCGACATTTCCAACCAACAACCACATTAGCCAAGCAAGCCAGCTGGGGACTGATCTAGCACTTCCCTTCCATCGAGACGGCAGGTTAATACGCCTGAAATTCTTTTTTCGAGCATACCTCCGCAAAATCCATTGTATCTGTTATTTTTACCCGATGAATATTCTCCAACGTCTAGCACTTCAATCATGAACTTATAACAGCGTCTAATTGATCGGCGACATAGACATCAAAGCAATCTGTCTTCACCACACACTGGCAGGTGCAGCAGGGGTATTTGATGAACCACCATTCAAATTATAGGATGACAAAGAGATCCCCATGAAAACCGTCATCTGGCAATTAAATTGATGTCAACAGATTGAATCACCACCATGACCTCATGTAACACCTTGCACAAGCAATTAAAACACACACACAAACACACGCACACACACACGCACACACACACACACCTACATATATATATATATATATATATATATATATATATATATATATTATATATATATATATATATATATATATATATATATATATATATATATATATATATATATATATATATATATATACGTATAAATCAAACCTTTCGAGCCCATTTGTATTTGCGTATATTTGCGGGATACCGAAATTTTGAGATGATTTTCCGTCTCCATGGCGATAACAATTTGCTTATAATAACTCTGGGTGTCGGTCGTGCATGACTACTAAAACTCTTCAGATATTACGTTATCATTTAACTGACCATTGGGAGAAAACGCGAGTAAAGAGCCCTCTCTTGTGGTGTTTCTTTTCATTTGACATTCGTCTGCTGTCAGTGTGGTAAGACCTAATGACAATGACTGGTGAACATAATAGGGGTGTTGTGTATATAAACAGCTGATCAATACGCTGAATATCAAGAAGCATGGGAAACGGGTGATAAGCAGACTTTTACCAACTTTTAAATTTATCACCACAATTTAGACAAATCTTTTCTGAAAGCCATAGAACAGCAGTTGTTTTTATAGTGAGAGAGTTATAGATATGTTAAAGGATAGACTATCAGAACCTGGATTAACCATGCAACATTTGTTTAAAGACTTGGAAGATTATTTTACCTTACCCGATGAACAAAACAGCTACATATATTGGTTGATTAAAAATGGAATAGTGGGCGGACCATCAATAATTTTTCATCGTTGTCACGAAAAATGCCAAACTTATATAAGACGAGAACATGATTGAGATGAGCCGAAGTTGCGTGAAGAAATCGTGGATTACCATGCAAAGCATTGTACCCGTGGGTGTTGTATCAACCCGTGCCAGGCAACTTAAGGACAAACACCTCATTGCAAACCAGTACTGACCCGAAAACGTAGTGTAGTAGACGAATGGTTGGCTTGGATTGCACATAACTCATCGAAGGCGATTACCAGTGTGTATGATATGTTTGTCCGTGTCACGGATGTGTATGACATGGTTGTCCGTGTCACGGATGTGTATGACATGGTTGTCCGTGTCACGGATGTGTATGACATGGTTGTCCGTGTCACGGATGTGTATGGCATTGTTGTCCGTGTCACGGGTGTGTATGACATGGTTGTCCGTGTCACGGATGTGTATGGCATTGTTGTCCGTGTCACGGATGTGTATGACATGGTTGACCGTGTCACGGATGTGTATGACATGGTTGTCCGTGTCTGAAGTTAACCCATAGCCCTATCTGTCAAAAACAATTGAGCGACTTACTCGCTGTAGCAGAAAAAAATAACCAGTACTTGGGAAGGTTAGGTTATAGTGTTGTAGCATAAAGATGTGAATAGGTGAATAGAATACACAGGTGTCAAAACGGTTTCTATTTTTTATATTCATGTGGACGGAATGGTGGACGTTGATGGAGCACTACAAAGGTGCGAAAGTATTGCTTGTTAGCCCACTTCTGAAACTAAACCATTAGATGTAAGGTAAGTGAATATGCCATTTGAGAAATTGATATGTGTTATTATGTTATATATTGATGTATGCTAATGCATTATATAATCAATGGAAGTGGGTTATATAAGATTTAGATGTTTAAATGTTGTGTAAAAAACTAAATTGAAAACACAAGTGCATATTTTCAACACGCGTTTTTTATTTGCCTTGAATTAAATATGCCACCAGCTTATCATTGGTTAAATAATCGTCGGTAATTACATCGAGCAATTGCTTCAAACGTATTCCACAACATTGTCACTTTAAGTAATACAAACAAGAAATGGTATGTGCAATGCTTATGTTACTTGATAACAAAACCAAGCACATTGTCAACCGTTTCACAATATTGGGCATCATAGCATCACCATCATCATCATCATCATCATTATCAACATGATCATTATCATCATTTCCTCATCGTCTTTGTCATCATCATCTTCTTCATCGTCGTCATCATCATCATAGTTAGTGAAAGTGAATACACGACCGAAAGCAATTGAGACTGTAGGGAAGCTTTATATAAGGAATAAATGCACCGAATATGCAACGCCATTCAGATGTGAGATTAAATTGGGATGCTTACTCATACAACTAATGCTGTGTTAAAAAGCAGGCGATGTAGAGCTATTCATCAATTATATCGATCTGTTTCAATGGGCGCATACTATTTAAACGGATCTTCCCTGCGTATGTCGGACTCCCTGTCTATAGAGCTACAGATGGTCATCTGAGTCCTTGCCTGTGGTGCTATATACGGTCACTTGACTCCATATCGTTTGAGCTGCCATCATTTGAGTCATCCATCTTGATGTCATTCTCGTGGTATCTTCCAGATAAAGACGTCCATTTATTGACCTGCTCGACCGCCCACAAGCACGATGTGAAGTTACTAACATTGCGTGGCGGGGTATTGTCACAGCTAATGTGAGTCTACGAGCTATCGGTAGCTTTAACATTCTTTTTTACATCAAAACATCAACAAAAATGATTACATCTCAGCGGGGGTATTTTTATGCATGAAAACATCAACATGAATGCCATTAATAGTTAGATGTAAGTTATGAAAAAAATGTACGATTTCGTGCGACATTTTTTTATCAGACTGGTGATAGATCCTGGAATTTCTTTTACCAAAAATATCAACTTTGAGCGCCTGGTTGACAACGTCTTGGTTTACGACTGTCGCTTTCTACACCAAGAAATATCTCTCTGTTGATACCATTAAAACTTGACCAGCTATAACTACTTGCCCTTTATCCGTCTTAAAGCTTGGCTTCAGTTGTGTCAGTGTAATATTAAATCAGTTTAGGCCAATACGACTATCCTCAACTATCACATCGAGATTTTCTACGTTGACGAAAGTGATGTTTAACACTTCCGTACCAAGAGTAGACTTGTCACCGACAACAACTAGGCAAATGTTTAAGCAATAATGAACAATCAGGCAGAATGAAATTTCCCGTAAGTATACTCATGAATGCTATAGAATGACAGTTCCGTTAATATGCTTAGGAATGCTGCACAAAGGGATGTTCTGCAAGTCCATTTAATTTCAAATCAAAGTACGTTTCAACTTCCGGCCTGGGAAAGATCCAGACACAGCTGCTTTGATAACATGACTCTTCTCAAAGCCGTCTATCTGGAGATATTCAAATGAGGAATTGTACGCTCGCTATCAAACGCAGAAGATTAGTAATTGTCGGCTTTGACAAATGTTATCTACACATCTGTCAATCATAGGTCATGGTAAGGTCACTGACAAGACTGATCGCATCTTTGGCCAGTGGTATGTGGCAGGATTGTATATATGCCAGTGTTTCCTTCTGCTTCTTTTTGGTGAAGCAATCACTAATTCCCATTGCAGGAATGTCATAGATGTGGTCATTGTATCGGATACAAATGATTAACACCTCTATAGGGTAAAATCTATATCAATGGACGAATTGGTAAGAATGAGAGACAAGGACTTTTCAATCTTTATAAACAAATGCAGATGTCGACGTTATTCAAACGTTGCCAATAAGCTAAGTATTTATTTATGCTTACCACTAATATCATCCGCTGTCAACGCAAATTTTTCGTTGCTCGAGTAATCTAACACCATTTGCAAAACCTGTCTCGTCTCGATGGAACGCTGATTCCTACTTTGCATGCGCGTTCATAGACTCTGGTGAGATTTGCTAAGGAGGACATGCTCTTGCAGCATGCATCCCTATGTGTTGATCAGTGCTGCTGTATTACGGCTGCTGATCTTGTTGTTGAGCTATCATCCGCGCGTGGCGAAATATACACATTTAACCTAGCCAGGTTCGTACAAGAAAGTACAAGATGGTGCGTCATATCCAACGAATCGACATTCTTAATCACCTGTTCGTTTGACTCTATTTATGACTGCCACCAGTCCCTGCTGCGTCGTCGTTAACTGTTTCGCCTTTCGACCCACAGGCTGGATTCAATCTCTAGGTGTGACCACCTGTAAGATTACTTGGCGGGACGCATTATAATGGCCGGCGCCCCGAAGTATATAATTGACTGTTCGCAATATTATTGTTAGCTACAGTCAGTTGAACATATGCGCTAGTGGCACAGTTATTTGGAGTTGCGACGGGTAATCTTGATTTAATGATCTTCCGTATTTCGATACATACAACAAATGTTAGAGGTGACACTGTCCGGTAACTTAAAGCCCAACATCGGATTCGACTCCTCCTCTGTAACGAAATAATGACCAGCAATATATTGCAATTTGTAGTGTTGCATAGATAAAGGATGAAGTATATAATACTACCACATTCTTTCAACACGGCGTCCCATAATGAATATAAAGCTATACCAGCTATTGCTTTGCAAAACCATTAACTTGCCCGTCGCAACGCGCTTGAACAGAGAAACACACAAGCAAGCCTGCTCCCCCCACCCCCACCTCGTCCACACTGTTGGCAGCAGTACAGTACAACGCTGTCGACACATACATAAACCATTTCATCGCCATGACAAGGAGCAGCATATCGAAGTGAGCTTAGAGTGGACAAATGGACAGTTCCCGTAATGCAGAGTCATTCAAATCGTTGCTTGAAATAATTGACTTCTACTTGATTGAATGCGTGTATGTAGACTTCACCCCATGCGTGCATCTACACCGTACAGGACATCTTGATCCCCTAATAATCCATTAGACGCTCTAAAATACATATCCGGAAATGATTAGTCGCGCGCACTTACTAATGTTGCTATCACTTACAGCTTTAACAAATGAATAAAGTTGCACATAGCAAAGTTCCTGTCCATGATTACATTGCAGGTGACATGAAACAAGGAACGGTACTCAGCTAGGTCGGCCATTTCATAAGCTGAAATCAAAACAAGCTATTTTTTGTGCCTTTTCTGGACACAATCTCATATCTCTTCATATTATCAGAATTATGAAAAATGAAGTTGGGAATTCGAGGTTTGCTCTGTGTCGCTTCCTCTGACGCATCTTTGATTAAATACAAAGGATACGATAATGGTACCCGCCTAAATTGCATTTATGCCTCGTGAATTAATCCAATGTTTGGTGCCCCTCAATCCCAATAGTGTATATCCATTACTCAGCCCCTACATGTCTAGGATACCCGCTGCGGCTATTAATATATCCTGCCCAGCTGGTACCAATGATTATTAATATCACTTGTGAGTGTGAATATGCAGATGAAGCAATCGGTAAAATATCGTATTCAAGCGCATGCGCATTGACATAAATATTTCATTCAACAGCAGCGTGCTTATAACCTACTGCTTTCTGGCTTATTCGTTGTCGACGAAAAGGGTACGCTTTCATGAAATGAAATAAACTTTGTATTTAACCACGGGGGTCATCTCGACGTAACGAAAGCAATGCTTCCTAAGAAATCTAGATAACGCATTGCGTGTTGTTATCAACCTATGCGTTATGTTCGCGTTATTCATCACATGCTTCCACACCTGGAATACTTATTACCCCAAAGCAGTAGAATGGTAATATGGCGATGGTAAGTGGCGGAATAAAGTATATACACCCAATAAGCGAGCAAGTTTAGGCGAACTTTACCTATCCTAATTACATTAATAAAGTTATAAAATGTGTCGTTCCTATGATGAAATACCGTCCTATGTGGGTGGGTGTATCACGCTATCCAATATCTGAGGCGACGTGCCTGCTTTGCCATTTCTATCGCTCATACCGCACTTCCGTTTAAATTTCCAACTGTTAAAAGATACCAAAGTTCATGAATTATCTTATGCCAAATTGAAATATCGAAGGCAACAGTTTTTAAGTAGTAAAATTGTATTTACTGTTTATCAAGGTACAAGGCGTTTGCTATCGGAATCATTACCTTATCATTAACTGCACAAACATTTTTCGAGCGAAAAATAAGAAAGTCACTGAAAGCCGTGAATTAAATATCACAACAAAATGTTTCAAGGGTTTATTGACACTCAATTATCCATCACCTTTCTTCACACCTTGAGCAATCGTGACAATATTTGAGAGACACCAACGTCCTGATAGCATGGTGGTCTGAAATTTATTGACAATCTAACCAATAATAGCACTGAGCCTATTAAGTTTTATTTAGTGTTCGTTTGATATAAACGACTGGTATTGCTCTTATTGTGTGACGTCACTAACGGATGTTCATCAAGTTCAAAACTAATGTCGCAGTGTAAAGTTCTGATAATGTCCTAGACCAGAACGGTATTTAACCGATATCACAGCGAGCGATACAACGCTATAGGATATGAATAGAATAGAAACTGCATTTATTGACAGCTTCGATTTTTGGACCATATAATTTTCGTTAATAACAAAATATATGTGGAAATTTTTGAAATTCACCTGATATTAATGCTTGGACCTCATTCAACCTTTATTGGAACTCCTTATGCATTGTGTTAATGATGTGTGATAATCGTAATGAAGCCTTCCCTTTTTTTTCCGCTTGTGCCGAGGATACTTGTACGTTTACTTATTGGTGCCTATTAAGGCCATCTATATGGTAGCCATTCGTGTTGAAGATGAAACCCAACGTTATTAAAAAGGAACTCTTTAATTAGTAATAAATCATTCATAATATTCGTGAATTGGGTATGCGCCACCGCTGCGTTGACGCTACCACCGCTGTGATGACGTTATCATCGCTCTGATGACGTTACCGCCGCTGTACCACCACTATGATGACGCTACAACCACTGTAATGACGTTACCACCGCTGCGATGGCATTGTCACCTAATCTATGCATGCCTCCATTTACCCATTGTAACTGCGTGCATGTAATAGCCAATGCGGCGCCCTTTTGATAAATAACCGGAAATGGAGGAAACGTTTTTCTCATTATCAAACACTCGAGTGGTGCAGCTGCATCGGCATGTGTCATCCACAAGCTTAAGTTGATATGGCGTTATTGCCAACACATATCGAATCTCCGGTTAGTGATGAATGGCCGGACTGCTGCTTGGACGATGCTTGGCATATAAATACATTGACTACTGCGGTGTGAATGATTCGTCGTTTTTTCCCTTGGGCTAACTATGTTTATACAAGTATGGATAATTGATCGTTATCAAGGCACAAAGGCTGCACACTAACGAGGATGTCATCTACCCTGGTGGATTTCGCAATCAATAATGAATATTGTTCTAAATCAATGTTGTAATTGATCAAATGGGCCCTTGTGGAGCTTTGATCATCGCAATGTTGTAGCAGCATGTATAATGCGCTGAAAATTACCAACTGAGATCATTGATTGTAAGCAGGTTATTGCACTGGGATTAAGGTCTGACAGTCGACCAAATAGAACCTATCAGGCTGATCGGTAGCAGTTCATATTTCAAATCGCGGAGGATTATCGATGCTGCGTTCGGTGTCAGCCCATGTGCTCAATAGAGACGATCGTCGCTGCAGACAGGACTATTTTAACCGTTGCTTTTTTTGCATGGCGAGTAGTACTTCAATATGCAAGTGTGCACACGCTAAAGCGTAGCCTTCGACACTTGTACTAGATAAAAGTGGCCCATAAGTTCACGCCATAACAGTAACTGACTGTTGTCGATCGATCCCATACTCCCCCAAAATGACCATTTTAACGAAATTATGGTGATGTGTTAACACGTTTTATCAGCTTATATTATACGCATGCGGAAGTCAGCAGCATGTGGTGGTTATCAACAACATGTGGAGGAATTGGCGCTCTTTTCGTATCCCACAATTTTCTTTGAATCCGAGACATTATTACGGCATCTGGGTCCTGTTACTTAAGCTCATGGGCTTAGACAAAAGCATGGGCTATGTTGTGTAAGAAGTAAGGCAATTCAGAGCGTTGCCTAACACGCAGGCGTATGGTCCTCAGTGTTACATGCGAATTTAATCAAGGCAGTGAATCCCCAATGCTTCTGTGATCGAACCATCTACTGCTTATCTGCCCTTTTTCTCCTGTCAAGACCAAACTGTTGAAGTTATCTTTAAGACGTATGTTGTTGGACAATATCTCTGATCCTGTCATGTGGCTGCTATCTCCTTATAGCGTTCCATCTCCGCATTAGGAGCAATGTTTATAATGATAATAATAATTGTTTGTCAACAGTGTTTACATTACATGCATAACAGAATCTATCTACCGAAACGCTACACCGAGGAATGACATCCAAAGATGTATCCATCCTCGTATCATTTTCTCTGCATTGAATTACAAGTGCAGGAGATCGATTAATCTGTACATGCAGTTCACTGCAAATGAATTATCTAAATGGTTATTATTTTATATATTTTATGCCACAAAAGTTCATTCATACTGTAAGCATATAAATGTTAAGTTTACCAAACAATTGATATTGTCACGCCTGGCTGTAAACTATGCACATATCAGTTATAGGAAACGAGGCACTTCATGTGATGAGCACATGGTGATACTGTCGTTCAGTCTTTGATGAGTTCAAGGTGATATTGTCACTACGTCTGAGATGAGTATTTTGTGATACTGTCATCTGGTAAATTAGGAGGAGCATTGATTTAGCCTTTCTCATGAAGTGGAGACTGAAATTGCGCCAAAGATCAATTACAACGAATTTGTTATCGTAACTGAACTTTTATCACAAACTATCCGTAATATCTATGATATGCGAAATGACTTATTATTGTGCTTAGCATCACACGCGTGAAATGCAATTCAATCACAAACGAGTGGAAAAATACATGTAGCTATCTAGTTACACTTCCGCCAATCAACGCATAAACATCCGGTTTTGGGGGACAGACCAGAAATATTCGTCGAATGTAGATCACAATCCACAAAATGTTGGACATATGTAACTGAGGCCTACGGTGATACATCTGATGTTAATTGTGGCTTCATTTACAAGGAGGTAAGCGGGTGGAATTAAATACTGATTCAGTCATCTACATAATTGTAGTATTTAGAATGAGACATTAGGATATCGTGACAACATCATGCAATGATGCTTACTGCTGCCGTTCTCATCCAATCTAAGATTAAGCAATATGCTAATCAACCTAGCATGCGCACCGAGTGGGAACTCTTCTTAAATGAGTACAACGTTTTGAGATTTTTTAGTTGATCAGTTTAGTGCATTAACCAGTAATGTGTAATACGTCAGTAGCTCTCAAAGTGAGCAGCTCCTATTGAGAACAAATGTTTGCAAAAGTAATCTAATTTTGCTCTCAGTGGCAAGAAATACAAACATTTAGAAAGGCGCATAGGAATTTATTACTCAGCGATAACCGTCCATGACCCCCTGATCCCAGTGCTTATTGGGCTTATCTAAGGAGGTAGTAAAGGTTATCTGGTTCCTTGTCAATGGAGTTGCAGATAGTTACCTGATGCGTTAATCTCGCGGTTATTCTCGTTGTATCTCGGGGATGACTGGCCAGCCATATTCACAACGCTGATGCTGCGACTGTGACGATAAAACTGTACGTGGCAAAAGGTGCTGGGAATAAGACTTTATCCATTATACTAACGATTAACTTTTATAAACACTCAGTTTTACCTGGTAACCTTTACTGAAAGTGGCAAAACTAATAGCGGTCCTTCACATCGAGCATGATACAATACTGAGCCATTTGCATCACCGACGATTCATTATTTGACGCACATTGGTTCAGCGAGCATTGACTGTCATTAACAAGCCATGTTTAAAAGGCAATGGTTACATAAGAGGAACTAGTTCAATTGACTAAATAACACTAACACAATACTTACGAGATACTGGGCTTTAATTGTATTTCGACACAACAGCAACATTGTGTTTTATATTTGGGATGATTATGATACTCCACCAAATGCCTCATTTGGCTAACAACAGGTCTTGAGTTACACCAAGACCTCTATTTATTTTATAGATTTACATTGTTCCTCCAACCGAGTTATTTTCCTACGTAATTCTACAATTCAAATGCGACATGACGAAAATGTATTCGATAAAATCAAGTTACGTACGGCCATGAGTGCTGTTAGGGCAATATCACTCAATATTCTAGCTGAATGGTGCGAGCTCTATAGCTTTCATTCACGGACGAACCATGGTTAATATGATCCATGTGTACCTTTTGTGTTCGCCTGAGTGCTGTCTCCACAACCAATCGGTGTACCATCTTAATGTGAGGCATCAACTTCAGCACCAATAAACACCTCCGTGTTGGCGCTTATTAAGGTTGATGGATCGGTCAAGGCAAGGAATGACCTATCAATTCTATTATAACCCATCACATCTCTCGACTGGCACCCGGGCGAGAGACGCTGTCCATATGTTGGCACCCGGGCGAGAGATGCTGTCCTTATGCTGGCACCCGGGCGAGAGATGCTGTTCTTATGTTGGCACCTGGGCGAGAGATGCTGTCCGTATGTTGGCACCCGGACGAGAGACGCTGTCCGTATGTTGGCACCCGGGCGAGAGACGCTGTCTGTATGTTGGCACCCGGGCGAGAGATGCTGTCTGTATGTTGGCACCCGGGCGAGAGATGCTGTCCTTATGTTGGCTCCCGGGTGAGAGATGCTGTCCTTATGCTGGCACCCGGGCGAGAGATGCTGTCCTTATGTTGGCTCCCGGGCGAGAGATGCTGACCTTATGCTGGCACCAGGACGAGAGATGCTGTCCGTATGTTGGCACCTGGGCGAGAGATACTGTCCGTATGTTGGCACCCGGGCGAGAGATGATGTCGTATGTTGCTCCTTGGTTTCCATTTTGGCGGTTCCCACATGCAATAAATGACAGCGCCCATAATCGAATATTGGAAACTTGATTATTTCAATTATATTTCCCCGAAATGTTCTGCCAAATGTAAGGACACGCATTGTTCTTTGGGTGAGGCATCATAAGGTGCTGTTCAAGCATATAAGGCGACCAGATATCCCGCAGTTTGTCTTGAGACCGTACTGGGACAATCGACGGGGTGGATAATGCTTCAGAGGACTTTCGAACACAATTTGACGTCATCCGGTTGCGCGCTCATATTTCTAGCGACCAGAAAGCGAATATATTTGATGCATTGTGATACATCAGCGGATCCAATTGTATGAGACGCAAGCCAAATAGTTAGGCGGAACTGACGGCCAAGCGGCCATCAAGACCCCCCGTTCTTACATTTAGTTGTGATCAAAGCCAATGATGATCGACGGTGGTCGCTGTGATCCATGATCATATTTAGCAGGAAATCCAAGTGACCATTGTGAGAAGTGGTCGTAAAGAAATGAATATACAACAGCTGTCAGTCTGTACTGGATTGCTATATTTATGGACGGTTTCTACTGGGCCCCAATATTCACGGAATATCTGAGCTGAACCCCTATATTCACAGCTATATGCTGCTTGACCACTTAATTATTTGCCAGCATGTACACTATCCATCTTTTCACGGGGATCTTTTACTGGCCTACTTAATTCTTGGAGTCTCTATACTGACATGCTGCATTCACGGAGATTCTAAACTGGCCCAACTTACTCACGAAGACTCTAAACTGTCCCACTGCATTCGCGGAGATTGTAAAATGTCCCACTGCGTTCGCGGAGATTCTATGCTGGTCCTCTGTATTCTCGGAGATTCTATACTGGTCCTCTGTATTCACTGCGATTCTATACTGGTCCTCTGTATTCGCGGAGATTCTATACTGGTCCTCTGAATTCACGGAGATTCTATACTGGTCCTCTGTATTCGCGGAGATTCTATACTGGTCCTCTGTATTCACGGAGATCCTGTACCGTGGCCCTCTATTCAGGGACGCGTGAGCCGCTTCATTACAGTTAATATGCCTTGAACCCGTTTATTGATGGGAAATAAGACGCATGAGTGCTTTAGGAACACCGGATGTCCTCGATTTCCTTCTCCATTTCGACGACTCGCCACATCATAGGGAGCGTGCAGTTCAGCGCCTCGCTGTAGTTAATCACAAAAATCGTATGAACAGTTAGTTCCGGAGGTACAGCTGCAATTCCAATTCCACCAACACCCTAGGAAATAACAGGAAGATAGCTCTTGTCTCCGTAAACAAGCAAAAGAGTCCTACGAGAGGTGGCTACGATGGAACAGTTGTGTTCGTGGTGTCTCTCTGTTGAGTGCCAAATTGATAACAAACCTACTCTTCATCATAACGTACCCTCTCAGTCATCAGTTGATGGAGTAACCCCAAACAGCTTATATTAATTATACGCCCCAGTTTCCCAGATCCACAAGTGACCTACATGTCACCTGCCACTTCCCCCCTCTCCTCATACATACCCCATATTCCAGAGCCACATGACCTTCCTGCCCAGATGTAATCTAGTCAACTTGACTAACTTGGCTAGTCATATTGACTGTCCACCAATCGACTAATGTGTTAGTCAATTTGACTAATGCAGTTAGTCAAATATTGATTAGTCAAAATGACTAATCTACCTAGTCAAGTAAAGAGTGGTCAATATGACTAATCTATTAGTCACTATGACTATCTCATTAGTCACATTGACTATAGCGTAAGTAGTAATGACTATTGTACTTAGTCAGACCGACTAGAAGATTTGGTCAGTTTGACTATGAATGAAGGTCAGTTTGACTATGATTAAAGGTCGAACCAGTGTAAGAACCAGTGTAAAAACAAGTCAGACAACATAATATGCAAAACAAGTAGACTTTATTGTATATAAACACTTACATGCATGCCCTTGTTAATACTAGCCCTGACACAAAGAAGCTTCGCATCAACTGGGTCTTTAGCCTCATCATCAACGACCAGCATCACCTTCTGTACATAACGAAACGTCTTTTTGGTCGATAGGTGGTAAGGCACATAAACACATAAATGGCGGCCATCAGCATGCCCATGGCCATGACCTCTGTTACATCCACAGCTTCTCCAACAGATGTTATTACTGGTGTCGTGCTGCGTTGCGGCATTCTAAAACACATAGTAGACTTATGGTTGAAGCTAAGCACTCATTAGTACTGATACCAGCAATGGTACACGACAATACATACAAAAATACAGAAAACTATTTAATATTCTCACCTAATAGTATGGAGGCGATTGTCAGAAAATTTCAACTGAAGATTTCCAATTTCCTGCAGCAACTGGTTAAAGAACCGCCGCAAAGGTCAAGCTTCCGGTATGCCGCGGCGCGCATCTGTGGTTATGTAACCAACCCGTGTGATCCGCGCATCGCGGTCTCCCAACAAAGAGAAGATAACGCTCTCAGGGTGGTCAAATTGACTAGGTAACTAGTCAAATAACACCTGACCAGCCTTGCTAGTCATTGTGACTATGTTGCTAAGTCGATTTGACCATGTGATTAGTCGTTACAGAGTTTGACTAACTTCGATAGCTGGGTGACCAGGTTAGCTAGTCATTTTGACTAGATTGGGTTAAATGGAAGGTATCCTTAAAAGAATGCTTACTGAATGTATTGGGCTGCCCGAGTTGTTAAACGACGCTGAACGTAACAATTCGAGCTTGAGGGTGGCCTTAAAGAATGCTAATGACAATTATGAAGCAGCCTGGTTGCGGGAGCGATTCTTTGCGCAGGAATACCAGCGATGTCGAGTGGGAGACGCAATTCAGCGTCAAATTGCTCCTGATATCATAGAGTGGCGTGAGACGGCCATCCGTGAATGTATTGAGTATGCTGAAGAAGAGACCAGGTTGCGTGTAGCATTCAGGGAAGGCATTAGATATATTATGTTGTTGAGAGAAGTTCAGGAAGAAAGCAAAGCCTCAGTTGTCGCTCCCATTGCAGATTATGCAAAAGTCGCATCGGTTGAATGCCCACGAACTACAGTCGTCCCGTCCCCAACCCATTCTAGCCCCGCTCCATTGCCGACTACAGTTGCCCCGTGCCCCCACCCCTTCCAGCCCCGCTCCTTTGCCGACTACAGTCGACCCGTCTACAACCCCTACCAGCCCCGCTCCTTTGCCGACTTCAGTCGACATATCCCCAACCCCTCTTCGCCCTTCTCCTCTGCCTACTCCAGTCGACCCATCACTAACTCCTCCAAGCTTAGAGTCTACACCAAGTTTTGTCTCGCTATCACCAGCCCCTCCTGACTCTGATAATAGACTGGCTTCTGCCCTATCATCACCAACTCCAAATAAACCATCAATTGTCGATCCGCAATCTCCCATTCCACAAACCAAATCTTTGCTGACATCACCTCCTCAAGGAAGCTTCGTGTCAGCCCTCGCGTCGCATCCCCAACTCTCGCGAGACCCTACTGTTCAACGAACATCTGTCAACAGTTTCCCGCCAACACCTATCCCTGGCGCTTCCCGCTATCTCCCTGCATTCTGGAAGACCCGGCATTGCTATGCAGGTCATGCTCCAGTTGGCTAACTTGGTCAGTACATCTGCTTATGTTAGTGACCTCGCCACTTATCTGTTGATGACCTCATTTAATTTAATGACCCGAATTCGTCTTCGCATTCACAACAGCAGGTTTAGACTATTGGTAGTGTAACATAGTTGTAGTTAAGATATAGATACTGTACTTTATTATATACTGATTCAAGTAGTGTAAGTTCAGACGTCAATTCCACCTCTTTTTTTTAAAAATTCTCTTCACTAGGTACGAAGACCGTAAGCTTCATACCCGGGCCTGCTAATGCGCAGTCCATTAATGACACGGCTGATTCAAAAGTTTACACTCGGACAGCTGATGCTACATTGATAGGAGGTTAACATGCCTGCAAGACCAGACAAGTCATAAAACACTCCGGCCAAATCGGACTGTCACGGCTCATAAACAATCAACACCTCACAGGCAGGAATAATGAATACCCCGCTGCCCCCGTCACGGCCCATTCGAGCGATTACGCTGAACCCGTCTCTGCGGGATTAGCTGGGCCCATCAGCGAACCTGTGATGAACTCACATTCAACGATATGCGCTGCATGCCATAAATCGACGGATTCGTCCGCGCCCGCCATTAGCGACTGGCGCACTCGAGCATTTCGCGCATCCGTCCCGCATCTGTCTGACCCGTCCTTACTCAGCGCAGCGACGCATCGGGAGTCAATCGCGAAATTGGACAGCCTTAACAGTCCCGCCGGACCCGTAGACGTCAATAAAGATACATTGTACGACATTGACGACCTACGCATCAGGCTCGATAATCCTCACCTGACAAAAGCACAGGTTCTCCAAGTAAATGAAATGATTGAAAATAATGCCGTAGTGTTCCTTGACAAATCTGGCAATCTTGGTAAAACTCATTTGGCTGAATACATCATCAGGCTCAAACCAGGTGCCATACCTAGACAATCCAGACCTTACAGGACCAACCCTGTCATGAAAAAAGAGATCAACAGACAGATAGATGAACTACTAAGACAGGGAGTCATTGTTCCTTCGCATAGCAGTCAATGGCAGTCGCCCATGGTAATGGTAGCGAAGGGGACTAAAAAGTCAAGAAAGCATATGCCGCATGCCACAAAACCTACACAATATCGCATGTGTCTTGACTACAGATACCTCAATTCACAAACAGTTAAATCCACTCTTGCTATACCACGCATGGATGTCACGCTTGATGAGATAGGTCACAGTAAGCCAAAATACTTTTCTTGCCTAGACTTAGCCTCTGGCTTCTTCCAAGTTGGTTTAACAAAAGAATGTCAAGAATACACCACATTTACAACACCTGACTACAAGTCCTACAAACTTACAAGACTCAGTATGGGCTTACAACAATCACCCTCTTGGTTTCAAGAGTTAATGATGCAGATTTTGTCAGATTGTCTTGGTAAATACGCTTTGGTATACATTGATGATATCATTGTTTACTCTGCTTCATTTGAGGAGCACCTCCAGCATCTGCGCCATGTTTTTGAGCTATTGAGAAGAGCTAATCTCAAGCTTCATCCCAAAAAGTGTTCCCTCTTCAAGGAAGAGGTTGAGTTCCTGGGAATGAAGCTCACACGCAAAGGTACCCTACCAAGCGATAATCACCTGCAAGCTGTAGCAACTTACCCCACTCCCACTAACGTCAAAGCAGTTCGATCATTTCTTGGGCTGGCGAGTTTTTTTAGGAAGTTTATCCCAAATGCTGCTGCTGTTTGTAAGCCTTTGAATGATCTGACAAAGAAGGACGCGAAATTTATTTGGACGACAGAATGTCAGCAGAGATTCGATCAATTAAAGAGTCTGCTCACGTCCAATCAGATTCTCGCATATCCTGACTTCGATAAGCCATTCATTCTCTACACAGATGCTAGCACATCAGCCATTGGTCACTGTCTGGCTCAAAGGGACGACAACGGGAATGAAAGACCAATCGGGTACGCAGGGAGAGCCCTAAATAAACATAAAAAAGAATTACTCAATTACCCACCTCGAGCTGCTGGCAGCAGTCCATGGAGTTACTTACTGGAAGTCATATGTGGAAGGAAGTAAATTCACATTGGTAACGGACCACAAGGCTTTACTGTCTATTCTTAACACCAAGCAGACAGTACCAAAACTAATCCGCTGGGCCTTAGTATTGCAATCTTACGACTTCCATATCGAATACCGAAAGGGAACATTAAACTCGGCCGCTGACGCCCTCAGTAGACGGGAATATGACACCACCAGATGTAGTAACGATGACGTCATCGACGCTTACCCTGATTTGGCTACCATCAATACCTCAGAAGATCTTACTGTATGCCCAGTTACGACCAGGTCGGCGACAAATAAACAACCTACGATAGACAGTCACAGAAGTGCTACGCCAGCTCTTGATCCTAATACACCAACGGATCACGCAGATCAGCAACAGGAACAAGCGTACAAGAATCCCAGTGCATTAAGTTCAAAGACGCAGCGTACACTCAGCCATAAAGCCGTCGACGTGACAGTCGATGTTATCCGCGCCGAGCAAGGAAATTGTTCATTCTGCACCAACATGATGCGATGGCTACAAGATGATATCCTTCCCAAATTCGAGCAAGGAAGCGAAGAAAGTTCTACTGAGAGAAAACGACTATATCATAGAGGACGGCCTCCTTCACCATTTATTCAGACCCGTGGCATCTAATCCAGGAGACTTCTCGTTATCGCTGGTCGTGCCAGAGACACTCAGGCATGCAGTTTTGTCCCAATGCCACGACTCCGCATTAGCGGGTCATGTGGGTATTAACAAAATGCTATCTGCCTTGAAGCGGAGATTCTCTTGGCCAGGTATGTATCGTGATGTACGGGAATATGTTGATAGCTGTCCTCAGTGCATAGGTACCAAGCGTTCTCACCGACGTGAGAAACCTGAAATGACCCTCTTTGACCCCGTGGCAGCTCCCTGGCAGAGAATTTCGATGGACCATGTAGGACCCCTACCTCGTAGTAATCATGGCAACAACTATATTACAGTGGTAGTAGACCACTATTCTCGTTATGTGATTGCCTGGCCCGCCAAAAACATAGACGCCCCGACCCTAGCAAGAAATTTCTTTGAGAAAATCATATGCACCCATGGAATGCCTCTAGAAATTCTTACAGACAAAGGGTCCGACTTCACAAGTTCGCTATTCAAGGAGTTGAACACACTCTTCCAAGGGACACAGAAGTTCACATCAGCCTACAAGCCATCTACCAATGGAAGGACGGAGAGAGCTAATAACACAATCACGAACCTCCTCCGAACCCTATGCCAAGACAAACCCCATCAATGGGACAACTACCTGTGTTCAACTGTGTTCGCAGTCAATTCCACGGTGAACCGAACCATAAATATGTCACCCTTTGAACTCCTGTATGGCAGAACACCTCGGTTTCCCCCGGACGCGATGTTAAGATCAGCCGAGAACAACATACAAAGTCGCGGGGATCACCTACAAGACATATTGGAATTGCAGTTAGCAGGCCGGGACCTAGCTCTTAAATCAGCCGAGGCTAACGAGGCCAAAATGAAAGCCACTTGGGACAAAACGGCCCGATCCGACCGAATTACCATTGGCACCATCGTCTACCTCCATAGCCCGGATCTTTCGGCAACAGGAACCGGAAGTCAGAAGTTCGCCACCAGGTACAAAGGACCTTACATTGTGGTTAAGACTAAGGAGCACACTGCCCAGTTGAAGGACCTTAACACCGGCAACTTCGTGCCTGGAATGATCACTTTTAACCGTCTAAAAGTTGTCAAATCGCGCGAACGGTTTCAATAAATCTATTTCAAAACAAGTACAGTGAATATGTTCCTTTCTAACGTAACTAACGCATAATGCAACTGCTCAAGACAATAGTGTTAATCAGTACACCCACACCCGAACTTCTGTGGCAAGGTCAGCTTCTGCTGCTTGCTCCATTAGGTTAACACACACCACCATCCTCTGTGGCAAGTTCAGCTGAGGCTGCTTGCTCCACGAGGTTCACACACCACCAACCCCTGCGGTCAGATTCTGCTGCAAAGAATAATCATTTTTTTAAATTCCACCCCTTTCGTTAAGTTTAGTGTTTAGTAAATTAGCCGCGCTGATTCCGATATTTAGCTAGTATTGTATGATCGTATTTAGATATAGGGTCTAGACTTAGATATATACGGTTTCCCCTCAATGGTTCATCCATACAATCCCCATATTATGGATATAGTGCGTCTCATTCAAATACCCACTTATTTTTTTACCAAACTCCCCGATATTTTAATAAATCGTTTAAGTTTCATGATATGCGTTAATGGATAGTGGTTATAGAATTGAACAGTTAACATTGGTTTAAGAAATCTAACTCGTCTTCTAGAAAGTCTGTGTGATTTAGGTTTTATTAACGTGAAGCGCGAATGGTGACCATAACCACGGATCACAGATCTGACGAGATCAGTAAGTATCATGGTCAACATTTCAGGTAGCAGGTAGCCCGCAGGATCTTGTCCCAGACGTATAAGGATGAACGGCCTACTGATTGGTATAATGAGTTTAGAACCAATTCCGTCCCAGATCACAGCTAAGCCTAGGTTGAGCTTGCGCTGTCTGTAAAATGTTGTTAGCCAATCAGAGACACCCTCCCCGTACTACAGGCGTGCGCCAGGAAGGCGACGTGGGGACATAGCATCTGCCTTGTACAACATGCGCCACACCCCCTCTCTCTAGGGCCAGCAGTTAATCCTCAGGAACGCGCTAGGTCAGTGGCTCAAGTTGATGTCCCTGAGGGCCGACAGTTCACGCCACGAGGTTGTCGAAGGAATAGACAAATAACGGCATGCCCTGTCGATATCCCGTCGAGTTCTGCTTCGGGTTATAAGCAGACTACGCATCAACAGTCATGTGTACTTGGTGTTGTGTAGTTATTATAGTAGTGTATTTATGCTCAGTGTGGTTGTCATGCCGTGCTCTGTTAACAGTATTCAAGAGTTTGTACTTGTTCAGTAGCGTCTTTGGTCAAGGGGACAGATCACTTTCAGCCAGTGGAGGCGTTGACGCGCGAGTCCTGTCTACGACATGATCAACCGGCCGAGGATCTTCAAGTATCACGTCGCTGCCTGGATCGAATGGACCCACCAGTTCGGAAAGCTCACGTCAATAATAATTCTTATTGTGTAAATGACTGAATCACATTTAATTTTTTTACGTAGATGTTCCAGCTTAAATGCAAGCAGTGGGCATACGCAAGTGAAACGACCATGACTTGTTATCCATCAGCCCTGCTTTGCTAGTTTAGATGCAAGTAAAACGACCATGACTTGCTCAGGCTATATTTATATTCAAATGGTATAACTTTCTCCTCCTTTAGAATAGTCAGGTTTACCGTTGCATGTCTAATCTTGCTTCTCTCCCCTTTTTCCACCTAAAATCCCACGCCAGGTAGGCCCCCAATGTTAATTAGTTTTAGCGTTGAGGTGCACAGAGAGGCCAACTCTCTGCTTGGCTCGGATTCACAAGGGTTAGGAGTGTCACATGATACTCCTGCTGGCGCTATCGATGCTTCGGCATCAATGGTGCCAGTTTCCGAGTACAGCTGGGGTATCTATGAGTAATTTAGATGCCCTAGCCATAGATATTGCACCATGTCCCCAATAAAATTAAAATATGGTTGGATTTCAACCTCTAGAAAATAGGCCATCTTGCACGACATCTACCAACATTTCACATGTTCAACAATAAGTATAGTAATAAAAGTAAAATATATAACAATGTAATAATAATACCATAAATATTTTGATTTCACTGAAAAATAATTAATCGGACTGGATTTTTTTTTTTTTTTTTACCATAAGATTTATCAATTCTGATATAAAGCACACCGGAATGTGTATTTCACATTCCGACTCACTACAGTCATTTCCTTACCAACCAACCCTTAGTTTAGAATATCCCCATGATCTTTTTTTTTTCTCCCATGAAGGGACCTAGTTTCTTTTGTGGATATTCATCCACTTAAAAGGAGAGGGATATGTTGAGTGCCAAATTCATAACAAACCTACCCTTCATCATAACGTACCCTCTCAGTCATCAGTTGATGGAGTAACCCCCAACAGCTTATATTAATTATACGCCCCAGTTTCCCAGATCCACAAGTGACCTACATGTCACCTGCCACTTCCCCCCTCTCCTCATACATACCCCATATTCCAGAGCCACATGACCTTCCTGCCCAGGCAACACCCGTTAGCCCCAGCCCTCACAGACCTGGCTACGGCATGTCCCATGAGAATTGGGATGGCGTGCCTTAGTCATTGAGGGAAGCAACTTATATTTCAAAATCAGTTCTCTCCTGGCCTCCGAGCTCAACACTTCTCTCTCTTAAGTTTAGGCTAAGTTACATCTGAAATTCGAAAGTTGAAAACGGTTAAATAAAGTTCAAGTTGTTATTAACCCTACATCTGGAGTTCGGTTATTTTACTTACTACAAGTGCGTAGCGTGAGCATCTCTACACCACGGATCACGTTACGACATCTCAAATAAGTAGATAAGCCGAGAAATAACAGAACTTCCGCGGTGACGGTGTGATAAGGCCTGCGCGCAGTGATCGCGATCCCAGATGCTTATATTAAAGCCCATGATTTAACCGGCCTCAGAACTATTTGCATTTACCAGCGATAACCGAGATGCACAAAATACGTCATGTTGATCTCACTCCATAGTCGGAATTTTGAGTGTAATTGTTTTTGCGATTGAACTGTTAAAGCTATCGATCACGTCAGCTACTACTGGCAGTGTTCGCTCAATCATTGCCTATTAGAGTAACGTTCATTCATTGTCAGAGGCTTTTTTCAATAATGGATTGGAAACGCACTAGCTGTATAAGAGTCAGTACAAATTGCATGTGTCCCTCTAGAATTTATATAACACACTTTGACCTTTTCCACCCTTGGTGCGGACCCGTTCGTCAACCTATTGCCGACTAGGATCCGGCTGCGCAAGTCGTTAGTTATGCTCTGCCAAGTTAGCGCCGGAGTAAGTAAATCACAGACGTAAGTAAAATAAGAATGCAATAAAAGATATATGACTACTGTATCAAATAGCAGTCATTGATGTTTGTATGTCCTTACACTTAAAGACGCGCAGCTGAAGACGGATAAATAATAATTAGCTGACTTACGTTCCTAGTCAACACTCAAACCCCTACCTACACACACATACACGTACGCTCAAAGACAGACACTCATACACACGAACACATATGCATATATAAAAATATATATATATATATATATATATATATATATATATATATATATATATATATATATATATATATATATATATATATATATATATACATATATATGTATGCTTGCAATGGCAAGGCATGGTGGCAAGAATTATATATGGATGTTATCTATTTGTCTCTCAGTATATAAGCAAGGATCGACAACATTGCCTAGTCTAGCAGACGGATGGCGCTTTTCAATGTAGAAGGATGGAAGCGAGGCGTTTGTCTGAGATCGCAAAGTCATGAATCGTAACTTTGTAGTAGTTTTTGTATGACTGCATTGCGATATAAATTGCGCGGAAACCGGCACCACCTGTTGCTTCTCACGCCATTAATTCCTTTATGGCGTCTTTGTTGCTCTGTCTATGACGAATTGAACACGGGCGGCAGTCACTAATCACTGCCCTAAATGATTTCTGACATCATGCAGCCGCCGTTTACACAGCCTGCGCCGTGTGATGATGGTAGCCACCAACGTTTCCATGAAACTTCAGCAGGGCAGATGAAATACAATAGATTAATTTAAGGGGATCTTGCGCCGCTATTAAGAACGAGATAATATTACGACGGTTTCGGGTTAGGGTGTTGAGACTCCATTTAAGTGCTTTTGTTTATCAGGCACCACTCGGTGTCATGAATGTGATTGGTCTAAGGCGAAACCATTTAGCCAGGGATGGGTAGGAAGAGTGGTGTAAGGGGGGAAGGGGGGAGGGCTCGGGTTCATCCCCATTCACAGATAAGACCGCCATCAAGCGTCAACGGCCATGTCACAAGGGATTTATCAATCCTCGTGTAGGCTGTGCGGTTGTCACACCTCGAGTCAGGACTACCACCCTGACCAACTCTCATATCGACGACAAATTCTGATGCTGCCTACGCAATATCGACAGAAATTAACACAATGCTGTCATGATTCTAGCGAAAGTATCGATTTCCCGATATTTATTGCCTACTTTAAATGATACTTGATTGCGCAATAAAATGTACATATCATATCATTACATATAATTAACCATACATTCGATCCATTCAGGGTTTTCTGCCGATTATTACATACAAAACGAACATCGCACTGGAATTTCTAAGCATTCGGAGAAAACTTTCAGGCATAAACCGGTTGTAATGGTTGTTGTCTGTTACAAGCAGCCATCTGGCTGCCAACTGTTAAGCAAGCAGTTCTAGCGACAACCGAAACGGACGATTATTTCTAATATAGAGGATGCACATCATGAATGCGCGCAATAAACCCACTCGTTTCGTTCCCACGTTATACCCGGACTGTTCCGCACAACAACCACTCGGCTCGTCAGTCGCAAACAGCGGTCACTTAGCACATCGTTCCCACGCTATACCCGGACTGTTCCGCACAACAATCACTCGGCTCGGCAGTCGCAAACAGCGGTCACTTAGCACATCGTTCCCACGCTATACCCGGACTGTTCCGCACAACAACACTCGGCTCGGCTCGGCAGTCGCAAACAGCGGTCACTTAGCACATCGTTCCCACGCTATACCCGGACTGTTCCGCACAACAACCACTCGGCTCGGCAGTCGCAAACAGCGGTCACTTAGCACATCGTTCCCACGCTATACCCGGACTGTTCCGCTCAACAGTGCTACCATCCATTGTAAGTTATATCTGGAAGAGACAATCCTAACAGTAGGCTAGCTTTATATTGGGACTATATTATAGATGATCATCTGAGTTTTCGTCTATGGATGGTCAATTGACACCTTGTGACACCTAGTCAGTAAAATGGCAATCTATTGCCTGAACTCGTGTTGGACACCGCGTTTACTTTCTCCTTCGCGTTGGTGTGTGGTCACAGCTAATGTGAGTCTAGTTAAGTATATGAGCTGCTTGTAGCGTCAACCCTCTATTTCATTTATATGCTTAAAACATCAACAAAATGATTGCATCTCAGTAGGATGTTTTTATGTAGTCATTTAATATTTGACGTAAGTCATGCAAAATATCTACAATTTTGTGGGTCATTATTTTTTCAGAGCGGTGGTAGCGCTCGAGCTTTAATTACGGAAATTGAAAATGTGCCAGCTCCAAAACATCTCAGTTTATCGCATTTATCATGCAGTCGCCATACACAGCCAGAGTTACCTTTCTGTTGACGATAACGAAACTATACCAAATATACAGAATCGCCCTTAATGCGCACTTTAGCTTAGCTTTGGAATATCATCAGCGCTTTTGGGGCATCACAGCGGCTTCAGGTGTAAGGGTGCCACCAATTTGTCCTTTTGACATAACCTCCCACATGCTGCTAGCTGTGCTACTTGTGACATCACTATCCATGGCTCCGTCTGGATCGCATATCACGGGAATGCAACAACGGATGGAATTAAGCTGAATATTTATCTCGTTATGGCGCCGGTGCTGAAGCAGCACTCAGAACAAAATTAAATCTCACCAGCTTGAAGTCGAATAAGTGTCACGAACCATTTGTTTCAGCGATTATTCGCCAATAGCTTTCGTCTGCATCCAAAGGGCGGCTGTTTGTGATAACGCAATTGTGTGTCACCAGCTTGTTAAAGTAACACTTTGCATCCTGAATGGAATGTCACGGAATGCCAATTACCGCGACTCTGCTGTTCGATGACTGATCTGTAAAGGGCTCCATTAATCACTTAATGACCCTTTCGCACCTATGTGATCTGGATAGGCGACTGCCATGGGTGGGCGATGGACCATTTCTCATGGTGGACGCCTCTGGGACGCCTCGAACCCTTGATCTTGAATGCGTCTCCACGAGACGTCCATCGTGTGTCGTAGGCGTCTGCGTCCAACGCGTCGTCAGTGAGATAGTCGTGAGGCAACCGTGAGCCGATGCGTCTGCTGTGACCCCAGGAGACCATCACCGAGCCTACTCATATAACGAACATTTCCTTGAATAAATATATGACCTGCACCGCAGCCTTTATTGCAACTCGTGGTCCGTTTATTGTTTTATTGTTAGACCGCATTTGACAAGATAATTATTCTCAAATCCAATATACTCTACTAATTTTTTATAAATTCTGGGGATCACAATGACCCAGTAGCAACGTGGTCAGCAATTTGTAAATGGCACTCTACAGATGGCACAGAACTCTAGTGTAATATTGCACAAGATGTAATTTGACCAATTTCCTCCATTTATATTAATGACTATCGTGCCTCAAAATCGCATATTGTCACGTAGTTCAAGAGTGAATTGAAGGATGGCTCGGGTGAATACGTTCACCGTAACGACGATGCATTGTATAATAAGGACATATTCCTGATAAGTATGCATGAAAGGTAACCGCACTTACGATTGATAATTGAAATATTCCGCTGTGTATCTTGAGAGACAAGGTAGCAACCTGGCAGAGTTAAACGCGTATATTTTGTAAAGCGCGGTTGAAAGGGCAACTAAATGTCAGCCGCCATCATTCAGCAACAATTCTGGATAAATGCATGCTGCCAGCGCATTTCTTCCTTAACACACAGAATTATATTAATTCAGCGTTACGAGAATCAATTTGAGACAGGCCTTCGTGTGACGTCGTTAATATTGCGATTGAGTGTCATGTCGTCAAAGGGACGATTTCCATGGAGATTTCTGCGCCAATGTAATCCACCAACACGAGGCGTGGTGACCGGATGTCCATCAATTACTTCATAGAGCAATGCTGTGCTGGTTCACGGACGCTATCCTAACTGAACAGCGACGGCGTGACGGGTTTTGCAATTGATGTAACTTCTTTTGGGCAACGGGAAAATGTTGTTAATAGCTGATAATTTATCACATTAATATCGCACCATCCATCATATATTGCTTGGTTACTTGGCTTTGTGAGTGATATAAGAGCTAAGCATGGATGAATATTCAGCTTTTAGCAAATCGACATCTACATTTTAATGCTTATTAAGATACACACGTTAAAAGGTTATGTTTTCACAAATTAACACGCAAACATTTACACACTTTTCTTCTTGCGCTTAGGTAACCCACCCTTCGTCGAAGTCAATTCCCAAAACAGTCGGCAATCAACAATCGATTGATCTTTCACGATATTCTAGGCATCTACACATTGAACCAATCAACAATCGATGGATCCTCCATGATATTCCAAACATCTAATCACTGATGGATCCTTTATGATGCTTAAAGCGACGAACCAATGGCTGAGAAATGTTGAAGCCGATGGAGATTTAATGCATTATGATATGAGCTACCGGTAAAAGTCGTTTTTGACAGTCTAGTGCAATCAAAGAATAATTGGTTGCACTTGACTATTACGTTAATAGAATCCTGCTGGTCCCGCTCCCTCAGCGTGTGATCGACGCTTACTTGCAACTTATCCAACTAGACGTAATCACAATCCTCGTTTAGCAATGGCAGCTGCTTCAATCACATGGATTATGACTCAACTGTCCATGAAAGTCGAATCTCAGGACGAATATGGCCATACTGCAGTGAGTCGAAACATTTGGTCACGCCTAAACGAAGTGCCTTTTACTAGCAATCTTGCTAACCATAGAATCATAAAACCGATTGATAATGCTAAAGTGGCCGCGAATAATAAATCGCATATAAGAGATCTTTGCTACTGGACCAATCTATTAATAGTCCAATTGTATTGTACCCTGTTGTCACCGGCCGTCTTTACTGGATCCCTGTATCGAAAGTCTGCACAAACCCTGTATGCATTGGTGTGCGTTATATTCAAGGAATCGACATTCTTAATCACCTGCTAGTTGAACTCTATTGAAGCCTGTCACCGGTCCACGCTGCGTTGTTGTTTACTGTTTCGCCTTTCGACCCACAGGCTGTGGATTCAATCTCTAGGTGTGATGACATTATAGATTGCTCGTGACTCGTGACTCGGGTCACCACATAAAGGGTACCCTGAGGACAGCGTGCTCCCAGGCAGAGACCATCCTGAGAATTACGCTCACTGCTAGTCGTTAATAGTCTAAATGTTAAAAAGACTCTAATTCGATGCACACGCGCTAACTAAGTCTGCTGGCTAGTCAGGGTCACCAGTCAGCGCGTAGGGCTTGACTGTCATATCAGCGACTTTCCGACATTAATCTATTGTGGATATGCAATAAAACAACGCTTGGCATAAGGAATCTATCTTATCATCGCCCACATTGATGTCATGGGCTGCGTAATTGGCTGCACATCCCCTAGCTTGGTCAGCAATTATTAGCATGCTTATCCCCTGTTGTCAAACCATCGGCAGAAAACGGTAACGTCTGCCGCTGTTCGTCCTTCCTCTCTTCTCGTACACATGCACTTTGCGTGAAATAATTCAGGGCTCTAAGGAACACAATGGCAGACTTCAGGCAATTTTCAACTTGGATCTGCTAATTTCACGGAGCACTACAAACAGTGTTGTACTGCAAGCAGAATAACGGCTTTGATCGCGGACTATTTGGAACATTACGTTCAGTTTCAGTCAGTAAAATGGCGGCCTGAAGAGCGCCATCATGGAGTGAAAGCTGTATTATAGCGTCCTACATGGACCGTGATCATTTGAATGGTCACTATCAGCACTAATTCTCCTCTATTAGCACATGAGTCGGGCGTGATGAGATACTCTGGGTTATTACAGCTATTCTGTGTACGTTGTGAGATGGAGGTAGATGCCAGACTAATTGCTGTAGTGGGTTGAACGGTATAATGCGCGCCATGTGAATTCACATCATCTTATGTTATTTAGGCGAACAATTCCACAATAGCGTCAAAAAGAGGAATAGCCTTAAAGCAGCACTCTTCAGTTCTTTTCAAACCAAGTAGTTTTGTAAATCTGGCGCGTTCGTGACTCTAGTACACATATCGTGATATGCAAAATGGCCACCATGACTGGATGCTATTCAAGAACACGGTCATGAAAACCGGATTGCAACAGAGATCACCGACTCAATTGTAGCTATTTAGAGCAGCCATGTGTTTCAGGGAATCCCCATAGAAACGAATATTCGTGGAACTGGTCTACAATAATGAATTGTAAATAACTGTCAGTTTACACAGACTTAATCGGACTCGTTAATAGAATGATCCAACATTTAACAATCAAAGAAGGCTTAATGACACTAATCACGCTGAAGCAATTCGTTTGGTATTGCTTCCCCTGATTTTTAGGTAAATGAGTGCTCTAGTGCTAGGCATCAACAATCACTCGCCTTACAATTATAGGTATATGTTAACGTCAGAGACAAAACTAATTGCACCTTTTGACGCTGTCAAATTACCAAAAAGCTGTTTGTCAACGCCAGTGCCAGTAGACATACAGAAAGTATGATCCTGATTGTATTTGCTTATAATTACTGGCCAACTATCTCGTTCCCTCGCTGACTTTTGTCGACATCAGTGAACTCTTGTTGTTGTACCTAATAACGCAAAACAAGTGAAAAAACAAGAGTGAGTTACATTATATTACATTGGGCTACAGATACCCTTAACCGCATTTCATCAAAAAGTAAATTACGTTAATCTAAATTATTCTTCTAGAGGTAGAATCAATATTTCTTGCAGCAGTTAAACCCAACCCAGAACAACTGCTATGCATGCATGAATGATAAACTGAAGAAATATGATTGGGTCATGACGCCTGATTGCTGTGGTGGTGTGTTGGGGAGGCAGGGCTGCTGGCAATCATGCTAGTGCTCAAAAAGGAACACCATACTACCCAGCTGATTAAGGGAGATATCCCGATATTCGCGCTACATTGATCTTTATGCTCTGTGTCAATCTATCTACTGTAAATAAGGTATTATAGCATATTTCGAAATGCCTGCATAGTTTTTGCATTTAAGTTCCGTTAAATTCATGCCATATATATATTCTAACATTGTTCACTTACTGAAATAATTACTGTTTTGTTGTTTTTGTAGCGATGTGAAATTGCTATATATAATTTTAATCGATGAAATAAATATGAATTTAAATAATTTAGTTTCCAGTACAATATCGATGGTCGCAGTAGTCGAATAACGAGGCCATGTGTCGCATCCGTTTTCCAGCGCCAGTCGATGAATACCAATCGTTCCATAGTCAGGTATCTGGTGTAACATTTAACACCCGCCTTGTGTTACTTGTATTCAGAAAATAGATAGATAGAATGCCTTGATCGCATTGCGGTCTTCAATTTGTTAAGGGGCTGCTGAAAATCTGCTACTGGCAGTATATTATTTCATCGGATATATTGTTCATCAAACATATTTCCACTTACTCTGCGCGCCAGGAGTGTTTCGTTTTAGCGTAAATATGATTTTTCGCATTTGTTATGTTTTGGCAATTGTACACTTTGCGTTGGCCATGATAATGGGAAAGAATCAAGCGAAGAACAAGGTCTAGGGCGTTAACAGAACTTAACATTCCGATATTGATTTTAAAACTTATGGAAATGCTAATCGGACTACAAAGCGTGATATCACTTCACTGATTACCACCTTCGCTGATAAAACAAACAGTCATGCGTCTGCAGCCGACGGCCACCGCTCCCTTATGGTGAGACAAGCGGTCCTAATTCACAGCACCCGCTAGTTAATTGACCATACATCCGCCGACAATCTCGTGGGTATCTGACATTGGTGGCTCGGATTCCAGGGAGAGCTGGTTGTTAGTATAGATAGATGTGAAGTGGATTCGCACAATATCTCACCTTATCGTTCATCATATCAGTAATGTAATAATATACAAATGGTATAATATTGCTGTCTAATAAGACTCTGAACATCAGGGGAATAGCTTTACGAGCTTCACAGCTGACTTTTTTCATATTTGCCTCTATAAAAGACGTTGTGCCTATTATAAAACAGTTTGTTATGTGGGGAGGCTTACAACATTACCAATCACCCGAAGCGACGGCATGTGTATTAGATATCTTGTGGTAGAGCCGTTTATTAGAAACTGCTCAATATGATTCCTTCAAAATAACCGTACTGCCATCAAGCATATTGTTAATTATATCCTACTGCTAAGAATCGAAGTTTGGACGATTTGTTGTAGTGTTATTGGCATAAACTGTAAGGAATTCATAGTGGCATTCGTCTGTGTCTCTTCATTCAAATTACATAACATGGTTTAACTAATGAGACAGGTATTTGGGTAAACGTAAGGTTTGTTTGTTTGTTTGTTTGTTCGAATTATAGTCGTTTTATGAACGTAGGCTATGTATGACTAGCAATGAGTGTATCTCTGAGGGTGGTCACTGCCAGGGAGCACGTCGTCCTCAGAGGATCTTTTACATCCCCTTTCAGAGATGGGACCGCCATTTTTACGTGATCATCCGAGTCACGAGTACCCAGTCAGGTTGTCACACCTTGGAGTCGAACCCACAGCCTGTGGGTCGAAAGGCGAGGCAGTTAACCACCACGCCACTGGGACCGGCAATTAGCAAACATAACTAATCGCCATTATTAAAAAAACAGGTACCTTTCAAGTAGCAGCCTAAATATCGATGCTGACCAGGAAATTATCCCCGTATCAGCGTAACATTATGAAACAATAGCAGTTCATCTCCGGATCTCTGGTCTCCCGAGTGCCATGTTAGGTTCAATGTTTAGTGGTGTCACAAATAAGGAATTACACTTAAAAACATACACCAAGTGGGGATAGCAGATAAAACTAAATTGTACACAATGTTTTATAATCAATCGTGAGGAATCGTTCAGCAAATTGTTTGGCACAAGAAACATGCGGTGATTGTGGGAGAAATGCCTCTTTAGTTTACAATGCGCCTGGATTGTCTCTAAAGCGGGATTAAGCATTGCAAGTTACAAGCTTGAGTTACCGCAATTAGTATTCCATAAATAAGAACATTCGCGATAAGAACATTAGCGTGCAGCTGTATGAGTATAAAATTCCGTCTCCGATCTGGCGACAAAGTCTAGAATAATACATCACAAATCAAAATAATCGATAAATTATAGGACATTCGATGGATGATTAATAGACACAGACGTAAGTTTGCGCAATTGCTAGCGTGCAGCTGTATGAGTATAAAATTCCGTCTCCGATCTGGCGACAATGTCTAGAATAATACGTCACAAATCAAAATAATCGATAAATTATAGGACATTCGATGGATGATTAATAGACACAGTATAAGTTTCCAATTGCTAGCGTGCAGCTGTATAAGTATAAACACGTCTCCGTCTGGCGACAATGTCTAGAATAATACATCACAAATCAAAACAATCGATAAATTATAGGACATTCGATGGATGATTAATAGACACAGACTAAGTTTGCGCAATTGCTAGCGTGCAGCTGTATAAGTATAAAATTCCGTCTCCGATCTGGCGACAAATGTCTAGAATAATACGCCACAAATCAAAATAATCGATAAATCATAGGACATTTCGATGGATGTAATTAATAGACACAGCTTGTAAGTGTGCGCCATATCGAGAGGTGTAAAATTGTCTTAAACGGTATGGAGACAGCTATGTCTGCCTGCGTCACTACCTCGCATTATCCATACATGCTTCAAGTCGGACGTCACTTCAGCATGCCGGGACAGATGAAGACAGCTGGTGCGTCCAACCTTTGCCAATTCCATTTGCCCCTCTTGCATGTAACATTATGTTTAGAAATGGATTGAATACCACGTAAACGCAATTGACTTGAATAAACGATAAAAAGTACTAGTTTGAATATGTCGTCCATTTCATCACGGAGGCAGTGTAGCCGACGCTATAGACAAGCGAGAGTGATTGCTTTAGTTTCTATTTATAGACGTAGTTTTAAAATCATCGGTGATTATGGGACTAAGCTACCAGTGAGACCCAAAACATATCATTGACATTGGAGTTTAACGGCTCATTTAGCTGCAACTGTACTCGCCATGAATTTGTTTAGCGTCAAGTGTTAAATATATGCTGCAAATATTTACTGATGACTTCGCAGGGACATCTGTTTGGACTTATTTATTTGAAGAAGCACTTGTGGATGGTAATGTCACATACATCAGTTCGCATATGCCTTGGTCGTGACGAATGTGCACCTGTTTGCAATTAGCCATACCATCAGCCTAAACCGTCTGTTGGCGCTTTAATGAATGTACTGGTAGATACCTGTCACAACAGACCTTTTTTATTAATTCCCTCCACCTAAGCAATAAATATATTACCATTGTGTGTTAAGTGAATGGTTAACATTTCTTATTGTAAGAAGAGGCATTCGAAAACGAAAAACAAATACAGATAACTGCATAGCTATACATGCGTACAGGCAGATGAATACATCGTCATACCTCCTAACAGGTAGGTAACCACATTAACAGGTAAGTAACCACATTAACTGGATACTTGATTACCGATCGAGGCCCAGCCGAGGTTTTAAAACAATATATAGGCGGTGTTAAACATCCCTTCTTACAATATATAGGCGGTGTTAAACATCCCTTCTAACAATATATAGACTGTGTTAAACATCCCTTCTTACAATATATAGGCGGTGTTAAACATCCCTTCTTACAATATATAGGCGGTGTTAAACATCCCTTCTTACAGTATATAGGCGGTGTTAAACATCCCTTCTTGCAATATATAGGCGGTGTTAAACATCCTTTCTTACAATATATAGGCGGTGTTAAACATCCCTTCTTACAATATATAGACGGTGTTAAACATCCCTTCTTACAATATTCAGGCGGTGTTAAACATCCCTTCTTACAGTATATAGGCGGTGTTAAACATCCCTTCTTACAGTACATATATAGGCGGTGTTAAGCATCCCTTCTTGCAATATATAGGCGGTGTTAAACATCCCTTCTTACAATATATAGGCGGTGTTAAACATCCCTTCTTTCAATATATAGGCGGTGTTAAACATCCCTTCTTTCAATATATAGGCGTTGTTAAACATCCCTTCTTACAATATATAGGCGGTGTTAAACATCCCTTCTTGCAATATATAGGCGGTGTTAAACATCCTTTCTTACAATATATAGGCGGTGTTAAACATCCCTTCTTACAATATATAGGCGGTGTTAAACATCCCTTCCTACAATATTCAGGCGGTGTTAAACATCCCTTCTTACAGTATATAGGCGGTGTTAAACATCCCTTCTTACAGTATATAGGCGGTGTTAAGCATCCCTTCTTGCAATATATAGGCGGTGTTAAACATCCTTTCTTACAATATATAGGCGGTGTTAAACATCCCTTCTTACAATATATAGGCGGTGTTAAACATCCCCAATATTAGGCTTAAACACAATATATAGGCGGTGTTAAACATCCCTTCTTACAATATATAGGCGGTGTTAAACATCCCTTCTTTCAATATATAGGCGGTGTTAAACATCCCTTCTTACAATATATAGGCGGTGTTAAACATCCCTTCTAACAATATATAGACTGTGTTAAACATCCCTTCTTACAATATATAGGCGGTGTTAAACATCCCTTCTTACAATATATAGGCGGTGTTAAACATCCCTTCTTACAGTATATAGGCGGTGTTAAACATCCCTTCTTGCAATATATAGGCGGTGTTAAACATCCTTTCTTACAATATATAGGCGGTGTTAAACATCCCTTCTTACAATATATAGACGGTGTTAAACATCCCTTCTTACAATATTCAGGCGGTGTTAAACATCCCTTCTTACAGTATATAGGCGGTGTTAAACATCCCTTCTTACAGTATATAGGCGGTGTTAAACATCCCTTCTTGCAATATATAGGCGGTGTTAAACATCCCTTCTTACAATATATAGGCGGTGTTAAACATCCCTTCTTTCAATATATAGGCGGTGTTAAACATCCCTTCTTGCAATATATAGGCGGTGTTAAACATCCTTTCTTACAATATATAGACGGTGTTAAACATCCCTTCTTACAATATATAGGCGGTGTTAAACATCCCTTCTTACAGTATATAGGCGGTGTTAAACATCCCTGCTTACAGTATATAGGCGGTGTTAAACATCCCTTCTTACAGTATATAGGCGGTGTTAAACATCCCTTCTTGCAATATATAGGCGGTGTTAAACATCCTTTCTTACAATATATAGGCGGTGTTAAACATCCCTTCTTACAATATATAGGCGGTGTTAAACATCCCTTCTTTCAATATATAGGCGGTGTTAAACATCCCTTCTTTCAATATATAGGCGTTGTTAAACATCCCTTCCTACAATATATAGGCGGTGTTAAACATCCCTTCTTTCAATCTATAGGCGGTGTTAAACATCCCTTCTTACAATATATAGGCGGTGTTAAACATCCCTTCTTTCAATATATAGGCGGTGTTAAACATCCCTTCTTACAATATATAGGCGGTGTTAAACATACCTTCTTTCAATATATAGGCGTTGTTAAACATCCCTTCTTACAATATATAGGCGGTGTTAAACATCCCTTCTTACAATATATAGACGGTGTTAAACATCCCTTCTTACAATCATTCTTATCACTGATGATAATAGTACATCTCACATTACTATCAATGTGAATGTGATATCATCACCATAATCTAGGTAACCTATCGCGTGCACTATCAATATCTATCGTCTTGATGACTTGTATCAATATTTTATTATCTAAATCTACACTGTGATGGTAATACGTAATACACAAGCGAGGTCAATGTCAATCACTAGACTCTATTGCACGGTCAGAGTTAGGTAATCTACTCGATTATGTAGAGAAACTGACTGGCAGCAACGACAGGAGTCTGGTCGAAGTTTAGATGGTTTATCTCTAAATCCAGTCAATGCCTGGGATACAATCGTACGATTAGTGGCCGACTTCCAGAATATATCTGGACCAGTTGTAACTATTGTGCTCAGTACCTGACATGTCAAGGATTGTGCCTCTGATTAAAGCCTGTATTGGAATCTTGCATATTCATAATCAATCAATTTGAACACCAGACTAGTTAAAACTTGGTACGGATCAAGCCTTTTACTTCATTCCAATCTTTGCCCATTCAGTAGGATTCATATCATTGCTTCCGGGGGTTCGGCTCGTATATAAATTAAATGTCACATACATTCCGCAGCCACGTGGCTGGAACCGCGCTATTAATGAATATTGTAAACGCGTATATCGAATTCAATGACAGGATGATGTTGCGAGCGGGCATTATAGAGAGGATAACTGGCAGGGCCTTATTTACATATGAATATGACAACGTCTTGGGGATCGGTGATCTTTGCTTAATTTTCGCCAATGAGGCCCGACGCACACGGCATGTAGCACCCCTTGCTGAATCCTAATTGTGCATGCTACAAATTGTACATGCTCAAACAATTGAAGTGTTTATTTGATACCCATCATTTCAACTACTAGTGTGCGCTTGAGGCTCTCAGCGTCATTGACTAGCGTTGGTTCTGAGAGCACGATGCCAATTCTGTATGAATGTCAGCGGAATCATTAGAGGTAATCAACTGCAACATAACGCACACAACTTGGGCAGCTAGGCCTGGTTTGTGCAAATGTGCACCTTCTTGGATGAGCTATTGTTGTTTGGTTACTAGGCAGTAATAGTAAACATATAAATATATTATCTTGTATTAACTTAATACCTTTGAGAGCCGCCTGACGCTATCATTTGGACGGCGTTTTTAAACAACCTGAATTGACACACGGCTTTCATTTGCACCTTCTGGAATGTATTTAATGCACTGTGCATTTCATCAATGTGTCAGCTATTGATTCAGTGGGGTCGTCTAGGACATCTTTACCTTAGCTCGGATTTTTGTCAACCCTCAGCTGTAAAAGATAAGAGTGGAGGGTTTCAAATGTATCCTGTGAAGTTGGAACAACTAGTTAATAATCGCACAGTCATGGGGAGTGGTAGCAGTCATGGGGAGTGGTAGCAGTCATGGGGAGTGGTGACAGTCATGGGGAGTGGTAACATGTGGCTCGATATTAAAGCTTCGCACAGTCATGGGGAGTGGTAGCAGTCATGGGGAGTGGTAACATGTGGCTCGATATTAAAGCTTCGCACAGTCATGGGGAGTGGTAACATGTGGCTCGATATTAAAGCTTCGCACAGTCATGGGGAGTGGTAACATGTGGCTCGATATTAAAGCTTCGCACAGTCATGGGGAGTGGTAACATGTGGCTCGATATTAAAGCTTCGCACAGTCATGGGGAGTGGTAACACGTGGCTCGATATTAAAGCTTCGCACAGTCATGGGGGAGTGGTAACATGTGGCTCGATATTAAAGCTTCGCACAATCATGGGGGAGTGGTAACATGTGGCTCGATATTAAAGCTTCGCACAGTCATGGGGAGTGGTAACATGTGGCTCGATATTAAAGCTTCGCACAGTCATGGGGAGTGGTAACATGTGGCTCGATATTAAAGCCTCGCACAGTCATGGGGAGTGGTAACATGTGGCTCGATATTAAAGCTTCGTACAGTCATGGGGAGTGGTAACATGTGGCTCGATATTAAAGCTTCGCACAATCATGGGGAGTGGTAACATGTGGCTCGATATTAAAGCTTCGTACAGTCATGGGGAGTGGTAACATGTGGCTCGATATTAAAGCTTCGCACAGTCATGGGGAGTGGTAACATGTGGCTCGATATTAAAGCTTCGCACAGTCATGGGGAGTGGTAACATGTGGCTCGATATTAAAGCTTCGCACAGTCATGGGGAGTGGTAACATATGTCTCGATATTAAAGCTTCGCACAGTCATGGGGAGTGGTAACATGTGGCTCGATATTAAAGCTTCGCACAGTCATGGGGAGTGGTAACATGTGGCTCGATATTAATGCTTCGCACAGTCATGGGGAGTGGTAACATGTGGCTCGATATTAAAGCTTCGCACAGTCATGGGGAGTGGTAACATGTGGCTCGATATTAAAGCTTCGCACAGTCATGGGGAGTGGTAACATGTGGCTCGATATTAAAGCTTCGCACAGTCATGGGGAGTGGTAACATGTGGCTCGATATTAATGCTTCGCACAGTCATGGGGAGTGGTAACATGTGGCTCGATATTAAAGCTTCGTCAAAAGGTAAACATCCTTAATTGGGCAAGTGTTTCGGTGGTTATATATTTTACAGCCTTTTGCTTTCAAGCAATATGCATCAGCTTATATATCCGTACCATGCCACAGTAGCTGGGCTAATGATTATGTATGCGAACACACACTAACTCTAACAAACGCACATACGCACATGCATATTTACTTCCACATAATCTCATGTACACAAATGCTTGCACATAGGCCTCTATCATCTTCTAATTGCCAATACAGTCGAACAAATATTGCCATATTTTAATATCCTGGTGGCATAACTAGACAATAGATGGTGAAAAATGCACTACACAGCCTCTTTCCCAATCGCTGTACACAATTACAGCATCAGGTATGCTTTGTATCAGACAAATACATACAGACGAGTAGCATTTGTCACATGAATCACTGTTGTGCGCTTGAATGTGATGGCTGTATTATGTTTTCACAAAATTTAATTTAGTGAAATTCATATTATATATGGATGATCAAGTGATGAGGATATGTGTTATACAAATAAAGCTGGATGTGGGTTGAACCAAGAGTGATGGACACTTTAACAGCAGTGTGACTTAAGATAAGGCATGCATGTAACCAAAGTCAAATAGTCAATACATGGAAGTAGTCGCCCGCATTGACTTGCCCGACAACCAGAACTAGTGCTACGACATTGACGACTAAATGCTGACATTTTTGCCTCTCAGGTAAGGCCTGTTGTCGGGTGCTTGTCGCGACAAAATGAGCTATTCATGAGACACACACGTGTAATGTTCATCACCTCTATCTATTGTAATTACGATGGAGTTTTGTAAGCATTGTATTTTACCTCTTAATCTTCACTGAAAGCGAGTAAACAAATATTCTTCCTTCACATCCAGCCTGATACAATATTGATCCATTGCATCACCGCCAATGTGTTCCTTGCTACATATTGTTCCGGTGCGAATTGAATTCCTTTAATATCATTCTCACAACACTTGCAGGGTGCTGTGTTGTCACTGTATGCAACATTTAGAGCTATATATCAAATGCGCTAGACATCCGGATGCCCATGAAAGCCGTGTGTCAATCGAAGATATTTGAAAACGCCGTCCAAATGATAGCCTCAGGCGGCTCTCAAAGGAGTTAAGGTAAGTTAAGATATTCCATTTATATGTTTACCTTTACTGCCAATAGTTATCAATAAAAAGCTACATTGTGTGCATTATGATGAATATAATCAACGACATGTAAGTTTTGAGATTATACTTCTTAATCATTCTGCGAATCTCTACTTGCTATGCAGGAAACATAAGATGAATGCAAGTTCATTACGGCCTCCAGTGCAGAAGGGCCCCCATCACTCAGTATTCTGACTGAAGGTTGTTATTTGTAGAGCCCCTTCCATGGAAGAAACCAGGTTAATGTGATTCATGCTTAACCTCTCTGTTCGCTGTCTCCACAATGCCGCGATTTATAGTGCAAGGTGTCCCCGTAAACACCCAGGCGCACCTTTCTGTCGATAGAGAGATCATGCCCATGTTGGCTGTTACCACATTTTACCGGTGCCCATAATCACTCTTAGTTTGTACTGGACCCGGTCCGAAGGGAGTTGTGTTTTATCGTCACAAGCAGTATCAATACGTATGTTAAGTTAATTGAAGATCAGCGACATTAATTATGTCCCTTTCACACTGTTCTCGTCCCTGGGCAACGGCACCTACCCTGAAAACGTCCTACCCTCAGACTGTTAGGGAACATATCTAAATTCTTTACTTGACCTTTATTTACATTTTGAATGCTATGTGTGATTCAATCTCGCGACCAGCATTATTTCACGTGCTGTGGTGAGATGCTTTACTTAATTAACATGTGCGCCACGAGTTGCAATTGACGTCGCGAAATCTGACACTAACAATGCAATAAAGTCCTTGATGGAGTAAATCAAAAACTTAATTAGTTCAGAGGAAAAGGATGTAGGTGTTATATTTGATCCGTGGTTACAAATGTTAGGAATACAGGGTAGATGCGGCCATGTTAGGAATACAGGATAGATGCAGCCATGTTAGGAATACAGGATAGATGCAGCCATGTTAGGAATACAGGATAGATGCAGCCATGATAGGAATACAGGATAGATGCAGCCATGTTAGGAATAAAGGATAGATATAGCCATGTTAGGAATACAGGATAGATGCAGCCATGTTAGGAATACAGGATAGATGCAGCCATGTTAGGAATACAGGATAGATGCAGCCATGTTAGGAATACAGGATAGATGCAGCCATGTTGGGAATACAGGAGAGATGCAGCCATGATAGGAATACAGGATAGATGCAGCCATGTTAGGAATACAGGATAGATGCAGCCATGTTAAGAATACAGGATAGATGCAGCCATGTTAGGAATACAGGATAGATGCAGCCATGGCAAACCGATGTTAGGAATACAGGATAGATGCAGTCATGGCAAACCGATGTTTTAAAGAGCCACACGTTCAGCGAAAATGCTATCTATGTCTTTAAAGTAATATATTCAAATTAAAAAGGCTCTAATTTAGGTTTTCACTGAGATTCACAGCCATAACATTTTTTTATGACTAGTTTTGTGGTTCTGCCTGAATTGCACGACACATGTAATTGCTAAGCTGATAGTTCTCATCACTCTTAAGAAGACCCATGCTGGCCAAACGGATTTTGCACAGGCCATTTACGGCAAAACGATCTTAAGTAATTGCCTATGCAAGTATTTGTTAAATCTTGAAAGAGGATGCCGTTTTACGGAACAGGTCATTGTCGATAATTGGGTAAAAATGGCATTGCATAAAGCTCAGAATGTTTGCCTTCTACCATCAAAAGCCTTACGATTCTATTCCTTAATATAAGATGACTTCGATCTCCTCAGCTTCATCCATGAAAACTATGTGAGTGAGATCAAACCCTCCAACTATTTCCAACCAGCTACACCGTTCTTAACCTTATATAGCTCATATAAAAAGGAACAGCGCGGAAACAATGGACATCCCTAGTGTCGGAGATTCCCATTTTCTTATCAATTATAAACGGTTCTCACAAAGCGATTCTTTCAATAATTTCCAGCGCCAAAACATTTGTTTTTGGGCAGAACGTCGCATTATTCTGACGTTTGATTAATGTTTACTTGTTATATGGCATGTGAAGAGAAAAAAACAATACTCATTCTGTCGACGTCTACCATTTATTTTATTGAGCTGACGCCCGTAAAGGAAACGGCAGCTTTAACCAAAAACAAATTAGCAATCACAACCTCCCCTCAACAGTTTGGCGCAGAGAAAACACTTATTGCCCAAGTAGGTGATCTCGTTAATATACAGAGACGGAGCTGGGTGAGTCATGGGACCGACACCAGCGTTAGTGTTGCATAACGCATGTAAGGCTTACTTCAGAACATGCGACCTGTTCGCGGCGATGTCCACTTCAATTATAGATTAGGCATAACTGATGAAAATACCTTCTCAGTCGACACCATCAATTCCCGCAACAAATCAACCCTGACGATGACTTATTGGAGGATGCTGCTGTTTGTTATAGCATGCAGTACTGCGTTCTCTGAGGTACGTTTTTCTCGATCGATCTAGCTCTCTTTTATTGGTTGACATATGTGTATCGGGTGTGGCTAGGGGCGCCGGCATTGACACCTGTCAATCACACACAAACGTTATACGGGGGAAATAAGTGAGCACTTGTCAACACTAAGGCTGATTAATTGCAGTCTCGTGCGTGACTCTGTTCCTAATACACACGGGTGCGGCCTTAAACTGAAACGGCGGCATTATCAGAGGCATTTCTACTGCTTGCCGAGTCAATGCACAGTTTGTTATATATAAAATAGGACCCTTTGACCGGTGTACCTGTCTGTGTGTGATGGCAGCTAATCTAAATGACGCAAGCGAACATCTTTGCATGAGTTCATAAAAGCGGACACACGAGTTAAGGTCAATGTTATCTTAAAATTGAATTATTGTTGATTCGTTCAAGGAAATCTAAATGAAAACGCTATCAGCTTTATTCGTCACATATTAGCGAAGGATGAGCTTTCAAAATATATCCTCCTACGTAACACCAAGAATTTATACAAAAGCTTTACAGAACACATAGAGTTGGCTGGTTTTTTGTCTATGTTAATTTGCAGAGTGAAGTATGATTTGCCAAAATATGGAAGCGCACTGTTAAAATAAAGTCTGACGTTGGACATTGCCATCCAGTCGTCGCATTCGCTTGCGCTGCTGCCCTGGCTAGTTGTCAAGAAGTCATAGATGGCTAGCTGAGCAATCAATCGTGCTGTTGGGTTTGCGCGGCATATAGGAGATAACTCACGGTCCGTTCATTGAGTGATATGATGCTATATCCTAAGAGTTCAGGCAAGATAGCAACAAGTTCATATGTCCTTGCGCACCTTCTGTGGTCGTCCGAGTGCTTTTCGATTGTTGGGCGTCGATATCTACACCCAGTAGCACCTTCTTGCTGTTGTGAGGCGTCGATATCTACACCCAGTAGCACCTTCCTGTTGTTGTGAGGCGTCGACATCTCTACTCAGTAGCACCTCCCTGTTGCTGTGAAGCGTCGACATCTCCACCCCATTTGAAGCTTCATGTATCTAGTTGCATTTATCACATTGTGACAATATATGAATCGAACGCCACATGAATATGTCAGCCAACGAATATGATCGATGTTGTCGTTTACTGACCCAACCTCATCTCCTAGCCAGAAACTGCCATGTGGGTCATGTAATTTATGCAGAAAGGCACCGATCCTTTGCAATATGGGCCGATAGAAACGAGTAATTGTGGGTATACGTATTGTTTGCCCCACTTAGTTCTGACCAGTAGTCGACTTCCAACTGTGGGAGGCTTAAGTGAGCAGTGAATATATCTTGCGGGCATTTACCGCTTGTAATTGACCCCCCTGCTGAAAAGGGCATGAATGGGTGTCATTCACGAGCCGATATATTATCATGAATATTGTACTATATATCAGCTTGCTAATTAATTATGGCGTACCAAATTGGTGGGCGGCAAGGAAGGTGGTTTGCAATGGAACAATGAATGACCGTCTGCTGAGACCATTGTGCTTCATTTGTGTGGTAAAAGGTGTTCCATGCTCCATAATCTCGCTGTCCTGTGATATAGGATCCAGTCACCTGCCCATATACACCAGTTTGAATAAAGGTTGCCATCCTTTCCCTCAAATGGCCGCCATTATAATTATGCTATGCTGCTGCCTTCATTATAGCTAGGGTCAGTTTATAAAGATGAGCACATATATAACGACAGCCTAGTCTTTGATGCATACTCTACAAGACACTGAAGATGTTATAAGATAGTGTCCCCAATCTCCGCCCCGATGATCTTATACCCACCAGGGCAGACATTTGGGACGTAATAGCTCAAATGAATGCATGCCTCAATTTTCCCATTACGCCTGCGTGCGTATGTGCTGCACAAGACAACTCGTTCGTGTTATAGCCCGTAAGGCGCCCTTATAATAAACATCCGTAACTGGATTCCGACTGGCACTTATGAATATTGCATGACTCGTTCATCGTCCATTTAAAGCTAAAACAAATTGCACTCAGATGAAAAGCCTAGTTCCTGACCATGATTACAACTCGTAATTGCTCGGCAATTTCATTATCTTCCAAAAGCCCAAAGATTAATGAACCCACATATGACGTGTCGCTATAATATCTTTACCCATATTGGTAACAATCCCATTTTTTCATCTTATTACACTGACGTTTTGATTATGTAAATAAAGTTGAGAATAATCCGAAAAGTTGCTTGCCAATGATTGTTGATAAGGGTCGCCTATATGGTCATGACATGGCGTCCCATATTAGCGGTGACATTTCTCAGTTGCTGTGAATGTGGAGGAGAGTGCTCCAGCGTTTGATGGAAACAACATTAGCTGACAGGTAATTGGGTGCAGCTTTTGCGTCAGAAAAGTAGGTTATATCGAACATCAAAATATTACAGGAATAAACTCGTCCCCGGGCCATTTATACGAACTCCTTACATAGGTATAATTCCCTAGGTAATTCTCTTTGTTCCTTCTGTGACACATTTACCGAAATGTATTATATATATATATATATATATATATATATATATATATATATATAGATATATATATATCTATATATATATATATCTATATATATATATATATATATATATATATATAGATATATATATATTTATATATGTGACACATTTACCAAAATGTATTTTATATATATATATTTATATATACATATATATATATATATATGTATATATATATATATATATATGTATATAAATATCCAGATATATATATATATATATATATATATATATATATATTTATATACATCCATATATATATCTGTCTATCTATATATATATATACATACCTCTATATCTCTATATCTCTCTATATATCTATATCTCTACATATATATTTGTATATATATATATATATATATCTCGCATGGCGAGTCGTACTTTGCATTAAATACCCAAGTGTTCCCACGCTAAAGGTAACCCGACGAAAGCTGCAATATATCAAAGTGGCCCGCTTGCTCGCGCCATAACAGTCACTTACCTTGGTAAATCGATACAAAATTCACATATTGACCAGTTTTACAATATTATGATGATGAGGTGACAGGTTGCTGAACATAACCTGAGATTTGTATTGCTTTAACTAGTTTTACCTCCTTACATTGTACTCATGCTCCAATGCGGAAATTACCAGCACCTGGCGGATATCATGAACGTCGGGAGATGGAGGCTCTGTTTGCTTCCAACCATGAATTCGTGACCTTATAACAGCATCTTGGTCGCGTTACTTAAGCTAATATAACTATCTGAGTTTATAGGCTAAATCCATAGCATTGACAGTGTTATTTAAGAAGAGCAGTTATTTATAGCGTCACCTATCACGTTTGCCGGCCAATCACATGATTACCAATTGTCCTCAGTCTTACATGTAGATGTAATCAAGGCGGTGAATCACATGGATTCTGTGATTAAGCCCCCCTACAAATTATCTGACCCTTTTCAATCATGCTCCTATCAAGACAAAGTTGTTGGAGTCCTCTTTAAGATATATGATGTTGGACTGTATCTCTGATCCTGTCACGTGGCTGCTGTGAAGCATTCCATCTCCACATTAGGAACAACGGTGGCGTCATAAGTCTATTACGATTACAAGCAAATCTAAAGCTTGACCCGCTGAAAGGATGGGCCACAATTACGCATATATAAGAATTGGAATACGTGGAAGGTCTCGTGCGGAACAGTCTTGCTCACTTTATCAGTTATTGTCGAATGTATACATCTTTCTATGAGCAGCCATACAGTGCCAAGGCTCAGTAAAATATAACCGATGTCGTATAAATAGCAAATACAGAACATTGTCCGTGATAATGAGATGAACATGTGACGTTATTCTGCAACGGATATCGTCTAAGGATTCTTTACCGGTACCAAACATATGGTTTGGTTAATATTAACTTCCACAAATAATCATAGGTGTAACGCCTAGCTGTAAACCACTGTAAACATCTGTGAACAGGAATGATGCACTTTCTGTAATGTTTAAGCTCAGCGCGTTTGAATCATGCATGTTACTTGAGAATCCGCATCTCATAGCAACCTCAAATTTGACTAGCTAACAAACTTACGACGGTTCCAATTTTAATTAAAGAATGCAATTTTTGTCTTGGTAAAAAGCCCCGTTTTCAATAATTCAATGGATACGCAGTCACTATCATTCCTGTTCGTGCGAGACGCCTGATGGTCGTGTTGAGTGACGTGATTTTCGTTACTTTCGTACTGCACTGCATAAGAGGAAATGGCAATACTAAGCATCTCAACAATTTCTTTCTAAATTCGCTTGCTAACATGGAAATGATATTCTTACAAAGCTTTTTATGTTCCATAATTTAAGCACAAAACAAAGTCGAATATGATTTACTTGACAAATTGTTAAAGTCGCCTGTTTTGAAACGGGACGTCAGCAGCCACAATTCAGCAGCAATCTCTTGTGCACGTGTATGCATTGACCATATGTCGTGCGCAGCATATCTCACGGTAAAGAACCGAAGCACAGCGACCAGAGAGCCCAACAGAGATAGAAAGTCATTCTACCTTGTAAGTAATGCTTCATTGACATCATGACATTTGGTCGAGTAAATTATTTCATTCGGGAGATGGCAGCCAATGGAAATCGTACAACCTGGATTATGTTGATGTCCTATATTACTGCTCGGAAGTTTGATCACCTCAGAGCAATAACAACCGGTGCTATCCATAATCTGGCTAATGGCTTCTACCGACGGGTAGGTCATATAGTATTGATGTATAGTTCCATTTCAAGATCTAATTAGAGTTTATATATCATGGTTAATAAGGTGTGGTTTGAGAAATGTTATGGTCCTGCCTTGAATAATGTGTTTTAAGTAAGTCAGTTAGTTGTGAACGATACAAACAAGCCTCCTTTGTAAATATATGTTAGCTTGGAGCAAAAATAAATTCATTCTTCATTGACAATCTTATTGTTAATTAATTGAAATGTTAAGAATACTGGACAAAATGGAATATATAGCATTGTGTTTAATACGCATTCCTCGCTCTTAATGAGGTGGAACTTTCGTGAAATAATCATGTAACGATGTCTTTGGTTACATTCGCTGTTCATTACCAGCTGTTTCAGCTCTATCGCATCAAGGTCAGTTTCCAGACATCAATACACGATGCCAATATACGAACGTTCGATAATTGCTTTGTGTGAATTGCAGTTATTGCCTTTTCTGTTTACAATCGGTATATTATTCATATCCTTATGCCATTCATAGTTGTTTACCTGTACAAGTGGAAAACGTCGCCACCGGTACTCTGAATGGACGATTCTGTCCCCAGATGAGCTTTTCGCACATATTACAGCTGCAACACGTGGGTTGAGAATTTCGGGCACCATGCATGGGCAGTTCGGAGCAAGAGTTGAATGAGGCGTTGACAAGCCACACGAGAACTTTCACATAAACATTAATGTTAGGTTAATTCGCCAAATTTCTACATATGCTCTGTTATTCATGAAATTAATATTGTTAATAAAGCAGCTGTCGATAACTGCAATATATATTTTATCTACGTTGCCAAAGTGTTTCTTTGCTAGCTGTATTGTACCACTTCACATGCCAGGTGCCATGTCGAGGTATTCATTGTGTGGACGACATATGTCACCCTGTAGACTTCATGATGACCTTCATTACATTGCGTTTTCTACTCGATTGAAAAGAAATGACGATGACTGACAATTTAGCTGACCGTGTCATTTATCAGAAATGTCTGTCTGGCGAAGTCAACGCTCCTAGAATTGAAAAGCGTTAGAGATTTAAATGACGTTTTGTGCATGTTGCGTAGGAAAGCACACATGATAAAACACACATAACATAACACACGGGACACAAAACACGAGACAAAACATACATGACTAAGCAAAATTGCGAAACACGTGACAAAGCGCCCGTGACAGAACAACACGTATGGCAACAATACGCGTAACTACACACATGATGAAACGCACATGACAAGACATGAGCGACAAAACACGTGTGACAAACCACACGTGACAAAATACACTTGACAAAACACACTTGCCCAAACTTACGTGACAAAACGCACAATACAAAGCACACATGTCAAAGCACACGTGACTAAACTCACACGAAAAAGCACGCATGTCAAAACAGACGTGGCGAAACGGACGTGTAGAAACGGACGTGTCGAAAAGGACGTGTCAAAATGGACGTGTAGAAATGGACGTGTCGAAACGTACGTGTAGAAACGGACGTGTAGAAACGGGCGTGTCAAAACGGACGTGTCGAAACGGACGTGTAGAAACTGACTTGACGTAACACATTTAACAAAACAAGACAAACTGCAATTCGTACTTGGTTATTCTTTAACATACACAGACTAACGACGGGAACAGAAATATGTTTGAATAAGTGGCTGCTCAGCAAATAATATTGACGTTACCCCCGCGTCTTGTAAGTGTTCCGTTATGATCCACATATCACCTTAACACAATGCTAGTTTAAAGCGTGCTACTATTGTCAAGTAAAAGGAGTAGAATAGGATTTCATTGCTGCTGAAAATTACAAACAGGCCCGTATCTTACAGATCACTCAAACTCAAATATATGATCCCTGCTCATCCAAGTTTATACCCTAGCCATCATGTCGATACCCCACGCCAAATGTCTGATATCGAAATTATAAAAGACAAGCTTGTTTGTGGTCTATAGAATACCACTCGAGCACTTAGATAAAGCACAGCACATTGTGTAAAATGAATACTATATCAATGTCATGTTGTGTCAGATTTATCTGTGTAACTGGGCGAGCTTAAGGTATCGGCAATAATGTACTTTTCAGTATATGGCTTCCTGTGAGAGGATTAAGATGATGATAACTTTTTGTGTTATCGTGACTGGGTTTGAATTTAAACAAAGGGAACCGGACAACGGCGACGATGAATATAATGACTATACAAACTCTCGAGCTTGTCGTCATTGTAATGCAATTTGTGTTTGAGTGCAAATGTGGAATATCGATGCGGACAATTGAACTGGTCTTGAAAAGTCAAGGAAGAATCTTATGGGTATAGAGTTCACAATTATATGGTCTTTCGCACATGAGCATATGCCGTTCTAGTGAGTGAAAGCAGCTGTCCACTTGGTTTACTGTTAGTGTAGCACATGGAACGCTGTGACGTATGGTAATGTCTACCGCCAAAACCAACACATTGTCATAATTAGCCTTGCCTATAGAGCTTGAGCAGGGAGCCGGCTCTCTCGAGAGATCTCGTCTCTCAGAGCTCGCTCTCTCTCTCTCTCTCTCTCTCTCTCTCGCGCTCGCTCTCTCTCTCTCTCTCTCTCTCTCTTTCTCGCTCGAGCGCTCTCGCGAGATCCCTCGCCCTCTCTATCGGCTCTCTCTCTCTCTCGTCTTTCTCTATCTCGAGATCTCTCTTCTACCTCTCTCGCGGCGATAACCTCTCTCTCTCTATCTCTCTCTCGATCTTTCTCTCTCTCGCAGCTCTAGCTATACCTCGCGACTCTCTATCTTTCTAAACGCTCTCTCTCTCTCTTTCTCTCTCGCGCGCTAGCTCTATCTGGCGCGCTCTCTCTCTTTTTCATCTCGCTATCTCTCGATCTCTCTAATGCTCTCTCTTTCTCTATCTGTCTCGCCTCTACCTCTCTACCTCTCTTTCTCTACATCTCTCTCTCTTTACAAGCTACCTCTCTCTCTCTTTCTCTACCTCTCTCTCTCTCTCTCTCTCTCTCTCTCTCTCTCTTTCTCTCTATCTCTCTCTCTCTCACCAATGATGCCCCCCACAACGTCACAATACTGATACAATGTTATTTCGGACCAGCGCACGCCTTGAAAGTGTTTTATTGACCTAGTGACGTGGCCTTTGTTTATTAATTACCAGACAGAGACAACCCTAGGCCTCTCCCGGATACCTATAATATATTGGAGAGAATTTGAGATCACGTCGGATATACACAGCACAAGTGCATGTATTCCATGGATCATATGATATTTGATAATGATCCGCAGAACAGCGTTGCAGCGGTGAACCCAAATTGCCGATAATGTCAAGAATTCTCCGTTTGGCAATAATCTTGTTTCGGTATCTTATTGCTGGATGTGAACTGTACAGTATCATTGGTATTTGTGTGAGTTTCTTTCCATATCCACCGACTCTGTATACCTTTCGATTACGTGTCGATTATTTCTAACTTGTCTTTCCTCAGTAACATCCGATCCTTATGATTTCTTTGTGTAACGTGTTCATCAAACTTTATACGTCATTAGTGGATGGGGTCTATGGAGGCTCGTTGTTAGGAGGGCGCTCTGGTTCTCATTTCTACTGCCGTTCCTGACGTGCTTGCTGCCTCGTCTCAGGCAAGAAGTTTTCGGACGCTTTGGATTAATTTATTTAAATGGAGTAATAAGTGCATCGGGATAGAGCGAGTGATCGACAGTTATGGATTTGTTATCTCCAAAGGGCAATTTGCGAATCTTGAGGATTATCCCGAGATGGATCGAAGTAAATAGTCATAATACGTTAAAGGCATAGATGACCGTCGGAGGTATAGGTGTAATTGTACAAATGATGATACAGTAGAAGAGCTGTAATTCATGGCTTCATTTCCATAATGTAACTCTTGTTATCCAGCTCCGGCGTGGAGCCCCCTTCGGCTGCCAGTGTACACTTGGTATAAGGTCGTATACTTCCACTTATCAAGTGCTCTGTTCATAATAACGTCCATGAAGTCGGGTAGATTTCTTTTGCAAACGAATGCAATTTCAAAATGTGACGTCATAAGATGATTGATTTATGTTTGACATCGTATAATTACTCTAATGAAACCAAACCTTTTTCCCGGGGACATATCATGATCTCGCCCGAGAAGCTTAAAAAGCCGAAGATTAAAACAGTTTGATACTCTCATGACATGTAAGGTCACAGCTGTTGCAATTACAGACATCAATTACAGCAACGGATGATTAACATTTATTCGTATATTTAATGAGGCAGCTTAAGCTTCACACAGGAACTACGCCTCTTTCGTTCGTTTTTTTTAGGACCGCAGGAAACACACAAGCTAAATGGCTTATTTCATTATAGAGCAGGGCCCAGAAAACAAACCTCAGCCGGCAATATCTATGATAAACAGAATAAGCATTACAAAAGCTTCTATAAAAGGGCTGAGAAAGATGTAAGCAAGGTTAAAGGCATATATCATCCAATATTCGATATAGCCCCAGTCGCTATTCTAAAAAACTCTACCAGTAAACATTTACCAGTTACCAGCTTAACAAATGATGTTGCAAGTTCTTTATTGGGCCTCATCCCATGCACACCAAGAGCAATAAATATCTCTTCTATGGTAGCTTCAATGGCCGCAGCTGCAGCAGCAGGAGGCTGGCAGTTGACATTGCAGCCTAATGTTACTCCCTCATCACATGTATCAGATCTGATACGACAACTGATACGAATAGTGAAAGACTACTGATACCGTGTGGGTGGATAATGTACATCTGCGAGCGGAGGTTAGCATCGTCCTAGAGAGACAAGAGCTCTCCCCAAAGACAAATTGAATAACCTAGTAAAACCGAGCATCAACAGTATGTTCAATTGGCCAGGGAATAGGATAGCTGATTTCTCCTGTCTGTGTGATCGCCTTGTGGTAAGGCTATCGTGCAACTGTCGGCTTACTTCACAAAACTGGCTTGAACCCAGCGCGTATTTTATGGATACACTGTTAGAAAAAGAATATTTCGGTGCAAATCTTACTTTTGTCCAGCAATATTAATGGTATGTGTTTGTTTTGCCTCGTTTCCTTTAGGCATTAAACGTTTTGCGGGCTGCATTACTCAGATTCTCAGTGAGATAATACAAGTTGTCAGATCGATGCTACGGTATGTTCCCACCTTCAACAATGCCAATTCTTTTCGATTCTGAGTAGTACGCAGTTAATTTAACTGATACAACGTCTAGAATCTGTCTGTCAAAGCACGCTTCATTGATGCATGTTATTACGAAATAGACACAGGTGGGAACTTTTAAATTTAATAAGCGTGTAATGTGTCTTTTTTACTAAATTGTGATATTGACAATATCACGTGAATCAAAGCAAAAAACTACACATTATATCAAATTGACGAACATTCACCACGGTTGCCCAGGGCAACAATGTCATTTATTGGCAGAGCGCTATATGATCAAGGCATTGGAACAATGCTTCCCCGCTGCTGGACTTCTGAAGAAAGGAAAACAATGCTTATAAATTTAATCGATATGAGATGAAACTCATTAAAGGAAAATCATCTACCGTTCCTGGGCATCTTGCACAAACAGTTTGCTGGCGTCGACTTCGACTATGAATCAGGCATTACCGAAGCGAACACATATTTTGTCGACACTCTCGACACTTGTAACAAATAACACCGACGTCTTTCTCTATCACTTCACTGTAGGAAGCCACTGCTCGTGGCATTATGCATAACTGCGTTTTCTCTGGTCGCTCTCGATCAATTTCGTTATAAGGTATATGATAATTGCAAAGGGCGACTTGGCAAATATAATCTACAAACCTGTCTATGACAAGTATTAAAATTCAGGGATATGAATACTGGTTGTTCAACATGTGTTATAATGTGTGTGATGGCATATGGTCTGACTAGCGAAATAATATCACAGATAAAAGTGTGTCGGTTTATAAACAGACTGAATGCAGCATCGCGTATGAGTGGCGCAGTCTTAGATTGTAACGGTTGAGTGGACAGAAGCATTTTGTATGACAAGCCCAGCTCGGCAGTGACAAATCCATATTTTATACCTGCATATGCTTCAATAAAAGGAATAAACTCGTCCTCAGACGGGCAATTTTGTCGATGAATTCAAATCATTTCTCGTAATACAACATACACAGGGGTTGGGAGTCGTTTCATGCAGCTGTCAATAACAGGTGAAAGAAATATTAAAGACAAGAGCAATCCCATGTCGGTCCAGTGGCAAATGATTGAATGGCCAAATGTGCCAATGTCAGCATATAGATAGGTTGACAGCAGACCCGCGTACGCTTCTAGGCATGTCCCTCTGTTTAACCGGTATGAATACTTTAATTATGACTTAGTTGAGTATTTAAACCATTCATGCCCTACCTAAATGCGTAAGGTGCGCTTGAGTCATGAAATCATTCAAACAGCAATTAAATAAAAGGCTACATAGCCCTAGTTGATGAATCCTGTATGGATTCCGTATCCAGTCTTTTCTAGGTTATGGCCACTTAAGGGAAAAGGAGAGTTGTGATACATAACACCGGCATAGCCGAATAGAGTGGGTCTCAACCCTGTCCCGATACCAGATAATGGATGACAACCTGGGCGTGGTCGGGGATCTAACTGCAGGTTGTCGTTTCCCCGTGTCAGTGGTAAAACGCACCCGATCATATCTTGTACAGCCTGCATGTAGAACGTGACCTGCTTATGAACAAAAGAAAATATACTTATATTCGTATTCGGTTTTCATTTACTATTCTAATAGCATAATACACACAGCACGTGGGTAAGATCTTGTTGTTTGCTTGCATGAGATTATGAACGCCTAGACGGATAATCCACATCAGCGATGATTATGCCAAAGTTGTACTATTCCATGGATGTTATTGCAAAAACAATGATGTGTGCAGTGGCCACCCGAGTCCATACTCAGATAAATTATACTAATAACGAAACCAGCCTCAATAGGCCGTTAAATATGGTGGCAAATGACGGCGATTAACTTTAATTAATGACTCTGTAATTCATTGTAATAGTACAGCTGTTGATCCCCCTGGTGACCAGGCAACTGGCATGAACATCTGAAATCGATGTGATCCCCTCATTCATTCCAATAAGACAGGAACACTGTCAGTGGTTATGTAATGTGATTGATACATCAATGACGTAGTTCTATACTGCAGAGTGACGTGACATGCGGCAACCATCAAAGAAGTGGGCTGACAAAGAACCCCCGTGCATGGTAAACGTCATTACTCAGCACATGCAAGGAAAGGGTCAAAGTCTACACAAGGGACTAGAAGCAAATAGAACTTGGTTATGGGTTTTATTGTTGTATATTTGATTACTTGAATACATCTGCGACTTCACTTCGGACAAATGATGTAAATAAACCATCTGTAAGGTTTTTAAACTTATTATAACTATGTGTGACAAAGTGATTTGAAGGACTATTACGGGTGAGCTTCTGTGGATCGATGAGAGCATTACGTCACAAAGCCTTTGATCAAACAGCGAATCCTGGGAAGATATTATGGGAAGAAGTTGCTTACTAACAAATATTCTAAAGCTGCAGCAGATTTTCGCAGCAGATTTTGTCTGAAGCCCACAACTGCCACCAGCGACTCCAAACACCGCTACAATAGTAACATACACCATACGCGGTAGCTGGCGTGATTGAACATTACGAGTAGTAACATACAACATACGCGGCAGCTGGCCCCGTGAACATTACGAGCAGTAACAGACGCCGCATGAAATCAGCTCAAAGAACAAAAGGATTAAATGTGCTGGTAGAAATGTCCTGTTCTGTTTATTATAGCTTATGCCACCATGAATATAGGAATAGTGTTGCAATTCGTCTCCTAGCACTACTTTCTACATCACCACCATATCAGCAGGCTGTTCATTAACATGGTTCCCTGTCTCTCTCTGCTGGAGGCGATTGCAAAAGGAATAAGCATAACTTGAGACAAGTCTCGCTGGGAAATAAAAAGACATGAAAGACACTCACAGCTCAATCAGCTGATAATGCACTGGGTCTGTTACGGTGTTTTTTGTCTGTATCCATAGTAATCGCTATCGTTTACTGGTTGGCCGCGCGTTTTTCGTGCATTACAGAACGTTATTTACATCATGAAACACTACAGACCGTTAGATAAACTTCACCCTTTTTCGGTATTAAAGGCCGGTTATTAGCTTCGACACAGGTGCTAACTCTATTGGCGAAGCCATGCAGTTGCAAAACGTATCACACACAAATCTTCAGCAACACTTGGACAGAGAGAGCGATCCAATGATCTCCCCATTGAAATAGGTCTCGGCGAAGCACGACTCTGTCATAATCAATTGACATCATTTGTCACAAGTGACACATAAACCATTCGTACAAGACACCAGCCCATTGCAACATGCACGCACTGCATTGTGGCCGTTAAGCCTGATCCTGAGCCTTAGTCCATGTCCATGCATTGTGCTCCTTTATATTTGCCCAATATGTAAATGGAGCCTGTTTCTATTCATGTAACAAAGTTATTGATTGGGTGAAGTCAAGCGGGACAACTTTACGTTAGCAAGTGATGTGTCCGCTAATGGTTGTCTACGATGCCATAGGAAACATTTAACCTGTAAAGTTTGGTAATACATCACACTGCTAGGTATGTGATCGCTATATGAGCCTCATAGGGTCATAAACATGACATTTTTGTGTCATCAACGGTGTAAGATGTCCTGCACGCAGGTCCATATATATTCACACTTTGGTTCGTATGTGATATTCGTGGACTCATTACTTCATATGTAATTCCACAGTAGCTAGGTGATAAATGATTCCTCGCTGACCTAGTCATTGATGGCGGACATCCATTTGATACGTAGGAAATTGAGGAGATAAATTAATGATTCATTCGGCCTCATGTGCTATAGGGGTATCTTCACTCACTATTGTGATTGGATGATTGCAGCTATGTTCGTTTGAGTGATGTACCCACAGGGCCCCCGTGTCCCTATACATAATGAAGCGCCGTTATGTACACCCAGTACCACCTCTCTTATGGCGCTCATCAAGCTTTATAACAACACACCAGACAAGGTATTGAGGTACCTGTCCGGTAAAGTGCAAGCTGTGCATTTTAACCGCTACACACACGTATTATTATGGCGCCTGAAGTGGAATCCCGAAAATCACGTCCAGCTGCCGTGTGGTGTCTGTCACTACTCCTAATGTTCAATCTAGGCCAGCTGCCGTGTGTGGTGTCTGTTACTACTAGTAATGTTCAATCTAGGACAGCTGCCGTGAGTGGTGTCTGTCACTACTCGTAATCTTCAATCTAGGCCAGCTGCCGTGTGTGGTGTCTGTTACTACTCGTAATGTTCAATCTAGGACAGCTGCCGTGTGTGGTGTCTGTTACTACTCGTAATGTTCAATCTAGGCCAGCTGCCGTGTGTGGTGTCTGTCACTACTCCTAATGTTCAATCTAGGCCAGCTGCCGTGTGTGGTGTCTGTCACTACTCCTAATGTTCAATCTAGTACAGCTACCGTGCGTGGTGTCTGTCACTACTCGTAATGTTCAATCTAGGACAGCTGCCGTGTGTGGTGTCTGTCACTACTCGTAATGTTCAATCTAGGACAGCTGCCGTGTGTGGTGTCTGTTACTACTCGTAATGTTCAATCTAGGACAGCTGCCGTGTGTGGTGTCTGTCACTACTCGTAATCTTCAATCTAGGCCAGCTGCCGTGTGTGGTGTCTGTTACTACTCGTAATGTTCAATCTAAGACAGCTGCCGTGTGTGGTGTCTGTCACTACTCGTAATGTTCAATCTAAGACAGCTGCCGTGTGTCGTGTCTGTCACTACCCGTAATCCTCAATCTAGGACAGCTGCCGTGTGTGGTGTCTGTCACTACTCGTAATGTTCAATCACGTCCAGCTGCCGTGTGTGGTGCCTGTTACTACTCGTAATGTTCAATCTGGGCCTGCTGCGTGTATGGTTCCTATTACTACTCATAATGTTCAATCTTGGCCAGCTGCCGTGTGTGGTGCCTGTTACTACTCGTAATGTTCAATCTGGGCCAGCTGCCGTGTGTGGTGCCTGTTACTACTCGTAATGTTCAGTCTATGCCTGCTGCCGTTTGTGGTGCCTGCTACTACTCGCAGTGTTCAATAGATTGGAAGATTTTAATGTTGATTTGTGTTTCCAGCTTCACCGTGTTTGCGAACATTGCTTTGTGACCCCATGGAATAGTTATCCAGCCAAAATTATTTCCGCCAGTCCACCGAACTTTTTTGGGGAAACCATGTTAAGTAGTAATCAAATGTGGATGATAATTGGCAGGTAACCTAATGACCTGACAGTCTGTTTTGCCTTATGGACCTATCGGCCTCTTTGTCCTGGCACCCCAGAAACCCCTCCCAAACCTGAATGACAGAGGTCGATGAAGATTTGCATCAACCCTCAGCCGAACCACTTCTCCTACGTTGTGTCTTTATATCACTCTTCCATATATATGTACAAATAAGTATTGCAATCCATAACTGCTTGCATGCCTAGTCATTCCAGGCGTGTAGGCCGGGATATGTCTAACACGAAAATAGGTCGACTGGATAATGCAATCTAGGACAGCTGCCGTGTGTGGTGTCTGTTACTACTCGTAATGTTCAATCTAGGACAGCTGCCGTGTGTGGTGTCTGTCACTACTCGTAATCTTCAATCTAGGCCAGCTGCCGTGTGTGGTGTCTGTTACTACTCGTAATGTTCAATCTAAGACAGCTGCCGTGTGTGGTGTCTGTCACTACTCGTAATGTTCAATCACGTCCAGCTGCCGTGTGTGGTGCCTGTTACTACTCGTAATGTTCAATCTGGGCCTGCTGCGTGTATGGTTCCTATTACTACTCATAATGTTCAATCTTGGCCAGCTGCCGTGTGTGGTGCCTGTTACTACTCGTAATGTTCAATCTGGGCCAGCTGCCGTGTGTGGTGCCTGTTACTACTCGTAATGTTCAGTCTATGCCTGCTGCCGTTTGTGGTGCCTGCTACTACTCGCAGTGTTCAATAGATTGGAAGATTTTAATGTTGATTTGTGTTTCCAGCTTCACCGTGTTGCGAACATTGCTTTGTGACCCCATGGAATAGTTATCCAGCCAAAATTATTTCCGCCAGTCCACCGAACTTTTTTGGGGAAACCGAGTTAAGTAGTAATCAAATGTGGATGATAATTGGCAGGTAACCTAATGACCTGAAAGTCTGTTTTGCCTTATGGACCTATCGGCCTCTTTGTCCTTGCACCCCAGAAACCCCTCCCAAACCTGAATGACAGAGGTCGATGAAGATTTGCATCAACCCTCTGCCGAACCACTTCTCCTA
>CM067354.1:234705-290767 GCA_034190875.2 Urechis unicinctus
TATCAACGCTTCAGTGAGGGAGCTGCTTTATCACTAGAGGAGATGATCTAAAGGTCAAACTAATGACTGGAAATATGCACCTTCAATGATCAACGTGTATATAATTACGGGCAGTATGATGACAATATTTAGCGCATTTGCATAAGGAATATTTAAGTCAATATAGTGGGACCCAAATTGTGCTAGGATAAAACGGTGCCAAATACAATGAGACAGCGGGGTGAAAAATAGGCTGAGATAAAACGGTGCCCCTTGCAATGAAGAGAGCGGGGTCCAACATAGGCTAGGATAATATGGCGCCCCTTACAATATCACCAATTGAATGTAATAGCCGGTTCAATCGTTCCCTGCTCAGCTTCATGACTGTTATGACCATCATGGTCTAAGGCGTAAAGATTATAAATAGGTTATTTGTTCCGTTAGATTTCGAAAACATTCAACTCGGGTGTGCCTTCTCTGATTAGTCAATGAATATTAATGAATCACCATCATGTCCAGACTTCATATCGATCACTGCTGGAGACTTTGTTTTGGCAAACCAGGACACCACAAACCGTTTACTTTGCTCACGTTTGTATCGTCACTGCTCCGGACGTTTTAATCAGAGAATATTCAATTACACAATTTCGCTCTATGAGATGGGCTGAGTGTTCTTTTTCTTTGGTGGAAGCGGAGCAACTCTGTATAAATAACATTGAGAAGGCTGAATTATTTCATTTAATAAATAATTTTTAAATAAAAATGTGAACAATTGCCACCATTTAGTCCAACGATTGTCCTTACATTTGTATCTCATTGGAATACCATATTACGATATAGATAGCGAATAGGCTTATTTGGTATCGTTGTAACAGCAAACATCAGTGTTGATGCTGGTATGCTAATCCTTAGATTCATCATTCTTGTACTCAATCATCGTCTTGATCCCACAGTAACCCACACGATGGATTCCATGTTGATGAGTTATTAAGCAGCTTTTGGATTGATGAGGTCCTATGACAATTGTTATATTGTAATACCATAAAAAGATTCCAATTATACAGTCAGCGTAGACGTTATAAGTAACCAGCACTATTTCACTTCTTGTCGGTGTCTTGTTGCATAACAATAACAACCCTCTACTCCCACGAGGATAACAATTTGTTTCCCTAATGACATGTAGAGTACGGTATATTCAGTGCCTCCATATGGCATCTCATATTGAGGAATTTCAATGGTTGATACATCTAATATGGTAATGGTCAATCAGCAACATTCTGTGTGTTATGTCCTTATATTCTATGCATACTGCAATACAGGATGGCAACGGAGTGTTGATATAGCGACCTGTCACATACACAGGAAAACTAGGCGCTTTCTAGAAGGTTAAATTGTCTACAAACTGTGCTCGCGTATCCTCGGAAGCAATAGACCATCTATTACAATGATAGATGGTAAGGGGGAATATAAATTCACCCCGACCCCATTTTTAACACCTGCCCCTATTATATGCACCAATACAACACTATTGAATACAGATTAAATGGATTACTGTACAACATGTTACTGAGTCTAAATGCTCCATTGGTGACCAATCTCTTTCCACAAGGTACTGTATTACTCCCCTGATAATGGCGACCTAATCTTGTTGTCAGACTTGATAAATCGCTCCTGCCTTTTAATCTCCTCATGCCAACCTGCGTGGACATTAATGTGTTTCTATTGCTCCTCGTTCAGCCAGAAACCGTGCAAACATTTACATTGATAATGGGTCTATATTGCAGCAGCGACGGTAGCTTAGAACAGATTACTGCTTCTTTATAGTACCAAAGTTGATAGAAATCATCCCAATCAACGTACCAAATGTGCATTAGTAGCTTAACATACAGCATACATTTCAACCAACGCGATTTATATAACGCATTAACACATGTATAGATTGACGCATGGACTGGTTTGTTTTATTCGTAGTGAATGCTAATGCGATTCCCTCGTTAGTGGGTTTTCCATGTGATTTCATGATAGACACGACGTAGAAACACTTTCAGCATTATGGTTTAGATGGAAATCGAGCGTAAAGCAACCATAAACAATAAATCCAGATCCAGTCAGTGACGATACATGACGTCCATTGTCGTGGCTTTAATGCATCAGCTACTACCATTCTTGGTATAATGTAGAGACTTGTCGTTATCCACCTTACAATACATTATCATTGTGTATATTCAGCAAATTATTCACGCATTTCTATGAGGTGGCTTTATAGTAGGTCACTTATTTCATATGACATTGCCGGCAATGAATGATTATGATAGAGAGTGTACTTAAACCATTTGCATTTTGTTATAGACTCCACCCCATCTCTACCTCACTGTGGATCAAATCCTCAATTCCAATTTTTAAATTGAATCTATCACTTTTTATGTGATGAAACTTACCGTCTCATCTTGGATTAGATTTTTAGTGAATCCTGTTATAACTTTGATAACACCAACCCGATATTGCCAGGCCTATCCTGTAACCTCAGGCTTTTCACGCCGGCTATTCGATAGGAGCTTCACTTCCAAAGAACACATCGTCGAGACGCTAATATTGACTTTGGGTTATTCAAGGAAGCTTGTACGTGTTCACAATCAACTTACAAAGCCAGGCGCATACAAATGATTATGGACTCTGCTATAGCGAACTAAAGTAGTGAATCTTAAGCAAATACCCCAAGCCGAAACGATAAGCCACTGACAGTACGGTCTGGTAATATGGCATTTCGTTTATGATTACTGTAAAAATCTCTTTTAACCACTCATTGTATGACTTCCGTATCACACCTTCGCGCGTTGGGGGTGTACATGTTTTTACGACTTAGGAAGTTACATCCCGTTCGGGGATAACTGAGTGACTTTGTTAGATAATAATGGCGATGCGCGCTGAACATGACATAGGTTACTGGTATAACATGGAGAAATATCAATGGTCACGAGGTTTCGAACTCCATTGGACCCGGTGCGTCCCATCTAGGTATCTCCATAAGACGAAAGCAATTTTATATTGATACAATGACGATTATAAAACAACAATGTATATTGCTTTTAGGATGTGTGATGTTATTTTATAATTAGACAATTATGATAACTCCACTTTTTGTATGTAAATCACTCTTATACTATCATTCTTCATGTACATCCTCCTATTCTGTCGTTCTTTATGTAAATCCTACCAATTCAGTCGTTATATATGTAAATCCATCCAATACTATCCATTAACATGAACATATATCCTGTTCTATAGTTAATCCCTGCCATTCTATCTCCCTGTATGTAAATCCCTCTTCTTATATCGTTTTTACGCATAACCATCCTGCTCTAAAGTTCTGTATGCAAATCCCCCATATACTATCACTCTATATGTTAATCTTTCCTATTCTATCGTTTTATTCTCTGTACCCCCCCCCCATTATATCGTTCCCTCTGTATATCCCTCCCATTCTATCGTTTCCTCTACAAATCCCTCTCCTCATATCGTTCAGTATGTTAACCCTTCCTTTTTACCGTTCTGTATGCAAATTCTTTTGATTCTATCGTTCTGTATATAAATCCTTCCCATTCTACCGTTCTGCATGTAAACCCCTCCCATTCTACCGTTCTGTATGTAAACCCCTCCCATTCTACCGTTCTGTATGTAAACCCCTCCTATTCTACCGCTATGTATGTAAAACCCTCCCATTCTACCGTTCTGCATGTAAACCCCTCCTATTCTACCGTTCTGTATGTAAATCCTTCCCATTTTACCGTTCTGTATGTAAATCCCTCGTATTCTATCGTTCTACATGTAAATCTATCCTTTTCTATGTGTTCTTTACGTCAGTTGTTTTGCACATCAGTATGCTTGTGAATCAATATACTGATGAATTCTAGTGACCGATAAGACATGAGGCACACATATCGTGTCAATTATAAATGTCTGTTCTATTATACCAGCTTTAATATCACTACATTGCTTGATTGAGATTCAAAGTAGAAATACCACATCTTCATTTGTGCACTATTTAAACAATTCATCAAATTAGAACGCAATTGTATAACCGAGCACAAATCATCCACTAAGTCGGGCGCGTTTAGCACCCATCCTTTCGAGCCTGAGGGGCACGTGTTTATCCATTTTTGCATTTAGCTCGCTCACCTCTGGATTTTGTGATTGGCTTAATTACAATAACCATATAGATGAGCCCTTGGTGAGCGATATATTACCTTATGCTTTATGATATAGAAGAGGCATTACTTCTGGTTATTAGAACAAGGGATAGGTCTAATGACCTTGTTGTGAAAACCAAATAACATTGATGAAGCGGACTGAGGCGGGCAATCATATCAGAGCTGGCTACTAACAATCGCTTCTGATCTCCCTTGTTCAAGATCAGTGAGTTGAGTACTGCTATATACTGTTCGACGTGTGTCAACAAAGTTTGTCTTATAATGTATTTTGTTGACATGTTTAATCTGAACAAAACGTTAGAAAAACGTATACAGAAGATACGGACAACTCCTATTTTCGAATGAGGGCAAACATACAACCATGCCCTCGTTGTCCCTGAAGCAATCAGCAAACTATCATAGCATATTTGATAGTGGGTGTTGAATCAAGCTTTCCAACCCCTTATTTGCACTAATCGATTGATATCGAACATAGATTTAATGGATCAAAGAAATTTAAATCTTTGTACACATACCTACCATCAAGATAATGACGACGTTAGAGCACCGGAACTAATCGATTACATACGGTATTCAATCAAACCACGCGTACCTGTGTGGACATTAATGTCGCCTTATCGCCCATAGTGCAACTGAAAGCGTGAGAGCGTTAACAGTAATAATAGGGATCTTAATTTTACGGCAGCCACGGTGACTCAGGAGCGATTACTACTTGCTTATTGCAGCAAAGCTTACATCGGGAATAAGGATTTGCAGGCTTAGCAAGTATTTCACGCAAACACCCATGACAACAAATGGTGTGGGGTGAAGCATTTGAGCACACAAGGTTAGAACAGCACCTGGGTGAAGTACATTTTCAGCACCAACGTAGAACGTTATAATCAGTATGTCACCCTTGCGTTGATTGGATATATCTTGAATAACATCTCATCACATCACAAACTTTATAAGTATGAGAGGAAAGAAGCCTATCACTAAATTAAACTGAAGTTGCTTTTTCTGATACACTGTCAGATTAACCGTTACTTGATCTGGGGGCTACTAACCAAATTGCTCGCCATTTCTGGCATACCCTTTGCCACAAGCTGCAGTATAATGCGACTTGGACACGATATTTCATATTAAGCGTCATGTTAAGCACCAGTAGCGAATGTCGCACATGTAACCGACAGCTTGAATATATTGGGGGTTCTGCACAGGAATGAAACATTTGCGTGTCAAACGGGCGGAGCGATAAACAAGCGTGACAGTCTGAACATATTTGAGCTTAATTACCATCTGAGCATGAGAAAAGATACACGGATATTATTTAGATAAACGAAACGTTGCCCTGGTTGCAATTATAAAGCCACCTTTGTGTGACCGTCTGCAGAGAATCAGTGACAGTTGAGTCAACAACATCGGCCGATTGACTGTGGTTAATCTCAATGTAATATGCAATACATCGTTCAATGAATACAGGGCTAATGCCATAACATATAAGGCCCAGGCAGACTGAAAGGTAACCAAGATGCAGAGTATATTCCACCGAATGCACAAACAGATTATATATGTATATATCTATGTATATAAATATATATATACATATATATATATATATATATATATATATATATATATATATATATATAGAGATATATATATATATATATATAGTAATATATATATATATATACATATATATATATACATATATATATATATATATATATACATATATATATATATATATTATATTTATATATATATATATATATATATATATATATATATATAAATATATATATTTGGTCGTTAGCACCTAATGGATACGTGTTTTGTGTTATAAAGCTATATAAGCCTGTAATGGTCATGGTGGCGACTGTTTACTGAACGCCATAAATATGTCACTCGTCTTGAAGCGGCTTTAAGTTTTGTCCCCTAAATATCGCCATATAAAAGTTCTTAAATCAGCCGATGTGTTTAAATATTTCGTAGGATCGTCATAAACCTTCTTCGCGTTTTTTGTGAGAATGTATCTGGTGCAAACACAGCCAATTCACATGGGTTGTATGGACACATAAAGTCTTCAGTACTGACGTTAGTAGCTGGTAGGTGTATGCAGCACGTTGGCTGATATCTGAAAGATGTGTTTACCGAGTAAGTTATAGCCTGTGAACGCTATCTCCTTCGCTGTAACGTCGTCCTCCCGTGGGCAATTAACCCTCAGACCTGTTGATATACTTCTGCCGCATGGCCCTCTGACTCTAATAAATAATGCAATATGCCCTTTCCAGACTTGGAAAAGAGTTGTGCATATGAGCAATTAGATCTATATAATAGATTGCAAAATGAAGTACAGCATATAGTCATTACGCCATTACGAAGGTGATGAATACCCATTCGATTTTAGCTACATTTTTACCAAAAACATTTCTAATAGAGTTTGTACCCATGTTAGCAAAGGTAGGTTATATCTCAAACGTGACAATTGAGCAAACAGCGAGTTTCAATAATACTAAAGAAAAACCAACACGAATCCAATAACTAGGCTTGAGGCATATAATGCTTACATTACACCCACATCATAACTTATGTTACTGTTTCTGATAAAAAGCCTTGGCCTGCCGAATAACGAGCAACCTCTAAGAACATCCTACAAGACCTTGATGTTTATATATATATATATATATATATATATATATATATATATATATATATATATATATATATATATATATATATATATATATATATATATATATATATATATATATATATATATATATATATATATATATATATATATATATATATATATATATATATATATATAGATATATATGAATGACCCTTTATATGTGTAGCTCGTTTCCGAAGCCTAGACCCGGTCATTCAAGGCTTATGTAAAAAGGTACAGCCTTCTACGCAGAATGTTTTGATTTGATTTATAACCCATCATATCGAACATACCCTTGAAGTTTGCAGTATTTCTTCCGTACTACATACAAAAACCGCCTTATATTCTGTGGGGAAGGTGTCGATGGCATTTTCCTCGATTTATATTCTTACTTGAATTATATACTTGGTGTTGGATTCAAAATCGCAAAGGAAATGAATTCAATGAAAGTTCAAAAGAGGATTCCCGATACGTGACAGCAGAAGAGCCTCGGAGAGCGCCAAACGAATTCTGAGGGGGACATATGACCTGAGCTGGCATGCGTTGTACCCTGGCGTCCGAGACAAAGGCTTCGTCGGGAAATCATAACCACGAGTTATCGACTTCCGAATTCGTCCCCGCATCATGAGACGATTTACCCGAGTTTGTTTTGTACTCAATGCACTATTAGTCACCCTTCTAAAAGACGCAGACATTTGCTTGGGTAATGGTGTTGACGAAATCACATTTCACTGAATATAACCAACTCACAAACTATCCAATACAAGCTCACAATGTTTTCAGGTAGTCTTATTCCCACTAAAGAAACTTAAGGACTACAATGCTTTAATAGTTTAGACAAACCCTAATTTATTTAGTTTGCGTATAACATAACATAGTAAGTCTATATAACGAGAAATAAAACCAACCAGGTGATCATCAATTGAAATGTATTTGACGAGTGCAGAGCAAATGAAAAATTAGATTAATTCAACACATATGCACGCCCGTGCACGCGAGGATTGTGTATAAGATGCTCCTGGTGCACCGAAGTACCTCGCCACCCTCCTCGATCCGCATGCCCCAGTGCGAGCAGTCAGTTCCGCAAGCGCAACAGCACTCTTGACAGTCCCCCGGGCGAGAAGGGATTTTAGGACAGCTGCGCCGCGGCTGTGGAACAATCTTGATGACTGCCTCTGCCAAGCGCAATCCATCGAGGCTTTCAAGAAAGCTCTTAAAACACACTTATTCCCACATTAACATGCATAAACTCTCAAGAGCATAGAAATGCATATGATATTACGCCCCCAAAATGAATGACATAATTATTATTATTATATGCTTTTGTCTCCAAAAATCATAAATTTGGTGCAATGCAATTGGTTTGCTATTGCAGTTGCCCATCTCTTACCCACAATAATGTTGCAATAATTTGCCCCATACATCTTATGTGTTTTACAAGCTGTTGAATCTGCAAACATTGCACCTAGATTGCCCTTAGCATAGACTACGGTTAACGATTGCAATGAAGGGGAAGGCTTAATGCCGATGTCCAGTCAAGCGGATTTTTTCCAATCCATCCAGGCCGTAGACTTGACTAAGCACGTCCTATCTCAAGTAAATCGCAATTCTCTTTCGGTTGATGTAAGCGGGTTGGCGAGGGTGTGCGATTAATGCATACCCTTGGCAAACGTCTTAAATCCGCCAGGGCGCGTAAAATTATGCCTGCCGTGGGTATTGGGTGTTGTTTGCACAGGGATGAAAAGCGCCCGCGTAGCTTCGTCTTTTGCTGTTAAGGTGTCATATGGCATGGTTATATTCATGAGAGTTGGTCAATGTTGACGCCGTGATGGTGAGGGTTGTGTCAACGTTTATTAATGTGATTTGTTTCAGATGGGATTCTACGAATAGCAACGATTGATATAGAATAACGTGATCTAAGCAGAATATCTTATAAGATGCCGTTCCATTCCATTAACACAAAACTGCTGTTTTCGTGCAGAGGAACTCGGGTTATGAATCTGGAGTTGCACAGCCTGTAGGCCGCAATGTAAAGGTGAAATTGTAGCCTGTTATTAACCCATCCGTTTGTCCATTCTCACTTCTTGGAACCTATGTTACATAATTCTGTGATAAAAGAACCAGCATTAACGAGTAACAGCATTGACCTTCAAACAAACATCCCACGAGAAATAATGACAACTAACTGTGAACACTCGAATAGTAATAAGTCCGTTGATGCAGCATGGTGCCTATTGACCTATTAACAAACACCTATTGAATGACGTTCAGTCTATTCAAAAGCAAGTCACTCCCTTATCACCTGTGTATCTCTGTATCAGTATGTGGACAATACATTTGTTATTTCTGCATCAATATTATGCCTCGTATTATTTTAGAGTTAATGTACAAATGATAACTTCATCACTGGAATTAAGAACGGTGTTTTGTACTCATCTTGTTTCTCTACAACAATGGGTGTCTTTCCCACAGGGAATGTCAGCTAGAATCAGGTTTGATCAAGCTGCAATAAAATGGTTGTCAATGCCGCATGTGTTATTGTAAAAAACACTGGCACAATGTGAGTTGATTTTCGAACTTTGTAGGAGCAGGTTGATTAAAATCAGTGGAATAATATTTCTAAGCCACTATAAAGCAAGGAAATATCTGCGTCCTACAGAAACTAGTCGCAAACGTCAAATGTGATGGTTGGTTTAGTGCTTTGACCGAAAAATAAAGTAATAACCAAAACAATTACCGTCACATAGCACGACAGACAACTGGCCAGTTTGCTAATAAAATGAACCAACGTTATATTACCAATTGTGCTGGGTATCTAAATCACTCCCTTGTAACCAATTCCATATCCTGCAAATACAGGGAATAGTTCAAGCCCAGTGCTCATTACTTCGTTTGGTAAATGAACTAGAAAATGGCATTGCATGAGTCGTATCACATTCCGCAGAGCTGCGGTTTCAGTTAAGTCAGCATTAAATATTGATTTCCGTAGTCTTCAATATTGCGGTTAAAATTAAGGCTTTCATGGAATGACGAGCAGGAAATATTTTACATTTTATATATCTACTTTTACACTTGGTGAGCCACACCCATCCAATTGATCTCGTTAATATAATGGAATTTGGAATGAATATGCTTCAGGCAGTACAATGTAGCTGTCTATTGTTACCATGCAATTCTATTTAACAATTAGGCAGCCAAATGACGTAATTGGTGGATGTTATACAACGTTTGATAGCACCATGATGAGAATTGATTGTACAAAAACGACGCACCTCCAGTAGCACTACGTATCTGTAGATATCAGACAACTATAACTGAATAGTTACGTGTCCATAGTAGCCACGTTGTAATGTTCGGCATCTAACAAAACGGCCAAAAGCGAGGCCATTGTGTAGGCCGTGACGTTTTTTTTTCTTCACTAGGCGGATGCACTTTATATCTTTCGTTATTACTATGCCAATTAGGCATGCTCTAGGCGGCTATCAATTACCTGTTTGGTGTGTTGAATGCCTCATCCGGCATATGGCTCGCTGATTATCAACAATTATGTTACTTCCAGCCCACAGGATGCAAGAAAAATTAAGGACCCGTTAAATGCCTGGTAATGAATATCAAGTAAAGATGAAGACAATTGTACTGACTTATTGTTTTGTGTACACATAAGATATTATTTTCCCAATGACATATCATGGGGTATTATATACATTTTTTTCATTATAACCACAATTAATGCTTCCAGAATGTTCTACTTATTCATTAACCATTTAAAAAGCATATCCATGGTCATTTAGAACTCGTTCAAATTCGAACGAACCACTAATCGTTTTCAAGATTATGCTAAAAATTATCCTGCCAGTTGGAAAAGTCAATAAAGAGCTCATCTGGCACACTTATTATCATCTGATAATTAACAGCTCTTGGCCGTGCTATTTCAGACTATTACGACATCTTTGGCTGTGAGGCGTAGGGTGCGCCATGGAGGGTCCTTGTTTGTCATCTTCTTATGAGGCTGCTAATGACCAGCAGCTAAACCTTCTTGAAGAAAAGGATCCCCTTAACATCTTCCATATTGTAAATGAATGATTGTAGAGCCATTCTCAAGCTTCTGCGGCGTAACAGTTGTGACGTTTTTCAATGTTTCTTCGCACATGTATCTATCAAATATTACATTATACATTGGATTTTCTTCTTGTTGAACCTACAGACCGATTGAGTATTCTTTGCAATGTTAGTATGGTGCAACAATACGCGTGAATTCAATATGGTGCGATAAAAATATTTCATTCTGGTTTCAAACTACGATATACTTGATTTGAATACACTCATGTTTTAAACATTGCTGTGGTTATTGTATAAATGCTTTTAATACGGGATATAGGTTAGTGTGGACATTCAATATAGATGTAAGACAATTTTCTCGTACAGTTAAAATACACTATTATGAAATATATGCATATGCGAGCATCATTACGTGGTAAGTTGCTGGTTGCAAAATATGCAACTATGCACTCGACAATGTGGACATGCATAAATATTTGATAAGATCAGCGCAGTTTACTCCCATTTCAATTTAATCTTGCACTTTTAGATTCCTTGTTTAATGTGGGTTGAGGGGAGTTGTATTGACCCCGTTCCCTGGATGCACCATGTCCCATGTCAGAAGCAATCACGCTTAGGAGCTGCAACCTGACATCGGTACCAATGACTATAAGGTAACATCGGTTATAGGATAGAGAAATCAATAATATATAGAGATATAGAGAGATAGATATATAGATATATATATATCTAGAGAGAGAGAGAGAGAGAGAGAGGGAGAGAGAGATATCTCTAGATCTCTATATAGAGATCTCTTCTAGAGAGATATACAGAGACAGATATAGATATAGGAAAGGGATAGAGATAGATAGATAGAGATACATATAGAGAGAAAATAGATATAAATAGGGAGAGAGAGAGAAAGTTTCATCTCCCTAGAGAGAGAGGTAGATATATCTCTCTAGAGATCTCATATATCTATACATATATATATACATATATATATCTCTATATCTCTATATAGTATATATATATATATATATAGATATCTATATACACTTAGATTTATATAATCATCTTTACACGACAAGACGCTAATCACCTTCCCTGATTTCACTTTGTTTGTCATTAAATGTGTACCCAGCATTGCTTGTTATCAGACGGATCGAACAGTTGTAATGAGAACACTATCATCGATTGTATGGTAACCGCTAAACTCAGTTAACCGATGGGCATCGATAACATTAGAGAGATAAACTTTATTAATGATATATATTTCGGACAATTAGCAAATTAGACCGATACACTGTACAGCTATTGTCAGACCGATTTGTAAACAGGACGCGTTCTCTGAGAACACTGGTGCATGTAAGTGCTTCTGTCCGCGCAGTTAGAAACGTTTCTGTAACAATGTCTTCCGTACACCTGCTGATATAACCCTGTCGCACGGCCTCCAAACAATGACCAACTGAATAATGCAATACGCTCTTTCCAGACACGGAAATAAGCCGTTTATTGTGTACAATTATGTAAAAAACATGCAACAGTCGACCTTTTGTGAGATAGATGTAGGCCATTCAAGCTTAGTAGCATATGTTAAGGCAGCAAGAAACCATGTCATGAAATATTGTGTGTATAACCACCAATGGCCTCGGTCCTGTAGAAATCCTGTTGTAACCGCAAATAACCCAACACGAATTCTTTGCCAAGCACATTTCACATGCTACATCGCTTCTGAACCTCACCATTGCTGTTATGTTTAAAAATGCAATGACACTTCTTCCTGGATATCATCTTCGGTCACCATTAATTTAGGCATATAAATGACAATTACTGTGCGGCGTGATCTTGTCGTACGGTATCTCGTCACACTTCTGCCATTTCCAATCATCGCTGGTAAAAATGGGCTGTGTTAATTAGTTACACAAATTGAAGAGAACGACACCACCGGGAGACTGAATGCAATGCAAGCTCGAAGGTAGTTCACACCCAATAGCCATGAACATTTGTTTGACTGGATCATTTTTTATTACCTGACATTCGTCATCAGCCAACTGTGAGATGAAACAATTGACAACGCGTTTTTCCCGATACATGAGCTTATTTTGCACACCTGTTGTGTAAATATACAATCCTTGTAAAAGCACTTCCTGGTCTGCACAAGACGTTCGACGTAAACAAAAACATTTGGATGAAATCAGCATGTATGATAGGCATCAAGGCAAAGAAGGCACGCTTTCCTTCATAAAGTGGCGACGATATACCGCTTAGTTTTCTGCTCTTATACATCACAAGCCAAGGCGCCTTCAAAGAGCCTTTCCTCTCAGTTCACGTGTTCTTGTTAAACCTCTTTAAACACATTTTAGTCATGAGGGTGCAATAAAGAGTCGGAGATATATCTTTGACATAAATGGTAGGTTGCATGGAATGATGATATATATCAATCGTCGTAGGTCAGTATTTGACCACACATGCGGGGAAGTGTACTGAGCCCATATCTTCATAAGCATGGGCGGATAAAATATACACTCGTTCTTTCAAAGTAATAAATACACACGTCGTGAGGTGTTGTGACAGTTAGCTAATAATTTCTGCTTATGGGATTGTTCAATGTATCACCATTAATTCCCAATTTTGAGACGATGAAATTTGTCTTAATTGTATAACCCTCACGTTCTCAAAGGGGTGCATGTTAATGATATTTTTACATTGTTGGAAGAAAAGTGCCAGCTTTTGACCGTTACAGAATTCATAAAATTTCTGAAAGCGCAAATGCGGTCCGATAGTCTTTGACTGGCAACCTGTTATATTTGGGGGGATTAAGTGGAACAGGCACATTGTGCACATAAATCAAAGCCGGCGTCTATACAGAAATATTCCAAATTTTCACCGAAAGCCGATATGAGCATATCATAAATAGTATTTTTTTAGGGGCAAGAGCGCTGTCATATCAAATGATCTTCAACCAGTGAAAACTAGAAACTGATAACATTTGTACGTATCGGAGTTCAATAGTTGCTTGTGCAGTCCAATGGAAATGAATAATTTCTGCATGAAGACCATTTCACAAGTCTGACTATGAAAGAATTATGTTTGTTCTCCAACGATTGTGAAATCATTCAGCATTGCCATGCCTTATTTGGTTTATCTCTGAACATCATCATATAACAATTCGAGCTTCCGACATCTGAGGGACGCTAAAAAAATTAATATTCACTTAAGTTCCATCTGATAGCCCTTTTCTAAAAGATATTAGGAGCAGCGTACAATGATATCAAAACTGCATTATCGTTTGACGATGATAGGTGCCGGTTACTTCCTTGCAAAGAACAACTTTGAGGGACGTTTTATTGACTCGGAGCTGTTATACGTATTTCATATGGGTTCACCAAGAAGATTTGTATTTTCATTACTACCATCCATCGAAGCAGGCCTCCAACAATCCACTTTTATGGACACTGCTATGAAACGGCAGCGGAGGTGACCTTTACGAAAATGACCGACAGGAATAATTAACTTTTGATGGTACGCGCTATATAATGTGACGGTGTGGTCACAACACACGAGGCAAGAAGATATTGTGCACATTCGCAAGACCCCCGATAGCATTTCTATTCAATTTCTAATGCAATATATAACTGATGTGTGTTTAAATGCTGGTTGCCGTTGAATGACTCTGCGGTCAGACACGCTGCATTGTTATTGCACAACATGGATTGATGCTATCGTACAGCAATGTTGTAATGGCCAGGATAGCTATGTGTAAGATCTTGAGCAATACATTCCAATAAAGACAAAGATCTGCGCTAGGCTCTGTTGGTTAATTTGATTTCTTGCACACACGACTCACAAGACTTGTCTCGAATAAGATTCAGTAGCATATATATCAGTGATTATATGACATGACAAAATGTGGTTGGTTGGGTGAAGTGTCAAGACGATACCACATGTGTGTATTGCTAGCTTGCTTATAAGACCTTCACATAAGGTCGGACAGTCAACAATGGGTTATTACCAATCTTTGATGACATTAAATATTACTCTGCTAATGACGCGACATAAGCGACATAACCACATGCTACGATCTTAGCAAGCAATCATACAAGGTGACAGCAGCTAATGCAATGGATGCAAGCAATTTTTGTGTAGCAATATAAATATTTCAAATTTTCATATCGGGAACAGAACCGGGAATAGTTTATAAGAATATTATACAAGATTGAAAACGTTTTATTCACTTATCGTGCCATCTGTCAGGTCAGATGATGTCGTGAAGCCCGGTAAAGGGCAATGAATAGGATGTCGTTATTTCTATACTTTTATATACTGTTTTTTTTTTGTGTGTGTATTTACAACTCATGCATATCCCAGGAAAATAGTAATTAAAATTGCTAACACATGCTACTAAAGCTATATTTCTTTAAGCTATAACCGCTTCATTATGACTGGCGCTTTGAACGCAAGCCTTCCTGCGATTCGCGATCGGGATCCTCTACTGAGTGGAATTAATCACAGATTCGATTTTTGTATGCATCATGGTATCAAAATCACCGTGGCATTAACAAACGATTAACGTACATCGATAAAAAGCGCGTTTGGCTCAGTCACACGGAGCTTAAGTGTACAAACGGGTGCTTAGCAATGAAGCAGTTGTATTAGGGTAATAATCAATCAAACAATTGCCTGGAGGAGATCTACTGGTTTTTATTTGAGTTTTTTTGTTAAACTCAGTACATTGTTGTCAGTTGCATCAAATCTCCCATTGTGAGAAAGCAAAGGTGCCATTCTGACCAAAAAATTATACTTTCAGAAACCAAAGGAAATACTTGGCTCGGTTAAATAACATTGCACCAAAATGAAAACGCCACACTAAATAGCAGCAGAGAGTCAACAACGAAATATTTGGATTGTGAGAGAGTCCAAGAATAATACCAAACATATGGTCGATCGGCTACTATGCTGGCATTTTCTCGAGTCACATTTCAACAGATACAAAATGATTTTGATCGATGCCTTTTCTACGTCCATCTCAAATCGAACAATTAGAATTGCCTTTCACCTTCAACATAAACGACATGTACCATCGCACGACATGATCGATGGTCTTTGTCATTGGTATTTTGGATCATCTAGGAAATCCATCTCGTATTATACAATCCAAGCAATTATTGTCTATTAACATTCATCAAGTGTCCACAGCAAAATTAAAATGTATGAGCTATATTAATGACATCATATATGTACTCTGAGACCAATAAAACGGATTGATTGTCAGTCAATGTGAATAAAATTGTACTCACTTAGCAGAACAAGTTGGAAATCCAAATGCGAAACACTTGCGTGTAAAGTTATATCAGCAATTAGATGTGCACTTTATGCCCATGTACTTTTTGTCTTTGACTTGAGGTAAGTGGATGGGGGCTGAATATTGCTCGTTATGGAATAATACAACAGCCTAGCAGATTAGAACTATCATCATTTCAGCGGGTATGGAGCGCATATAAGCCCTCCAAACCTCATAGCAGGTGGTTACATTAATCCCTGATCAAAGGTAACATGCGTGGGACTGACATTGCAATCGTACCGATAAATATTCTAGTAGCCACTCAGTGCTGCACATAAATTCCTTTGGAATACGTAGAAGTACAGTCGGACTCGATACATTGTGACGAATGATGCTAGTACGTGTAAGGTCATTGGTCTTTTTGATAACTTTAAACTATTGCTTTTTGGACACTGCCTGTCCTAATCAATAAGTCAGTGATCCATAAACAAAGCATAATGATGGGGGATGTGGCGCGATGCTCACCCAAACCGAATTGGATGATGGTAATGTGACATTGAGGTAATAATGAATGACAAATTTACACATATAGCATGAATTTCAATAATGTTTATCTGCCATTAAATATATAATTGATGTGTGTTGAAATGTTGGTTATGATCTGTTAAACTATTTCAAAGTATGTATTAGCGTTATAATACAAAGACTGAGGCAAGGAAAACAGTTTGCTTGCTATCTGTCAAAACATTCAGACAAAAATATTGATTTCCTCCAAACTAGTGGTAATTTCTATTCCAATCCATGTAAATAACGTTATTGATCTGATTTCAAAGAGACAAATGGCACATTGTCACCTGATGAATCATCTAAATGATGTGACGTTCCATGGGTGACAATTAATTCGCGGCGTTTCACATACAAGGTTTAACGTATGACACAATCATAGCCTGGATTAGTGGAGTCGGAATATTAAAAAGTCTTTGAAACACAAATTATACAGTAAGACATATGAAGCTGTGATCAGTTAGTTCCGCTAGGTTGCAAACAGTATTAAGCAAGTGTCCTTGTGTACGGAAAAAAACAGGGTATCTATTTTGGATTACGAATAATGGAGCCTCTTTTTAGTTGCTATTACTTCAAACAAATATCTTCCAGGGGCGGACGAAAAATAGAAAGAATTATTTTTATGTTACTCAACAAATCAGTTAGAGTTGGATTTCATAAATACAAGGAAGAAATACGAACTAGAGAGATATGGTGTTGTCGCTGCTGCTGCTGTTGCTGACGTTGTAGATAGGGCCGGTACCATTGATTAGCATTGGTCATATTAACTAAATGAGGATGAGTAAATTGACAATGTGTTCCTGTGCATCTGACATAATATGACATATGGTGTTCATATATGATAACTTCTTTCCCAATAAGAGTTCACAGGGCAGTGTTGAATAAAACGATTCCCTGGAAAAGATCAAAGTAGAATAAAGATCTCGGTTTTCGGATGAATTTCTTTTGAGAACCTATTTATGGTCGATGGTTGCACCACAATTCACAATCGTGAGTAGGCAACATTATGATTTTTACCTCAAGTATCGCTTGATGATATGTAATTTGTTGGGCCTGATCAATTTCATTTAACATGTGCCCAAGTAATACTTAATAGAAGCCAGCGCTGAATACATAATTACAGGAGTTTGCAAGAGTGCTATTTGCAAACACCTCTGCACAAACAGGCCTGTCATTGTTCCCCTCCAGAAATATTCTAAATGAACCATCTCTCAGAGTAAATATTAAGTGATTTGAGCACGTTGACTTCGAATATAATAATCACCCTAAGCTGAATTCTGAAATGGCATGGAAATGATTTGATATCAACGCTTCAGTGAGGGAGCTGCTTTATCACTAGAGGAGATGATCTAAAGGTCAAACTAATGACTGGAAATATGCACCTTCAATGATCAACGTGTATATAATTACGGGCAGTATGATGACAATATTTAGCGCATTTGCATAAGGAATATTTAAGTCAATATAGTGGGACCCAAATTGTGCTAGGATAAAACGGTGCCAAATACAATGAGACAGCGGGGTGAAAAATAGGCTGAGATAAAACGGTGCCCCTTGCAATGAAGAGAGCGGGGTCCAACATAGGCTAGGATAATATGGCGCCCCTTACAATATCACCAATTGAATGTAATAGACGGTTCAATCGTTCCCTGCTCAGCTTCATGAATGTTATGACCATCATGGTCCAAGGCGTAAAGATTATAAATAGGTTATTTGTTCCGTTAGATTTCGAAACCAATCAACTCGGGTGTGCCTTCTCTGATTAGTCAATGAATATTAATGAATCACCATCATGTCCAGACTTCAAATTGATCACTGTTGGAGACTTTGTTTTGGCAAACCAGGACACCACAAACCGTTTACTTTGCTCACGTTTGTATCGTCACTGCTCCGGACGTTTTAATCAGAGAATATTCAATTACACAATTTCGCTCTATGAGATGGGCTGAGTGTTCTTTTTCTTTGGTGGAAGCGGAGCAACTCTGTATAAATAACATTGAGAAGGCTGAATTATTTCATTTAATAAATAATTTTTAAATAAAAATGTGAACAATTGCCACCATTTAGTCCAACGATTGTCCTTACATTTGTATCTCATTGGAATACCATATTACGATATAGATAGCGAATAGGCTTATTTGGTATCGTTGTAACAGCAAACATCAGTGTTGATGCTGGTATGCTAATCCTTAGATTCATCATTCTTGTACTCAATCATCGTCTTGATCCCACAGTAACCCACACGATGGATTCCATGTTGATGAGTTATTAAGCAGCTTTTGGATTGATGAGGTCCTATGACAATTGTTATATTGTAATACCATAAAAAGATTCCAATTATACAGTCAGCATAGACGTTATAAGTAACCAGCACTATTTCACTTCTTGTCGGTGTCTTGTTGCATAACAAAAACAACCCTCTACTCCCACGAGGATAACAATTTGTTTCCCTCATGACATGTAGGGTACGGTATATTCAGAATAAATACTGATACTTTAGCATAACGTTCGAAGATAATTTAGCTACTGTGGTGGATAATAGTGGAGAGGTGAGGGCTGGACATTTTAGTGGTTATAAACATAAGTATACATCAGCAGTAAATTATGCACTATGTGTCGCAGCTTTACCTTACACTGATGGGTACATGATAACACGTACGTTCAGTAGTTAGAATCCGATATTCCTTGGGTCATAGGTGCCTCCATATGGCATCTCATATTGAGGAATTTCAATGGTTGATACATCTAATATGGTAATGGTCAATCAGCAACATTCTGTGTGTTATGTCCTTATATTCTATGCATACTGAAATACAGGATGGCAACGGAGTGTTGATATAGCGACCTGTCACATACACAGGACAACTAGGCGCTTTCTAGAAGGTTAAATTGTCTACAAACTGTGCTCGCGTATCCTCGGAAGCAATAGACCATCTATTACAATGATTGATGGTAAGGGGGAATATAAATTCACCCCGACCCCATTTTTAACACCTGCCCCTATTATATGCACCAATACAACACTATTGAATACAGATTAAATGGATTACTGTACAACATGTTACTGAGTCTAAATGCTCCATTGGTGACCAATCTCTTTCCTGAAGGTACTGTATTACTCCCCTGATAATGGCGACCTAATCTTGTTGTCAGACTTGATAAATCGCTCCTGCCTTTTAATCTCCTCATGCCAACCTGCGTGGACATTAATGTGTTTCTATTGCTCCTCGTTCAGCCAGAAACCGTGCAAACATTTACATTGATAATGGGTCTATATTGCAGCAGCGACGGTAGCTTAGAACAGAATACTGCTTCTTTATAGTACCAAAGTTGATAGAAATCATCCCCATCAACGTACCAAATGTGCATTAGTAGCTTAACATACAGCATACATTTCAACCAACGAGATTTATATAACGCATTAACACATGTATAGATTGACGCATGGACTGGTTTGTTTTATTCGTAGTGAATGCAAATGCGATTCCCTCGTTAGTGGGTTTTCCATGTGATTTCATGATAGACACGACGTAGAAACACTTTCAGCATTATGGTTTAGATGGAAATCGAGCGTAAAGCAACCATAAACAATAAATCCAGATCCAGTCAGTGACGATACATGACCTCCATTGTCGTGGCTTTAATGCATCAGCTTGTACCATTCTTGGTATAATGTAGAGACTTGTCGTTATCCACCTTACAATACATTATCATTGTGTATATTCAGCAAATTATTCACGCTTTTCTATGAGGTGGCTTTATAGTAGGTCACTTAGTTCATATGACATTGCCGGGAATGAATGATTATGATAGAGAGTGTACTTAAACCATTTCGCATTTTGTTATAGACTCCACCCCATCTCTACCTCACTGTGGATCAAATCCTCAATTCCAATTTTTAAATTGAATCTATCACTTTTTATGTGATGAAACTTACCGTCTCATCTTGGATTAGATTTTTAGTGAATCCTGTTATAACTTTGATAACACCAACCCGATATTGCCAGGCCTATCCTGTAACCTCAGGCTTTTCACGCCGGCTATTCGATAGGAGCTTCACTTCCAAAGAACACATCGTCGAGACGCTAATATTGACTTTGGGTTATTCAAGGAAGCTTGTACGTGTTCACAATCAAGTTACAAAGCCAGGCGCATACAAATGATTATGGACTCTGCTATAGCGAACTAAAGTAGTGAATCTTAAGCAAATACCAAGCCGAAACGATAAGCCACTGACAGTACGTTCTGGTAATATGGCATTTCGTTTATGATTACTGTAAAAATCTCTTTTAACCACTCATTGTATGACTTCCGTATCACACCTTCGCGCGTTGGGGGTGTACATGTTTTTACGACGTAGGAAGTTACATCCCGTTCGGGGATAACTGAGTGACTTTGTTAGATAATAATGGCGATGCGCGCTGAACATGACATAGGTTACTGGTATAACATGGAGAAATATCAATGGTCACGAGGTTTCGAACTCCATTGGACCCGGTGCGTCCCATCTAGGTATCTCCATAAGACGAAAGCAATTTTAAATTGATACAATGACGATTATAAAACAACAATGTATACTGCTTTTAGGATGTGTGATGTTATTTTATAATTAGACAATTATGATAACTCCACTTTTTGTATGTAAATCACTCTTATACTATCATTCTTCATGTACATCCTCCTATTCTATCGTTCTTTATGTAAATCCTACCAATTCAGTCGTTATATATGTAAATCCATCCAATACTATCCATTAACATGAACATATATCCTGTTCTATAGTTAATCCCTGCCATTCTATCTCCCTGTATGTAAATCCCTCTTCTTATATCGTTTTTACGCATAACCATCCTGCTCTAAAGTTCTGTATGCAAATCCCCCTATACTATCGCTCTATATGTTAATCTTTCCTATTCTATCGTTTTTTTCTATGCACCCCCCCATTATATCGTTCCCTCTGTATATCCCTCCCATTCTATCGTTTCCTCTACAAATCCCTCTCCTCATATCGTTCAGTATGTTAACCATTCCTTTTTTACCGTTCTGTATGCAAATTCTTTTGATTCTATCGTTCTGTATATAAATCCTTCCCATTCTATCGTTCTGTATGTAAACCCCTCCCATTCTACCGTTCTGTATGTAAACCCCTCCCATTCTACCGTTATGTATGTAAAACCCTCCCATTCTACCGTTCTGCATGTAAAAACCCCTCCTATTCTACCGTTCTGTATGTAAATCCTTCCCATTTTACCGTTCTGTATGTAAATCCCCCGTATTCTATCGTTCTACATGTAAATCTATCCTCTTCTATGTGTTCTTTACGTCAGTTGTTTTGCACATCAGTATGCTTGTGAATCAATATACTGATGAATTCTAGTGACCGATAAGACATGAGGCACATATATCGTGTCAATTATAAATGTCTGTTCTATTATACCAGCTTTAATATCACTACATTGCTTGATTGAGATTCAAAGTAGAAATACCACATCTTCATTTGTGCACTATTTAAACAATTCATCAAATTAGAACGCAATTGTATAATCGAGCACAAATCATCCACTAAGTCGGGCGCGTTTAGCACCCATCCTTTCGAGCCTGAGGGACACGTGTTTATCCATTGTTGCATTTAGCTCGCTCACCTCTGGATTTTGTGATTGGCTTAATTACAATAGATGAGCCCTTGGTGAGCGATATATTACCTTATGCTTTATGATATAGAAGAGGCATTACTTCTGGTTATTAGAACAAGGGATATGTCTAATGACCTTGTTGTGAAAACCAAATAACATTGATGAAGCGGACTGAGGCGGGCAATCATATCAGAGCTGGCTACTAACGATCGCTTCTGATCTCCCTTGTTAAAGATCAGTGAGTTGAGTACTGCTATATACTGTTCGACGTGTGTCAACAAAGTTTGTCTTATAATGTATTTTGTTGACATGTTTAATCTGAACAAAACGTTAGAAAAACGTATACAGAAGATACGGACAACTCCTATTTTCGAATGAGGGCAAACATACAACCATGCCCTCGTTGTCCCTGAAGCAATCAGCAAACTATCATAGCATATTTGATAGTAGGTGTTGAATCAAGCTTTCCAACCCCTTATTTGCACTAATCGATCGATATCGAACATAGATTTAATGGATCAAAGAAATTTAAATCTTTGTACACATACCTACCATCAAGATAATGACGACGTTAGAGCACCGGAACTAATCGATTACATACGGTATTCAATCAAACCACGCGTACCTGTGTGGACATTAATGTCGCCTTATCGCCCATAGTGCAACTGAAATCGTGAGAGCGTTAACAGTAATAATAGGGATCTTAATTTTACGGCAGACACGGTGACTCAGGAGCGATTAATACTTGTTTATTGCAGCACAGCTTACATCGGAAATAAGGATTTGCAGGCTCAGCAAGTATTCAACGCAAACACCCATAACAACAAATGGTGTGGGGTGAAGCATTTGAGCACACAAGGTTAGAACAGCACCTGGGTGAAGTACATTTTCAGCACCAACGTAGAACGTTATAATCAGTATGTCACCCTTGCGTTGATTGGATATATCTTGAATAACATCTCATCACATCACAAACTTTATAAGTATTAGAGGAAAGAAGCCTATCACTAAATCAAACTGAAGTTGCTTTTTCTGATACACTGTCAGATTAACCGTTACTTGATCTGGGGGCTACTAACCAAATTGCTCGCCATTTCTGGCATACCCTTTGCCACAAGCTGCAGTATAATGCGACTTGGACACGATATTTCATATTTAGCGTCATGTTAAGCACCCGTAGCGAATGTCGCACATGTAACCGAGAGCTTGAATATATTGGGGGTTCTGCACAGGAATGAAACATTTGCGTGTCAAACGGGCGGAGCGATAAACAAGCGTGACAGTCTGAACATATTTGAGCTTAATTACCATCTGAGCATGAGAAAAGATACACGGATATTATTTAGATAACCGAAACGTTGCCCTGGTTGCAATTATAAAGCCACCTTTGTGTGACCGTCTGCAGAGAATCAGTGACAGTTGAGTCAACAACATCGGCCGATTGACTGTCGTTAATCGCAAATGTAATATGCAATACATCGTTCAATGAATACAGGGCTAATGCAATAGCATATAAGGCCAAGGCAGACTGAAAGGTAACCAAGATGCAGAGTATATTCCACCGAATGCACAAACAGATTATATATGTATATATCTATGTATAAATATGTATATATATATATATATATATATATATATATATATATATATATATATATATATATATAGTTAATATACATATATACATATATATATACATATATATATATATATATTATATATTACTACTCTATATATATATATCTATCTATATATATATATATATATATATATATATATATATATATATATATATATATATATATATATATATTTGGTCGTTAGCACCTAATGGATACGTGTTTTGTGTTATAAAGCTATATAAGCCTGTAATGGTCATGGTGGCGACTGTTTACTGAACGCCATAAATATGTCACTCGTCTTGAAGCGGCTTTAAGTTTTGTCCCCTAAATATCGCCATATAAAAGTTCTTAAATCAGCCGATGTGTTTAAATATTTCGTAGGATCGTCATAAACCTTCTTCGCGTTTTTTGTGAGAATGTATCTGGTGCAAACACAGCCAATTCACATGGGTTGTATGGACACATAAAGTCTTCAGTACTGACGTTAGTAGCTGGTAGGTGTATGCAGCACGTTGGCTGATATCTGAAAGATGTGTTTACCCGAGTAAGTTATAGCCTGTGAACGCTATCTCCTTCGCTGTAACGTCGTCCTCCCGTGGGCAATTAACCCTCAGACCTGTTGATATACTTCTGCCGCATGGCCCTCTGACTCTAATAAATAATGCAATATGCCCTTTCCAGACTTGGAAAAGAGTTGTGCATATGAGCAATTAGATCTCTATAATAGATTGCAAAATGAAGTACAGCATATAGTCATTACGCCATTACGAAGGTGATGAATACCCATTCGATTTTAGCTACATTTTTACCAAAAACATTTCTAATAGAGTTTGTACCCATGTTAGCAAAGGTAGGTTATATCTCAAACGTGACAATTGAGCAAACAGCGAGTTTCAATAATACTAAAGAAAAACCAACACGAATCCAATAACTAGGCTTGTGGCATATAATGCTTACATTACACCCACATCATAACTTATGTTACTGTTTCTGATAAAAAGCCTTGGCCTGCCGAATAACGAGCAACCTCTAAGAACATCCTACAAGACCTTGATGTTTATATATATATATATATATATATATATATATATATATATATATATATATATATATATATATCTATATATATATATATATATATATATATATATATATATATATATATATATATATATATATATATATATATATATATATATATATATATATATATATATATATATATATATATATATATATATATATATATATATATATATATGAATGACCCTTTATATGTGTAGCTCGTTTCCGAAGCCTAGATCCGGTCATTCAAGGCTTATGTAAAAAGGTACATCCTTCTACGCAGAATGTTTTGATTTGATTTATAATAACCCATCATATCGAACATACCCTTGAAGTTTGTAGTATTTCTTCCGTACTACATACAAAACCGCCTTATATTCTGTGGGGAAGGTGTCGATGGCATTTTCCTCGATTTATATTCTTACTTGAATTATATACTTGGTGTTGGATTCAAAATCGCAAAGGAAATGAATTCAATGAAAGTTCAAAAGAGGATTCCCGATACGTGACAACAGAAGAGCCTCGGAGAGCGCCAAACGAATTCTGAGCGGGACATATGACCTGAGCTGGCATGCGTTGTACCCTGGCGTCCGAGACAAAGGCTCCGTCGGGAAATCATAACCACGAGTTATCGACTTCCGAATTCGTCCCCGCATCATGAGACGATTTACCCGAGTTTGTTTTTGTACTCAATGCACTATTAGTCACCCTTCTAAAAGACGCAGACATTTGCTTGCGTAATGGTGTTGACGAAATCACATTTCACTGAATATAACCAACTCACAAACTATCCAATACAAGCTCACAATGTTTTCAGGTAGTCTTATACCCACTAAAGAAACTTAAGGACTACTATGCTTTAATAGTTTAGACAAACCCTAATTTATTTAGTTTGCGTATAACATAACATAGTAAGTCTATATAACGAGAAATAAAACCAACCAGGTGATCATCAATTGAAATGTATTTGACGAGTGCAGAGCAAATGAAAAATTAGATTAATTCAACACATATGCACGCCCGTGCACGCGAGGATTGTGTATAAGATGCTCCTGGTGCACCGAAGTACCTCGCCACCCTCCTCGATCCGCATGCCCCAGTGCGAGCAGTCAGTTCCGCAAGCGCAACAGCACTCTTGACAGTCCCCCGGGCGAGAAGGGATTTTAGGACAGCTGCGCCGCGGCTGTGGAAACAATCTTGATGACTGCCTCTGCCAAGCGCAATCCATCGAGGCTTTCAAGAAAGCTCTTAAAACACACTTATTCCCACATTAACATGCATAAACTCTCAAGAGCATAGAAATGCATATGATATTACGCCCCCAAAATGAATGACATAATTATTATTATTATATGCTTTTGTCTCCAAAAATCATAAATTTGGTGCAATGCAATTGGTTTGCTATTGCAGTTGCCCATCTCTTACCCACAATAATGTTGCAATAATTTGCCCCATACATCTTATGTGTTTTACAAGCTGTTGAATCTGCAAACATTGCACCTAGATTGCCCTTAGCATAGATTACGGTTAGCGATTGCAATGAAGGGGAAGGCTTAATGCCGATGTCCAGTCAAGCGGATTTTTTCCAATCCATCCAGGCCGTAGACTTGACTAAGCACTTCCTCTCTCAAGTAAATCGCAATTCTCTTTCGGTTGATGTAAGCGGGTTGGCGAGGGTGTGCGATTAATGCATACCCTTGGCAAACGTCTTAAATCCGCCAGGGCGCGTAAAATTATGCCTGCCGTGGGTATTGAGTGTTGTTTGCACAGGGATGAAAAGCGCCCGCGTAGCTTCGTCTTTTGCTGTTAAGGTGTCATATGGCATGGTTATATTCATGAGAGTTGGTCAATGTTGACGCCGTGATGGTGAGAGTTGTGTCAACGTTTATTAATGTGATTTGTTTCAGATGGGATTCTACGAATAGCAACGATTGATATAGAATAACGTGATATAAGCAGAATATCTTATAAGATGCCGTTCCATTCCATTAACACAAAACTGCTGTTTTCGTGCAGAGGAACTCGGGTTATGAATCTGGAGTTGCACAGCCTGTAGGCCGCAATGTAAAGGTGAAATTGTAGCCTGTTATTAACCCATCCGTTTGTCCATTCTCACTTCTTGGAACCTATGCTACATAATTCTGTGAGAAAAGAAACAGCACTAACGAGTAACATCATTGACCTTCAGACACACATCCCACAAGACATATTGACCACTAACTGTGAACACTCGGATAGTAATAAGTCCGTTGATGCAGCATGGTGCCTATTGACCTATTAACAAACGCCTATTGAATGACGTTCAGTCTATTCAAAAGCAAGTCACTCCCTTATCACCTGTGTATCTCTGTATCAGTATGTGGACAATACATTTGTTATTTCTGCATCAATATTACACCTCGTATTATTTTAGAGTTAATTTACAAAAGATTTCTTCATCACTGGAATTAAGAACGGTGTTTTGTACTCATCTTGTTTCTCTACAACAATGGGTGTCTTTCCCACAGGGAATGTCAGCTGGAATCAGGTTTGATCAAGCTGCAATAAAATGGTTGTCAATGCCGCATGTGTTATTGTAAAAAACACTGGCACAATGTGAGTTGATTTTCGAACTTTGTAGGAGCAGGTTGATTAAAATCAGTGGAATAATATTTCTAAGCCACTATAACGCAAGAAAATATCTGCGTCCTACAGAAACTAGTCGCAAACGTCAAATGTGATGGTTGGTTTAGAGCTTTGACCGACAAATGAAGTAATAACCAAAACAATTACCGTCACATAGCACGACAGACAACTGGCCAGTTTGCTAGTAAAATGAACCAACGTTATATTACCAATTGTGCTGGGTACCTAAATCACTCCCTTGTAACCAATTCCATATCCTGCAAGTACAGGGAATAGTTCAAGCCTAGGGCTCATTGCTTCGTTTGGTAAATGAACTAGAAAATGGCATTGCATGAGTCGTATCACATTCCGCAGAGCTGTGGTTTCAGTTAAGTCAGCATTAAATATTGATTTCCGTAGTCTTCAATATTGTGGTTAAAATTAAGGCTTTCATGGAATGACGAGTAGGAAATATTTTACATTTTATATATCTACTTTTACACTTGGTGAGCCACACCCATCCAATTGATCTCGTTAATATAATGGAATTTGGAATGAATATGCTTCAGGCAGTACAATGTAGCTGTCTATTGTTACCATGCAATTCTATTTAACAATTAGGCAGCCAAATGACGTAATTGGTGGATGTTATACAACGTTTGATAGCACCATGATGAGAATTGATTGTACAAAAACGACGCACCTCCAGTAGCACTACGTATCTGTAGATATCAGACAACTATAACTGAATAGTTACGTGTCCATAGTAGCCACGTTGTAATGTTCGGCATCTAACAAAACGGCCAAAAGCGAGGCCATTGTGTAGGCCGTGACGTTTTTCTTCACTAGGCGGATGCACTTTATATCTTTCGTTATTACTATGCCAATTAGGCATGCTCTAGGCGGCTATCAATTACCTGTTTGGTGTGTTGAATGCCTCATCCGGCATATGGCTCGCTGATTATCAACAATTATGTTACTTCCAGCCCACAGGATGCAAGAAAAATTAAGGACCCGTTAAATGCCTGGTAATGAATATCAAGTAAAGATGAAGACAATTGTACTGACTTGTTGTTTTGTGTACACATAAGATATTATTTTCCCAATGACATATCATGGGGTATTACATACATTTTTTTCATTATAACCACAATTAATGCTTCCAGAATGTTCTACTTATTCATTAACCATTTAAAAAGCAAATCCATGGTCATTTAGAACTCGTTCAAATTCGAACGAACCACTAATCGTTTTCAAGATTATGCGAAAAATTATCCTGCCAGTTGGAAAAGTCAATAAAGAGCTCATCTGGCACACTTATTATCATCTGATAATTAACAGCTCTTGGCCGTGCTATTTCAGACTATTACGACATCTTTGGCTGTGAGGCGTAGGGTGCGCCATGGAGGGTCCTTGTTTGTCATCTTCTTATGAGGCTGCTAATGACCAGCAGCTAAACCTTCTTGAAGAAAAGGATCCCCTTAACATCTTCCATATTGTAAATGAATGATTGTAGAGCCATTCTCAAGCTTCTGCGGCGTAACAGTTGTGACGTTTTTCAATGTTTCTTCGCACATGTATCTATCAAATATTACATTATACATAGGATTTTCTTCTTGTTGAACCTTCAGACCGATTAAGTATTCTTTGCAAATGTTTGTATGGTGCAACAATACGCGTGAATTCAATATGGTGCGATAAAAATATTTCATTCTGGTTTCAAACTACGATATACTTGATTTGAATACACTCATGGTTTAAACATTGCTGTGGTTATTGTATAAATGCTTTTAATACGGGATATATGTTAGTGTGGACTTTCAACATAGATGTAAGACAATTTTCTCGTACAGTTAAAATACACTATTATGAAATATATGCATATGCGAGCATCATTACGTGGTAAGTTGCTGGTTGCAAAATATGCAACTATGCACTCGACAATGTGGACATGCATAAATATTTGATAAGATCAGCGCAGTTTACTCCCATTTCAATTTAATCTTGCACTTTTAGATTCCTTGTTTAATGTGGGTTGAGGGGAGTTGTATTGACCCCGTTCCCTGGATGCACCATGTCCCATGTCAGAAGCAATCACACTTAGCAGCTGCAATGACCGGTACCTGACTTAAGGTAACATCGGTTATAATCAATAAATATATATATATATATGTATATATATATATATATATATATATAAATTGTCATATATATATATATATATATATATATATATATATCTATATATATATATATATATATATATATATATATATATATATATATATATATATATATATATATATATATATATATATATATATACTTACAATTGCAACCATTTTGGACAATATAGACAAAACCGACCATTTTTGGGTCATCTGCTTATTTTGCATTTGCGGGCTCAAATTATGTGATATCGCGGATGCCAAATTTTAACTTCTGCCTTGTATATGGCTTTATTTAGTTATCTTCATTCAAAACTTATTTTTCCGACGATTTTAAATTTTTTGTTCCAAAATGGTTGTACCAGAAAGGTCATGACGGTTTTGTCATGCAAAAAACCAACCATTTTGGCCTTTTTATATTATCGACCATTTTGGCCATATTATAAAACCAACCATTTTGGCCTTTTTATATAATCGACCATTTTGATCATATTATAAAACCAACCATTTTGGCCATTTTATATAATCAACCATTTTGACCATATTGTAAAACCAACACATACCCCGTCGTACAAGCGATTATGCGAATGTATAACCCGTCGTACAGATTGAAGCTGAAAAACATACCCCGTCGTACAAGTATGAGGCCCAAAAACCCGTCGTAAAAGTCGAGAGGCCGAAAAAGCATACCCCGTCGCGCGGCACACATATATACTACCTCTATACACTTAGGTGCCCTCCCCCCCCCCCCCCCCCCCCCCCCCGGGATTAAGTATGCAACGAGTTAGATACAATTTGCATCATCCTTATTGAAAAGAACCCAAAAGAGAAGTCCAATTGATTGAGTAAAGCAGTGACTGTCATAACGCATGCAGATTGCTGGGCACACTGCTCATTAGGCAAAGGAACTTCGCCTCCCATGGTGGTTTTTTGTAACATAAGCATACCAATATTGATGGTATTATCATAAGACCAGATTGGTTGGAAATACAAATTATATAACAGATCATTTTGGTGTGCCTATTAGAAAATTGTGATACATTTACATAAAAATACCCTTTTAATGAGAAAATTCTGCCGGTTCTCAACCAATCACGACAATGTTTAACATGATTACCGTTGCGATTTATATTGAGCTGTAATTATTTCTCACTTTTGCACCTAATGGTTGTTTATAAAACCCACCTGATTAAATCGTTTTGTGTAAACAAAGATTACGTAATCGATAGGTTATCAAGCAAAGTAACTTCAATTAAAACAAAGAATGAATATGAGAAGAAAAACATGCTTTAATCAACAACCATTTCATGCTTGATATAATCATTTAAAGTTAACATTTTATGCTTGATAATCATTTAAAGTTAACATTTCATGCTTGATAATCATTTAAAGTTAACATTTCATGCTTGATAATCATTCAAAGTTAAGGGATTTCCTTGTCATTGACTGGGCTTTCCGCTACTCGTTCATTATTTTGGTACGAACTTTGTTGTACGGATAGGTTATGCCGTTCTCTTGGATGATGCGCATAATCTCTTGTTTTCCTGGGGGACAGAGTTTAAAAACACCCGACATTAATCAACATGTCCGCTTGATAATACAGTTAACATTAAACCAAAAATTCACGCATTAACAGCTTTCAGTCATATAACTGTTACCAGGCAGTTTGCGTTTGGGACTTGGAGGCTTGATATACTGTCCAAAAGCCTTGTGGATGATGCTTGTCTGGGCAGAATCCCATTTGCAACGCTTTTCCATTGGGCCCTCATCACAACTGTTATCTTCATCAGGTGCAACTAGAGCTGATTCTGCAAAAACATTTCCTACCAATTACTTAAATATATTCTAAACCCAAACTTGAAACACCAATCAATAGCTCACATATATGATAGCATAAAAAAAAATTGTCACTGACCATTCAATTGGAAATTGGCAGGATCATAAACTTCAAGTGAATCTGGCCATACCACATAAAGGAAACACATATATATAATTTATCCTGCCGCCCGACACTTGAATTATGCATTGGCATCCATACAACGCCATATATTCAAGTATTATTTTTTTTAGTTCTACCACCAGTCACAACAAAGCATTATCTATATAAACAGAGCACAGAAAGACTAATTGCACTCTGATAGTGATTCCTGAAAGGTATGTGATGCGATCCACTGTGTGGTTTCTGAGTTTCACCATAACTTCTTCCGGGGGAGTCCTCTCGGGCAGCCTTAAGCGTTCTTGTCTTGATTTGTTAATCAGATATTTACAATCACTGAACATCAGGTTCTGGTGGTGCTTGAGCAGGCTTTTAAAATGCCCAAGCTCCTCTACCTGTTCCTTTCCCTGTTCCCCAGAAAGCATAAGGGCCTCTCCCCCTGTATTATTTCAGCTGATCGCATCAGTAGATAATATAATGAATTCTTCAATCCATATTTGAGTGTTTTGTCATCTGATGTGAGGCTAGTGATTGCTTCTCTAAGCGTTGTCCAGTTGCCGCGGTGGAACATGTCTCCAGCATCTTCATTTCAGAGTCATCTTGCTTTTGAACTTCTAAGTACAGACTTGCAAGCATGCGCATATCAGCCATAACTAATTTGCGTACTTCTTCTTTGCCCAAAGATGCTTGCCTATCATTTTTATTGTGCTGTCTGTTCTGCAACAGTCTCCAACGGCATTGCTGTGGAAGCTACTTAAAATCTCTTTAAAGTCATTGCCTTCCTTTGAGTTGATGACCATTGCCGAAATTGGTTTTGGCCTCATCTCCTCCTTGCATTGGCGCCTGTGCCGATAGAAGTATAGCTTGCTGTACGCCCCTTTGCACGATGAGCAATGGACAGTTTCGGCCTTAGTGGAACTCCGTTTGATGCGTTCAAAACAAGTCGGTGTCTTTGTCTTGTTTTGTTCAACAATTCCAGCATTGCGCAATTTTGCGAATGCCCTCCGTTCATCTATTTTGGATAACTCAGCCCCTCAGATTTTAATGTGTAATTATGTCCACCTTTAACTATAACATGCAAATGTAAAGCTTTAACTTGGTTATTTGTGGCCTCCTTGTAGAAATTGTATGCTAAGAAATCCTCATTTAAAGTGAGTATCTGTGATACAGATGGTCAAAATGTTGACTTTGTGCTCTGGACTTTTTCATAACCCCTGTAAATGCTTCTATTGGGAAATTGCCACTCACTAATAGCCATTGATATCACAAAACCACCAGCAGTGTTATTCTGCTATTCCCCACTCATAGCCGCTCTCGCGCTCTGAGTGTCACGAGCGCGTATGCGCCCATCGAGTCCGTTAAGACCTCCAAACTATTCAGATACCCCGTGACCCAGTTAACTGTAGCGCCTTAAGTTCCCAAACCTCTTCCGCATCCTACTCCAACGCAAGAATGCTCTTCTGTCTTTACCCACCAGGCGACCATCATCCTGCACGGTGGTAACTGTCCCGAGAAATCTTTATTGCATTCTTTTCCCTTAAAAGGTTTTAATTGTCAGTTTCTTGTCCGGTAGTGACAAAACCAACTGTCATGGAAAAGTCTGACAAAACTTTCATGGTTAGAAAACCCCAACAGGATATGCATTATGTCATGTTGCGGTTTGTCAGGTTGGAAGTAGCATAATTTGGTGGATGATCGTTTTGAACTGTTGTGTCATGTGGAAAGATAAATGTTCTATTCCCCAGATAGATTCCTATCGTTTACGTAGTACGAATATCTCCTCGAATAACACCCGTTTTGTCGCATTCTGAGTATCATAACAGAGTTCTACCGCATTTGTTAAAAGATACGGGATGGAGAGAAGAGATGAGTTTCCCAACCTATGCAGGTCAAATAGTTTATTGGGATGTTCCAATAAGCAGGGTTGATAGATTCAACGGTATGACATAAATTATTTAAAAAGTAATTTAAGCATGCCAACAGTTTCACTCACACACGCCAAATGGCTGTGAATCGTACAAGTGACTGAAACAGTCCAACTGATTTTGTAAATCAGATAAATTCCATATCGACGAACTTACAATACGTGACTTGCCAACCTTTGACAAAGTCGCAATATGAAATCTCCCAAGGACGCGGACCGTTGCCATAGCGCCGAAGCTATATGGCGTTGGGAGATTTCTCAATGAAAATAAGCAGAATACATGGTGTCTTTAAATTGACCGTACCGCTTTGTTCTTGGTTCTACAGAAGAGATAATCATACGGATGTGCTGAGGAGAGTCTGCTTTGTGTGGGATCCGAGTGATAATCGTAAAGTTATTTGAGTTTCGGTGAATTATCCGGTTTTGAAGCGGCAAAATCGCGATTTAAAACATTTAACTCGAAAATCTGATCGATTATCACTCGGATCGACATATCACTTTCATTCTTCTACATTTTGGTATAATTTATATAGCAATCGTATGGAGAATATATAGGTACGGCCCTTTTTCCTTAGGTACATAAATCACGACACAACTTTTATGGCCCCGTCATTTTCGTCGGGCGATTAGCACCACATTAAATACCAGCAAGAAAAACGAAAATTGTACCAAATGAAAAGCTATTCTTCATTAATAATATATTAAAAGAACAAAATGTATCATTGCGTCATTAGTTGTCAATGGTCATTTACATGAGACTACCAAACGGCCTAAAAACGGCCTTGTCCAAACGAGATCGGCGCCGCGTTTGTCCGCCCTACTAATGTTGCAGCAGGGACGATTCCATGTCAAAAATGCTTGTAGGGCACGTATTTATTCTCTGATTCGTGGATAATCAAATTACCATCATTTATGTTATTGCTGTAACTATTATACATATCGATTGCCTTGGGCAGCTTCATGTTATTTAACCACTCTGGACACTGTAATCTGTCTGTCAACGATGTTGGACAACAATCCTCGTCCCTTGAATCGGGAGAGTCCAAACAGCTGTCATTAGTAATCGCCGTGTGACACAGCGACAATCTTGCGGCCCTGTCGGGTTGACAGGCTTCTGTGAAGTTCTGAGCGGCTATATTTACGCAGCATGAACCTGTAGAGGTGGAGGCAGCATCACGGAGCGTTAAGAATCCAGTCTTCGCTCTTATATTATACGTTTTAATGAATTATTTTCGTATGGTTAAATATTAACGGGAATCATGCAAACCAGCCGTATAGTTTCCGGTCGAACGGTAATGTCTTGTAGGGCAGTAGGGCTAGGCAACAGGGCACTTATCAAAGCATGTTCCTGTCATATTATGTCGTGTCCAAATGCATATATTCCTGCATATATTCACAATATGCTTCATCCAGCGTCACACTGACCTCAAACTGATTCATTTTATATTCTTTATTACATGTTTTATACCTTTATTGGACATTGAATTAACTTTGTGAATTTCCCTGAATCTCATTTCTCTATGTGAATGATATAAATCCCCTCAGGACACTTTGAATAAAACATGGATTAAACAATCTTTAAGTTTTAAATATATTGCCTTTATTCAGTTAGCTACATAATAACAAGTAGTTTATGAAATAAAATAAATACATCTGCATCTGCAGGCAATGTGCTGAAGGATCTGTCAAGGTCAGGAATAGGTAGACAATGAATTTGTTTTGCTGATGATTAAACTTTGATTGTAGTTCATTTGCTTATCTAGGGTCACCTAAACTCTACCAGACATGTATCCACAATATAAGCATTCAGAGATGATTTAGCAAAAGAAATGGACCTCAATTGACTGAATGTATTGACCTCATAAGGATCAGTGATCAGGAAATCAAGCAAATAATTGAGGGCATTAGAACAGATAAATTTGAAAATGATCAGCAAGAAATACCACATCAGCATCTTATGTTGCACTAGTAGTAATATACTTTTAAGAGTCTTGGAGGGTTTCCATCTGGACACAATTAGTGAGTCCACAACAGCTTGCCTGCACGATACAGCAAAAGATGATTCTCCTCCTGTGCACCAGCTATAGTTGCACATTCTGTTACACACATAAAATTAACTTGTCAAACTGTCTATCAGTCTTATATCATAAGAAATAAAGGAAGTCTATGTAATACATTACACAACATTAATTCTTGTCAACCTGATTAGGTTGATCATCAATACACATGTCACATGGATCAATCTCTTGTTATTAAGTAAAGGAAGTAAAAACTAATGCTCTCTCATGTTGATTCTGTGACAAAACATTCACCAGATGTTCAGATTAAGTCTACAGTTCAGTCTTCAGCAACAGGGCTGGAAATTAACTAAAATGGCCACCCGTCCTGACCTGTCCCGATGACGGGTGGCCATTTTAGATGTTAACCGGCCTCAAGAAATTTTACCCCTTCAAACAAAAAAGATGCCATGTTAGGCGAACCCTAGTTTGGTTACATACTTGGATGGTGATAAGAACCCCAAGTCAGTGTCACGATTAGTTGTTGATAAGAACCCTAGGTCAGTGACATACTGGGATGGTGATAAGAACCCCAAGTCAGTGTCACGATTAGTTGTTGATAAGAACCCTAGGTCAGTGACATACTGGGATGGTGATAAGAACCCCAGGTCAGTGTCACGATGAGTTGGTGATAAGTACCCCAGGTCAGTGACATACTGGGCTGGTGATAAGAACCCCAGGTCAGTGTCACGATGGACTGGTAATAAAGAGAATCCCAGGTCTGTGTCATGCTGGGCTGGTGATGAAGAGTTGATATGAATTGCAGATAAATACAGAGCAGATTAAGTGTACATCAATTTGACACTGTACACAGGTGCATACATCATAACTGCAGGACCATCAATTAGGACCAGGTGGAGCTTAACAGTCTTCCTGGGTAAACAGAACCTCTGATAAAAATCTTCTACTTAAACCGACTGATGACCCAAACTCTCACACACAACCAATACAGATAATACTAATTGTTTCGGTCATTTTTGTCATTCTGATGGTTTTATGACAATTAGACATAACATGTCTTTTTAAGCCCCAGTGATTGATATATCTCAACAGGATATAATAAAAAGAGAAGCCAAAACATTTGTAAACAGTAGTGAAACCAAAACATTAATGAAGCCACAACATTGATGAAGCCACAGCATTGACGAAGCCACAACACTGGTGAAGCCACAAAATTGGTGAAGTCACAATATTAGTGAAGTCACAACACTGTTTCAGCCACAACATTGGTAAAGCCAAAATATTGATGAAGCCACAACAGTGGTGAAGCCACAATATTGGTGAAGCCACAACATTGGTGAAGCCACAGTTTTGATGAAGCCACAGTATTGGTGAAGCCACAATAATGGTAAAGCCACAACACTTGTGAAGCCACAACATTGGTGATGCCACAGTGTTTGTGAAGCCACAATATTGGTGAAGTCACAATATTGATGAAGCCACAATATCACTGAATCCACAACACTGGTGAAGCTGCAACGTTGGTGAAGCCACAACAATGTGGAAGCCATTACACTGATGAAGCCACAACACAGGTGAAGCCACAACATTGGTGAAGCAACAGTATTGGTGAAGCCACAATATTGATGAAGCCACAATATTGGTGAAGCCACAGTATTGGTGAAGCCACAACATTGGCAAAGCCACAGTATTGGTGAAGCCGGAATATTGGTGAAGTCATAATATTGATAAAGCCACAATATAATTCAATCCACAACTTTGGTGAAGCGGCAACAATGTTGAAGCCACAACACTGGTGAAGCCACAACATTGATGAAGCCAAATTATTGCTGAAACCATTACACTGCTGAAGCCACAACACTGGTGAAGCCACAACATTGGTGAAGCCACAGTATTGGAGAAGCCACAGTATTGGTGAAGTCATAATATTGATAAAGCCACAATATAATTCAATCCACAACTTTGGTGAAACGGCAACAATGTTGAAGCCACAACACTGGTGAAGCCAAATTATTGCTGAAGCCATTACACTGATGAAGCCACAACACTGGTGAAGCCACAACATTGGTGAAGCCACAGTATTGGAGAAGCCACAGTATTGGTGAAACCACAACATTGGTGAAGCCACAGTATTGGTGAAGCCGCAATATTGGTGAAGTCATAATATTGATAAAGCCACAATATAATTCAATCCACAATTTTGGTGAAGCGGCAACAATGTTGAAGCCACAACATTGGTGAAGCCAAATTATTGCTGAAGCCACAACACAGGTGAAGCCACAACATTGGTGAAGCCACAGTATTGATGAAGCCACAATATTGATGAAGCCTCAATATTGGTGAATCCACAGTATTGGTGAAGCCACAAAATTGGTGAAGCTACAGTATTGGTGAAGCCAGAATATTGGTGAAGTCATAATATTGATGAAGCCACAATATCATTGAATCCACAACACTGGTGAAGCCGCAACAATGTTGAAGGCACAACACTGGTGAAGCCACAGCAATGTTGAAGCCAAAATATTGATGAAGCCACAGTATTGGTGAAGCTACAACATAGGTGAAAACACAACACTGGTGAAGCCACTTCATCGTTGATACCACAGTATTGGTGAAGCCCAAAAATGGTAAAGCCAAAATATTGATGAAGCCACAACATTGGTGTAGCCACAGTATTGGTGAAGCTACAGTATTGGTGAAACCGCAACATTGGTGAAGCCACAGTATTGGTGAAGCCACAGTCTTGGTGAAGCCACAATATTGGTGAAGTCATAATATTGATGAAGCCACAATTAAATTCAATCCAAAGCACTGGTGAAGCCGCAACAATGTTGAAGCCACAACACTGGTGAACCACAACAATGTTGAATCCAAAATATTGATGAAGCAACAGTATTAATGAAGCCATAGTATTGGTGAAGCCATAACATTGGTGAAACCACAACAATGTAGAAGCCAAAATATTGATGAAGCCACAGTATTAGTGAAGCTACAACATTGGTGAAAGCACAACACTGGTGAAGCCACAAAATTGGTGAAGCCACAATCTTGGTGATGCCAAAATATTGGTAAAGCCGGAACACTGGTGAAGCCACAACACTGGTGAAGCCACAACAATGATGAAGCCAAAATATTGATGAAGCCACAGTATTGGTGAAGCTACGACATTGGTGAAAACACAACACTGGTGAAGCCACTTCATTGTTGATACCACAGTATTGGTGAAGCCAAAAAAATGGTAAAGCCACAACACTGTTGAAGCCGCAACATTGGTGAAGCCAAAATATTGATGAAGCCACAACACTGGGGAAGTCACAACATTTGGTGAAGCCAAAATATTGGTGTAGCCACAGTATTGGTGAAGCCACAGTATTGGTGAAACCACAACACTGGTGAAGCCACAGTATTGGTGAAACCACAACATTGGTGAAGCCACAGTATTGGTGAAACCACAATATTGATGAAGCTGCAATATTATTGAAGCCACAGTATTGGTGAAGCCACAATATGGTGGAGCCACAAAACTGGTGAAGCCACAATATTGATGAAGTTGTGAATTTACTATTAACATGCATGCAGAAGAATTATTATGGTGGTTTAGCACATGGACCTTAATGTTGCAAATGTAACTCATCATGTAGAATAGTGAGGAGGTGATGTTGCTTCATCTACATTGCTGTCAGTAATGTAGATGAAGCCACATGATCTCATCACTATTCTTATGTTAAACTATACATTTATCTTAAATCACCAAATGTCTTTTCACTAAGTAAGAGCCTAGTGGTCCTAAAGCAAAACACTGCTCCCTTTGATATGAGGAGGTATCATGCAGAGATAGATGAGCATAATTGTGATGTTTGGACAGCTGATACTGTTGCCCATCTTGAACAAATAAATTTCCTAAATAGGGCAGATTAACCAACACAGAGGATATGTATCTCCAATATGATTAAATTGAGATACTGGGTCCATAATATTAAACCCAGAACAGGAGGTAAAGCAGTTAATCACTACCAGATCGCGAATGCTGCTGAGCAAAATGTCATCACAAGCACCTAGACAATCTCACAGCCTAACAATAACTATAGAATGCCGATGGCTAGTAAACTCTGCTGCTTTTGACACTTACAAGTTATGACAGCATTTAATCATAGCGTTTATAGTATAACATTGTATTCAATGACACACCAGGGCTGAACAATATCCCCCAAACCCAAGCAACAACAGTCCATCGCCAAGTAGTTATGCAAAAAGTTTAAGCATTTGAGCCTAATAATTTAAATTTTTAAGAAATGATTCACCCAAACAACCATAAGCTAATAATAACTTAGCTACATTTTTCCTTGAACAAGCAAATTTAATTTGCTTTTATCTAGCAAGTCAGGGATCAAAAGCCATAAAGCTTTGAGTTAAAGTTTGCAAGATTTGGTCAATGTAAAGTTTCTAGCTTGCATTATAAGAAAAGTGCCATCAAGAATTATTCCCCATTGAGATAATTACTCAGGAACAAAAGGTATTGCAGTGCTGATATTTACTTTGTAAGTGATCATCAATATAAGAGTGATTCATGTTTAATTTGAAACAGGTATTCCCTATTTGGTTAACATAGCTAATGAGATTATTTTACAATAATAAGGTCACAAAGGGCTGATAGTTTGTTTGTAAGTGACAATCAATATAAGAGTGCCTTGCATTATCAAAAAAATGTTACACCAAAAGTTTACAAGCAGACAGATGGACAGGGCAAAACTGTGCTGAGGAGCATAACTATTAATGGTTACTGCCTAATTGTCCCATAAATTATACCTTATAAGTGGCAAGCAACAGGTCCAGGATGGGCAACAAAAAAAGTGACCTCCCAAGCCATGCCTAACCAGGCAGTTTGTTACATCTTGGGAACTGCACTGTTCTAAAAAGGCCTCATGTGTGATTTGGGGCTTCAGATATGCTTAATAACACTTCAACACTAGACCAGATGCACAGTGCTCAAGACTAACTAACAGATGACCATGTCATTTATAGCTTATACATGATATATTCAAATGATGTGATTGTACTATTGAACAATTGTTTGGATTACACACATTGAACATTTGACAACAATTTTATTACCAATATTGATGTAGCAGATACCCAGACAAAAGAGGCTCTTGACTTCAATAACCTACTTAGGGTCTGATTATTTCCCTAGCCGCTAATGAAATTTGGCTGTAAACTCAAACCAGCACAGTTGTTTTGGATAGCTATTTCTGAGATCTAAAGGATCACTCTGCTGACTAATTGATAACAAAAGTGTGACTGAACTATCATATAACACACATAATCAAACTTATAGGAATGTAATAAAGAACTCATGTTTTAGTGTATTACAATGATACATCATATTAACAGATCAATCTATTTCCATGTTAAGGGTAACATTACTGATGCAAGTAAATAATTCAAGGATGTGGAAAGCAAAATATCAATCTTCAACCTTTGAAAAATAAATCACATTTGAAAGAGTAACCCCACGATCAGGCGATGTTTACATCTGACAGATGGGGCAAAATCCGTTCGCTAAAATGGCCAATAGTCAATACGGTTAAATGAACGTTAGGAAATACATTTAAAAACAAATCAATGGTAATCGGTAGATCTGTCCAACCAAGCTGCAGGCATCTAGTCCTATTAACGTGGTATCTGGGTATTATTTGCCGTTGGAAAAGTGTAAGTGATCGGTAAGAGTGAGTCTGAACGGTAGACCGTAGAGGCTAGACGCCTAGAGCCCACGTGCGGAACAGCCCGGTGAAACTCGCTAACCACTGTAAACTACGGGTATTTCATAATTTGTCGTACATGAAATTTCTTTCCGCAGCAATAACGTTCATTGTCACATTAATGATATTCAATATTTAAACGTTGGAATCATACTGACCAGATTAGAATCAAATGTAAAGAGAGCGTGTAAAATGGTCATGGCTGACCTATAAACTTTGTTTATACTCGCTCCTGTACCGGAAATTCCATGCGGTATGGAAAGCTTGAACGTAGTGTCTATTGGCACGGAAACCGGGCCAATAACCATCCGCTTGATGGTTCGGTGCACGGGAGATACGCATGCGCATATGAAACATCCTGTGGCGGGATATTCTTTCGTCACTTTCGTTTCCGTCGCCGAGGTGGAAGGATGCCATGGACATTGGAGCGAGATTTGATTCTTTTGAATCACTGGTAGAGGGAGTTGAAGTGTTTGGTCAAGAAAACAATGTTGTATTCGTTAAACACGACAGTAAGACAGTAGAAACAGCGCACGTCAACGCCAGACGATGAACATGATGCTTGTCTAACCAAGACGTCATAAATACAGACATTTTGAGTAAACATTTGCCAGGATACAAAAGCCTTATCAGTTGTATAATTATTCAACATAGACTACCTATTATTTTGGAAAACTAATCACATTTCAGTATTTGTCAACCTTCAACAAGACAAGGAGTCTTTCACCAATATCAAACAAGTCAATGCAGACTGTCGAACACCTGAAAGTCTTTCGGTCCAAGAACATTGATGCCGAATTGAAAAATCTTTTGCCGTGCAATTGTGGACTTAGTAGTCATTTGTCGGGTTACCGTGCACGCAAAGATAAGCTTATTTGTTATTCGCACGGTTACTATTATAACATGACATCACTATCATCACATGAGAAGTACAGGTGTGAAAAAGATTATACATCATAAATACCCAACAGAGTATTAGGATTCGTTATCTCCCTGACGATTTTGGATATTTATAGCATAGGGAAATCAGGAAGAAATACAAGATTATGGTTAGACAAAGAACCAGTTGTGAATCACCTAGGTACTAAGGCTCAACAACGAGTACTTATAGTCTTAACAACCTATTAAACTGGCTTATCTTGTACATTTGGCATGCATGCATGTACATATAAGGCAATATCCCTTTAGAAATGTGTAAGAATCACGTGGTTCTCCACAACGATAAGGACGTCCTGAACATACCATTTCGTTCTTCAAATCAAAAGTACAAATAAACTCATGGCATGAAATGCAATGTTATTTAAATCTAGTCAAATGCTGACTTAAATTGTCTAGTAGAACTGGATTTATTCAACACAACCAATAGATATCATGTCCCGTGCATATAGATGATAGTTTAGTTGTGTGCACGGTTTCCGGGCGAATAACACGCCATCAGAGCATTCCGTGCACGGTTTCCGTGCATGCATCGCGAGACTGTGTTGTTGTTGGCCCGGCTTCCGTGCCAATAGCAACTTCCAAGCTTGAATTGTTACAATCCCAAAATATACCTTCAGCTTGAGCCCGCGGATGCGTTCGTGGGGACAATTTGATTTTAAGACATGAGCAAACTGATAACATATAACGATCTGGCTAATCATTCCTTTGTTAAAAACAGTCCGTTGATACGATATTATTTCATTTATTACTTGAAACATTGCACATCATAGATCGAGAAAACCAGTGAGATTCAGCGAGATTCTCCAAACGTTTTGAATGCTGATCTGCGTCTCGAGTTCCAAGCTTAAGTGCTTCATTTGTTCTTATTTATCTAAATAAAACACTATCAAACTGCTATTTATTGAGAACAAAACACCATAAATCAGTTGACAAAGACTTACAACCCCGGATTTCCCAGTAAAATCGCCATTTTTTTTATATCCGCCCGTAAAGATATTTGAGCGTGTGCCGCCAGTATTTCGTTAAACTGCTGATTTATATATTCATTCAAAATTTGTATGTTCTTCATTTCAAGCGATAATTTGAAACAAAGAATTGCTCATTGAAGTTAAAAGTCGCACAAATCATGAGTTTGAAGCAAATATACATCGAACAAAGCCAAATAATGACCGATTATTCAACATGGCCAAAATGGTCGTTAAGGCCAAAATGTAAATTCAGGGAAAGACAGTTAAAGCCAAAAAAAGTGGATAGTTGCACCGAATAATAAGTTTCCAACCTTAGGCGGAGTAGTAGCAAACAAAGTTACAATTTGGTGGGGAAGCGCAGTTGTGTAAGCCTATGAGATGACGCTGACTATTTTGGCCCCATGATCATCGTCCAAAATGTAAGTATGGGCCAAGATGGTTGGTGATTTGTACCAAAATGGTCGGACTTGTAAATATATATATATATATATATATATATATATATATATATATATATATATATATATATATATATATATATATATATATATATATATATATATATATATATATATATATATATATATATATATATATATATATATATATACTAACATTTAATATAATCATCCTTACACGACAAGACGCTAATCACCCTCCCTGATTTCACTTTGTTTGTCATTAAATGTGTACCCAGCACTGCTTGTTATCAGACGGATCGAACAGTTGTACTGAGAACACTATCATCGATTGTATGGTAACCGCTAAACTCAGTTAACCGATGGGCATCGATAACATTAGCGAGATAAACTTTATTAATGATATATATTACGGACAATTAGCAAATTAGACCGATACACTGTACAGCTATTGTCATCAGACCGATTTGTAAACAGGACGCGTACTGGTGCATGTAAGTGCTTCTGTCCGCGCAGTTAGAAACGTTTCTGTAACAATGTCTTCCGTACACCTGCTGATATAACCCTGTCGCACGGCCTCCAAACAATGACCAACTGAATAATGCAATACGCTCTTTCCAGACACGGAAATAAGCCGTTTATTGTGTACAATTATGTAAAAAACATGCAACAGTCGACCTTTTGTGAGATAGATGTAGGCCATTCCAGCTTAGTAGCTTAGGTTAAGGCAGCAAGAAACCATGTCATGAAATATTGTGTGTGTTACCACCAATGGCCTCGGTCCTGTAGAAATCCTGTTGTAACCGCAAATAACCCAACACGAATTCTTTGCCAAGCACATTTCACATGCTACATCGCTGCGATATTCACCTATTTTCTAAAGCAAAATTTCATCCAAAATAAAAGATTTATGCAACCATTAGATTCAAAATGTAACAAATCTTGACAAGAACAATCAATATCTTGTAACAAGGTTACGCTGCTCAACATGTGTAACGTGTTTATAATGCTTTGTACAAATATGGCGAGTCTTCTGAAGGCTCCCAATTATGATTCTCTGTGCGTTTTTCTGATGTATCACATCATACCAGTCGCCGTTGCTTTAAGATCCCATTACCGTCCAAAAATATAACTAGCATGGTATTTGTCACGTAGAGCTCATGTGCGTTAACAGATGCTCAGCGAGCCTGACATTTATATCCACGAGAGACGACAGGTTCGTCTCCTCAAGAGGCTCTTTCACAGGCCAATGTTCAGTCAAGCCGTTTTATGTTGCGGCTCTAATGGCGGAATTAACGGTTAGAAGATGTATCGTTGTGATACAAGAATTCGTGCCTGAAGGATCCCCGAAGATTACATGACGCTTAGTAATTTAGTTTGGTGGCAGGTCGTTTTGTTGATTCTAAAAATACTATCCCACAAGTCATACTGTTAAAGTTAGTCGCCTAAGATGTTTAAATCACTATGCGTTGCTGGGCTTTATTTAGCTAATCGTACATCGTTGTCATCCATTCCTCATGCAAATAAACTCTCAATATCACGCTCCTATTCATCAAATAAATACAACTATGATAAAATCTTTTAGATATTGTTCAATATGACTGTGACCTTGCACTTCGATCCGAGAAGGATTCATGCAAATATTATCTAACAGTAATTTAAGCCACACATCGGAAGAATTGGTCCATTGCAAAAGAGGTATGGCAACAAATTGTTATTAGAAAGAAGCAGGCCCACTATTGAGCTTGTATACGGTTGTTTTAAATAGCCCCTAAATTATCAACACAGTGGTGACATTTAGCCCGAATGGAATGATGGATGTCTGGTGTTTGATGGCGTCATTGGTGACATTTTTTAGGTAACGTAATGCAGTGTCATAATTACTATAAGGTCATTTACCGACATCCTAGGTATCTAATGCGCCCAGTTTTTCTGAACCATATTGAAGTACAGTTGTATGGTCATTGTGCAATGGTACATTCTATGGCGATGTATGCATTTGACAAGTAATGAATTAAGTGCGACATTTATCAAAAAGCAGGCAGTACTTATTAGCAAAAAGATTCTATTTTTATCTGTGTATTTGTGTATAGATCGAAAATGGCGTTATTCCTTGCAGTTCACTGCTTGCAGTTTCTATCATATAAATCCATCGATCTTTACCATGGATTAAGAATATCCCTCCTATCACTCACAGCTGTAATTCTGGTCCTACGGAAGGGCCATTACTCTGCGATGGTCCTACCCCAAAACGCCTATATTGCGATTTGGAGCTTTATGGCAGGAAAGAAAACATTAGCAGCTAGCATTTTGATAAATTCTTTTGATCAATTATTTCACCAGAAAAAAGCCCTCAGCAAATAGATGTACGAATTCAGACAGTTCTGGAGCAAGTTGAACTGCTGACGTCCTGGCCATATTCCAATGCTATATACTTTGAGCATGATAATCTCACATTCAGTAACGTTTGAGTGGTTAGGGCAATTGTAAACATGCGACGTAAATTGCTTTGGATGCGTATTCGTTGTATCTGCACGTGTCAGTTTTATATCTTCACTTTTCAGAAATGTTGAAGCTTTATTACAACGCACCACACCCCCCCCCCCTCACTCCCCGTCCCCGTTCAAGCCAATATGCAATATTTCTGAACCTCACCATTGCTGTTATGTTTAAAAAAATGCAATGACACTTCTTCCTGGATATCATCTTCGGTCACCATTAATTTAGGCATATAAATGACAATTACTGTGCGGCGTGATCTTGTCGTACGGTATCTCGTCACACTTCTGCCATTTCCAATCATCGCTGGTAAAAATGGGCTGTGTTAATTAGTTACACAAATTGAAGAGAACGACACCACCGGGAGACTGAATGCAATGCAAGCTCGAAGGTAGTTCACACCCAATAGCCATGAACATTTTGTTGACTGGATCATTTTATTACCTGACATTCGTCATCAGCCAACTGTGAGATGAAACAATTGACAACGCGTTTTTCCCGATACATGAGTTTATTTTGCACACCTGTTGTGTAAATATACAATCCTTGTAAAAGCACTTCCTGGTCTGCACAAGACGTTCGACGTAAACAAAAACATTTGGATGAAATCAACATGTATGATAGGCATCAAGGCAAAGAAGGCACGCTTTCCTTCATAAAGTGGCGACGATATACCGCTTAGTTTTCTGCTCTTATACATCACAAGCCAAGGCGCCTTCAAAGAGCCTTTCCTCTCAGTTCACGTGTTCTTGTTAAACCTCTTAAACACATTTTAGTCATGAGGGTGCAATAAAGAGTCGGAGATATATCTTTGACATAAATGGTAGGTTGCATGGAATGATGATATATATCAATCGTCGTAGGTCAGTATTTGACCACACATGCGGGGAAGTGTACTGAGCCCATATCTTCATAAGCATGGGCGGATAAAATATACACTCGTTCTTTCAAAGTAATGAATACACACGTCGTGAGGTGTTGTGACAGTTAGCTAATAATTTCTGCTTATGGGATTGTTCAATGTATCACCATTAATTCCCAATTTTGAGACGATGAAATTTGTCTTAATTGTATAACCCTCACGTTCTCAAAGGGGTGCATGTTAATGATATTTTTACATTGTTGGAAGAAAAGTGCCAGCTTTTGACCGTTACAGAATTCATAAAATTTCTGAAAGCGCAAATGCGGTCCGATAGTCTTTGACTGGCAACCTGTTATATTTGGGGGATTAAGTGGAACAGGCACATTGTGCACATAAATCAAAGCCGGCGTCTATACAGAAATATTCCAAATTTTCACCGAAAGCCGATATGAGCATATCATATAAATAGTATTTTTTTAGGGGCAAGAGCGCTGTCATATCAAATGATCTTCAACCAGTGAAAACTAGAAACTGATAACATTTGTACGTATCGGAGTTCAATAGTTGCTTGTGCAGTCCAATGGAAATGAATAATTTCTGCATGAAGACCATTTCACAAGTCTGACTATGAAAGAATTATGTTTTGTTCTCCAACGATTGTGAAATCATTCAGCATTGCCATGCCTTATTTGGTTTATCTCTGAACATCATCATATAACAATTCGAGCTTCCGACATCTGAGGGACGCTAAAAAAATTAATATTCACTTAAGTTCCATCTGATAGCCCTTTTCTAAAGGATATTAGGAGCAGCGTACAATGATATCAAAACTGCATTATCGTTTGACGATGATAGGTGCCGGTTACTTCCTTGCAAAGAACAACTTTGAGGGACGTTTTATTGACTCGGAGCTGTTATACGTATTTCATATGGGTTCACCAAGAAGATTTGTATTTTCATTACTACCATCCATCGAAGCAGGCCTCCAACAATCCACTTTTATGGACACTGCTATGAACGGCAGCGGAGGTGACCTTTACGAAAATGACCGACAGGAATAATTAACTTTTGATGGTACGCGCTATTAATGTGACGGTGTGGTCACAACACACGAGGCAAGAAGATATTGTGCACATTCGCAAGACCCCCGATAGCATTTCTATTCAATTTCTAATGCAATATATAACTGATGTGTGTTTAAATGCTGGTTGCCGTTGAATGACTCTGCGGTCAGACACGCTGCATTGTTATTGAACAACATGGATTGATGCTATCGTACAGCAATGTTGTAATGGCCAGGATAGCTATGTGTAAGATCTTGAGCAATACATTCCAATAAAGACAAAGATCTGCGCTAGGCTCTGTTGGTTAATTTGATTTCTTGCACACACGACTCACAAGACTTGTCTCGAATAAGATTCAGTAGCATATATATCAGTGATTATATGACATGACAAAATGTGGTTGGTTGGGTTAAGTGTCAAGACGATACCACATGTGTGTATTGCTAGCTTGCTTATAAGACCTTCACATAAGGTCGGACAGTCAACAATGGGTTATTACCAATCTTTGATGACATTAAATATTACTCTGCTAATGACGCGACATAAGCGACATAACCACATGCTACGATCTTAGCAAGCAATCATACAAGGTGACAGCAGCTGATGCAATGGATGCAAGCAATTTTTGTGTAGCAATATAAATATTTCAAATTTTCATATCGGGAACAGAGCCGGGAATAGTTTATAAGAATATTATACAGATTGAAAACGTTTTATTCACTTATCGTGCCATCTGTCAGGTCAGATGATGTCGTGAAGCCCGGTAAAGGGCAATGAATAGGATGTCGTTATTTCTATACTTTTATGCACTGTTTTTTTGTGTGTGTATTTACAACTCATGCATATCCCAGGAAAATAGTAATTAAAATTGCTAACACAAGCTACTAAAGCTATATTTCTTTAAGCTATAACCGCTTCATTATGACTGGCGCTTTGAACGCATGCCTTCCTGAGATTCGCGATCGGAATCCTCTACTGAGTGGAATTAATCACAGATTCGATTTTTGTATGCATCATGGTATCAAAATCACCGTGGCATTAACAAACGATTAACGTACATCGATAAAAAGCGCGTTTGGCTCAGTCACACGGAGCTTAAGTGTACAAACGGGTGCTTAGCAATGAAGCAGTTGTATTAGGGTAATAATCAATCAAACAATTGCCTGGAGGAGATCTACTGGTTTTTATTTGAGTTTTTTTGTTAAACTCAGTACATTGTTGTCAGTTGCATCAAATCTCCCATTGTGAGAAAGCAAAGGTGCCATTCTGACCAAAAAATTATACTTTCAGAAACCAAAGGAAATACTTGGCTCGGTTAAATAACATTGCACCAAAATGAAAACGCCACACTAAATAGCAGCAGAGAGTCAACAACGAAATATTTGGATTGTGAGAGAGTCCAAGAATAATACCAAACATATGGTCGATCGGCTACTATGCTGGCATTTTCTCGAGTCACATTTCAACAGATACAAAATGATTTTGATCGATGCCTTTTCTACGTCCATCTCTAATCGAACAATTTAGAATTGCCTTTCACCTTCAACATAAACGACATATACCATCGCACGACATGAGCGATGGTCTTTGTCATTGGTATTTTGGATCATCTAGGAAATCCTTCTCGTATTATACAATCCAAGCAATTATTGTCTATTAACATTCATCTAGTGTCCACAGCAAAATTAAAATGTATGAGCTATATTAATGACATCATATATCGACTCTACTGAGACCAATAAAACGGATTGATTGTCAGTCAATGGGAATAAAATAATGGAAATCCAAATGCGAAGCACATGCGTGTAAAGTTATATCAGCAATTATATGTGCACTTTATGCCAATGTACTTTTTGTCTTTGACTTGAGGTAAGTGGATGTGAACTGAATATTGCTCGTTATGGAATAATATAACACTGCCTAGCAGATTAAAACTACAATCATTTCAGCGGGTATGGAGCGCGTGTAAGCCCTCCAAACCTTATAGCAGGTGGTTACATTAATCCCTGATCAAAGGTAACATGCGTGGGACTGACATTGCAATCGTACCGATAAATATTCTAGTAGCCACTCAGTGCTGCACATAAATTCCTTTGGAATACGTAGAAGTACAGTCGGACTCGATACATTGTGACGAATGATGCTAGTACGTGTAAGGTCATTGGTCTTTTTGATAACTTTAAACTATTGGTTTTTGGACACTGCCTGTCCTAATCAATAAGTCAGTGATCCATAAACAAAGCATAATGATGGGGGATGTGGCGCGATGCTCACCCAAACCGAATTGGATGATGGTAATGTGACATTGAGGTAATAATGAATGACAAATTTACACATATAGCATGAATTTCAATAATGTTTATCTGCCATTAAATATGAGTTTGTGACGTCATATGTCACCGTCCAGCCGGATAGCGCAGTCATTTCCTCGTTTGTTTACATGGGAACTGTGGTAGGTGTGAGCATAATCGTATTTTATACCGTCATCATGTTCATCATATACCGCAACGAATCACATCATTTAATGTGGAATGGAGTACTTGTTCGCCTAGAATACATTAAATGGTGATCAACTTCTATTATGTTGGTTGAAAACGTCAACCAAAGGGGACCGAGCGATAATACAGGCAGTACTGGAACAGAGGTCTGCACCTCGATTTCAGGCCCGTTTAATGGTTATCAATGATTGATTCACCATTTGCCTGTCCTGTTACGGAGAATATCTTTTCTTGTGCTTTTATTTGATTTAATCGCAAATGAAAACTGATACTACATTAAATGGGGATTTCACTCGATATTTCGTTTTTGCTATAAATTGAATAAAATTTCAATAATTTATATTCTCCTTGACAACAGAAAATATCAATTTTATTTAATATTGGCACTGGTTTTGGGAACCGAGACCTATCAGGGATAAGCTGTTACAATTGAATATACCTCTCCAGTGAATTGTACAGGATCCAAGTTCAGTGACATGTTTATGACTACATATATCATAGGCCTTTAAAGAGTTCAAGGCCTTACACTAGTTCTTTGAATTACCTGGGGTACCAACCTCAATAATACATACTTTATCTTGTCCTTATTAGTTCTATATTTATTACTTACACCTAGTACAGTGCATAACTGCCATTATACTTTGCTTTTATTATATGTCAAGGGAGCAAAATGTCTTCATCTTCCTCATATACAGACAACTCCGGAAGCGATGAGCTGGATTACAGCAGTGAGTGTTTGTCTCACCAAGAAGAGGAACTAGGAACCTAAGGGGGGCATACAGATTTGAACCTCCAGCTAAGACAAGGCCTGCAAATTCTCCTCAAAAAGAAGAGGACTTGAGCCGACTGGGTAACAGCACTTGGTATTGGCACATTTCAGTCCAAACAATCTTTGCAGATATTTTTCTCTTTACTTTACAGTTGTCCTTAAGTCTTGCTTCAAGTCATCTTCTTATTCATGTTTTATGTCAATTTTTGGTTTGCTGAAAAGCTAGTTATTCATTGTAATTATGTTCTGTACTAGGTGCTCATGTGGGCCAATGATTACAGTAGCAGAGAGTAAATGCTGCCAGGAAATTCCACAAGTTCTCGAGAAAGTAAAATCTATGGGTGCGTCCTGTATTACAGCACACCCAGGATTTGTCTCAGGGTTCCTGCGTCCCTCGACACTAGAAATAGCATATAGTGCTTATATCCAGAGGTACAAGAAGAAAGTTACTACTCAGCATGAGTGAATATACTTAAAAATGATCTGGTTCAGATGATAACTGATGAAAAATATTCATGTACTCTTTTTATTGCAGGTTATTCCGATTCACTGCATATCGGCAGTTGGTACAGTGGTGATGGGGTAATCTAGGCAGACATCATAGAGTGCCACTGCCAGCATGTTCTGTACTTAAAATTAGAGATGATTTCCCAAGGGTGAATCAGTTTATGTTGGTTTCAAACTGCCAGCATTACAATAATAAAGGGACAAAAAAGCATTATGTGTCTTATTCTGTTATTTACATTCAGCTATGATGATACTACACGCTGATGACAACCAGCAACAAAATTCAGTTAAGGCCAGTCCACCTAATTTATTATACCATATGCATAAAATGATAGGAAGCATCAATTCCAAAATCATGACATACCTGCAGGGCATCTTGTTCCTGTATCCTGTATCTCGTACAAAAGATATTTTATCACTCAAATAACAGTATGTTAACAGTCGTTTTTTTGCAGGATATTTTATATATCCTGTGCCATTGCACATCAATCATCATGATTAAATTTCGCGGGCACATTATACAAATAATGCTTATGCAATTCTGCTCACAATACCAACAATGTCTGGTTCTTATTCACTTGTCTGTGATAATAGAAATGGCAAAATATATACACCAGTCCAACATATATATTTACAAAATTAATTCTCAGCAAGCCACAAAGAGGAATCATATAACAGTGTTTGAGTTTCACAGCTTAGCTTACCTTAGACCCATTTAACATTCAAATTAAGTCATAAAGCCATACACATGCTGGATGATTTGAAAATAAAAATGGTTAATATTGTTGTTTAACATCACTTTCAACATCAGAGGTCATATTGTGGCGGTTACCTCACCAATGATGTTTAAGATGATAGGTCCACAACTGTGGTCTAGCAGGGTGGGTGTTTGTCTAGTTTCCCAAATGTGGCAAGTTCAAATCCCACTGTGTGCTTTGCACGGTGGTGCCATTTGGGCGATAGGATCTTAAACTCCAATGTTTGTTCGTCATCTTACACCACCAGTTTGAAATGACCTTTGATGTTCAAAGTGAATTTTAACCCCAATATTTACCATTTATTTTGTAAGTATGATGATAAGAAATAGTTATGTCCTTGTGCACTTGTTAACAGATAGGTAAAATTAAATGTTACAAGCTTGACTTAGCTGAAGCCAAAGCTGAAAAATAAACAGAGCTTAGATATTACTTGTAAACAAGCAAATATCAATCGGCCAACCACCAATATAATGCTTAGGCCACCACCATCAACTCCACCACCACCCCTCCCCTACCCCATCACTACCACCACCATCATTCATCATCACCTTTAGATACCTTACTACATGACTCATCTAAAGAAGAAACCTCTCCATATGCTGCCTCTCAGCCTCCTCCTTGTCAGGGTAGTCATACATTTCAGCAAGTGCACCTGGTTCATTGGTCATCACGGATGTACTTATTGATACTCGTGTGCCTATCGGTGATGATGCAGTCCAACTTGAGTCCTTGGTCATCCAAACGAAATGACATGCTTCGTTTGAGGCCCTAGATGCGAATTATTGCAGTACTGGTACTCACATATTCGCACAATGATGATACAGACTGGAAGACATAAGAGTAAAGTTATATGAAGCAAATTTGACAGTAGGCCAGAACTGACTCACTGAGCACTGGGCATCGTCCGAGGATTGTTTAGGACAAGTGTAAGCTACTGTCAGGCTAGCATACATCTACATATTGCAGCCTGACGAGACAAATCTATATGTTATCTGTGAAACAGCCTTATAAAACTTGAGCCGCCCCACACTGATCACTACCGGCCATGTCAATTTTGTCAACGGGCAAGTGCAAATTCTGTTTTCAAAATCAGTACGGAAACATAACTAATGAATTCTAATTCGACTTTCATATGGGAAATGTAAGGATGAGTATACTTACAGATTCTCAAGAAACCATGGATACAAAAACGCTGATGAGTTTCTGTAAATAGCGATAAATTAGTACGACAGCTAGTTCGCGAATAGAAACGGCGTCCGTGGTAACATAGATCTTCTGGTGACATATGACGTCACAGCGCCTTCGTTCATCTTCGGTGTGTGGTCGGGAAGTTCCGGAATGTGTTGTTTGTTTTTGCTTATTTCTTGTTTACTACGCGTCGGATCGAAAAAAGAACTGCAAATTATTGATCAGAAAATCGCGTTCTATAAGATCCCGAAAATTCATATTTTACCCATTACTTGCACTTTAAGCTATTTCAAAGTATGTATTAGCGTTATAATACAACGACTGAGGCAAGGAAAACAGTTTGCTTGCTATCTGTCAAAACATTCAGACAAAAATATTGATTTCCTCCAAACTAGTGGTAATTTCTATTCCAATCCATGTAAATAACGTTATTGATCTGATTTCAAAGAGACAAATGGCACATTGTCACCTGATGAATCATCTAAATGATGTGACGTTCCATGGGTGACAATTAATTCGCGGCGTTTCACATACAAGGTTTAACGTATGACACAATCATAGCCTGGATTAGTGGAGTCGGAATATTAAAAAGTCTTTGAAACACAAATTATACAGTAAGACATATGAAGCTGTGATCAGTTAGTTCCGCTAGGTTACAAACAGTATTAAGCAAGTGTCCTTGTGTACGGAAAAAAACAGGGTATCTATTTTGGATTACGAATAATGAAGCCTCTTTTTAGTTGCTATTACTTCAAACAAATATCTTCCAGGGGAGGACGAAAAATAGAAAGAGTTATTTTTATGTTACTCAACAAATCAGTTAGAGTTGGATTTCATAAATACAAGGAAGAAACACGAACTAGAGAGATATGGTGTTGTCGCTGCTGCTGCTGTTGCTGACGTTGTAGATAGGGCCGGTACCATTGATTAGCATTGGTCATATTAACTAAATGAGGATGAGTAAATTGACAATGTGTTCCTGTGCATCTGACATAATATGACATATGATGTTCATATATGATAACTTCTTTCCCAATAAGAGTTCACAGGGCAGTGTTGAATAAAACGATTCCCTGGAAAAGATCAAAGTAGAATAAAGATCTCGGTTTTCGGATGAATTTCTTTTGAGAACCTATTTATGGTCGATGGTTGCACCACAATTCACAATCGTGAGTAGGCAACATTATGATTTTTACCTCAAGTATCGCTTGATGATATGTAATTTGTTGGGCCTGATCAATTTCATTTAACATGTGCCCAAGTAATACTTAATAGAAGCCAGCGCTGAATACATAATTACAGGCCTGTCATTGTTCCCCTCCAGAAATATTCTAAATGAACCATCTCTCAGAGTAAATATTAAGTGATTTGAGCACGTTGACTTCGAAGATAATAATCACCCTAAGCTGAATTCTGAAATGGCATGGAAATGATTTGATATCAACGCTTCAGTGAGGGAGCTGCTTTATCACTAGAGGAGATGATCTAAAGGTCAAACTAATGACTGGAAATATGCACCTTCAATGATCAACGTGTATATAATTACGGGCAGTATGATGACAATATTTAGCGCATTTGCATAAGGAATATTTAAGTCAATATAGTGGGACCCAAATTGTGCTAGGATAAAACGGTGCCAAATACAATGAGACAGCGGGGTGAAAAAATAGGCTGAGATAAAACGGTGCCCCTTGCAATGAAGAGAGCGGGGTCCAACATAGGCTAGGATAATATGGCGCCCCTTACAATATCACCAATTGAATGTAATAGCCGGTTCAAATCGTTCCCTGCTCAGCTTCATGACTGTTATGACCATCATGGTCTAAGGGCGTAAAGATTATAAATAGGTTATTTGTTCCGTTAGATTTCGAAAACATTCAACTCGGGTGTGCCTTCTCTGATTAGTCAATGAATATTAATGAATCACCATCATGTCCAGACTTCATATCGATCACTGCTGGAGACTTTGTTTTGGCAAACCAGGACACCACAAAACCGTTTACTTTGCTCACGTTTGTATCGTCACTGCTCCGGACGTTTTAATCAGAGAATATTCAATTACACAATTTCGCTCTATGAGATGGGCTGAGTGTTCTTTTTCTTTGGTGGAAGCGGAGCAACTCTGTATAA
>CM067354.1:290867-300867 GCA_034190875.2 Urechis unicinctus
ATGCCTCAGCTTAGGAATCATTTAAGTAAGTTAAACTGCACATAATATTGCACATAAAGACATTACTGCAATCTAACAATTGTACAAATGTACGCGTGGTTAATGTAAACGATCAAAATTACAATTTGACATTACACGAATGAAAAGCAATTAATGTTGACACTGTTAGTCACATCAATATTATTAAGCCAAATAAGAGATGGCGCACGAGTCAGGTTGTGCCCATTTACCGAGCAGTGACATGAAAACTTGAAACCATGTCATGGACTCCTTCTAACATCTATGTTAAATACGTTATTTCATCTATGCAGTCAAAAAGACTAAGGGTAACCAATTTTGGCGATAACCTGCTTGACGTGTCTCAGCTTCAACATGAGGTTTTAGGGCTACTGCGGTTGCAAGCAATCAAATTCCATCAGCCAGGACATGCGATTGTCACTTGCCGATTTTATATGGCAAGAAGGTGGGGGTATAATCATACTCAAAATATGAGCGATGAGAAAATCATGTTTTGGTATCGCATCCACTGAGAATTCAAACATGTTAGTCATTAAAATATGTAGTAGCAACCGTTTCCGCTCATATTGCTATTATTTATCTGGGTTCAACAGGCTAGGCACAAGTCCGTTTATACATCAATACAAGGGGGAGAGTTTAAGATAGTAATGACAAAAGAATACCATGGGTTGATGTTGCCAGTCTAATGTAGGTTTGATTATCTTATCAATGTTAGAGCGACCTTACCTGCTATATTTGGCAACGTCATCCCTACACACATTAGATTGGTGTTGGATCATGCATATTCTGACATGGCTACTCTCTTAGTGCTAACAAAGCATCAATGTGAAGGGGTTATACATGTTTCGATTGTGTCTACGTGGCTCATGGATGGAAATATATAAAAACCCTTGGCTGGGGAGGAGTGCTTTTCAACAAGCATTGAAGTGTGGTTGATGGTGCCATACAGGATGGTGTAATATCCAAGCTGTCACAAGTTTGACACCATGTTTTGGCATTGTACTGCTGAAACAACTTGCGTATTGCACATTGTGCGTATACGGCTTCGAATGCATTAATTGTAAGTATAAGATAACTTGTTATGCAACTGTTCATATATCGTATGGAACGTCCTTTACATTAATATGACATGAACTGACGTAATGATTAAGAGGCTGATATTGATGTCATAAAGATTTGACAGTTTTTATCTTTCAACACGACCTGCGTTCATTAAAACGTGACCTTCACAGATGCCAGGAATGATTACGTTTGAAGGTTGTTTCTGGTGAAAACCAGGACGAACTTATCAATAGCGATATAACATTTGCACATGTTTTACCCACCGGTATTGTTCATAAGAATACAGACTAATACCGCTACCTGAATTAATTATTCAAGCCCTCAGTTTTTGAAGATTCATTCCGAGACTCATTAGGTGTACCATGGCCGATGAAGCGATGGGACCGGAGAAGCACCAGAAGCACCGTCCAGTTATTTCATAGTTGTGCTAATTCACTATCCTGTATCAATCAGTAATTCACTGGATTTGCTTGCAGTTTACTTTCCATTATGTGACTTTTTTAAGGTATCTTCTCGGTAAGCCTTCTTGTGTGTTGCTTTTGACGTGGTCAATGGCTACGTCAGCAGTACTCAAAATCACATGAAAACCCTATGTGTAGCTGTTCACATATCGTACGAAACGTCTTTGAATTAATGTGACTGACGCATATAGTATGATTAAATTACCGAGAGTGACGTCATGAAATTACGAATGCCTTTTACATTCAACACAACCTGTGTCCATGTAGACGTAACCTTTACCGATGCATAGATTGGTTAAGTCAGCAGTCAACTTCTATGCTCTTGGCCAAAAACTGGACGAATTAATTTATAGAGAGAATTAACATATTCGCATTCGTTTTTGTTTTCAATTAAAATGACCATTACAGTTGCCTGTATTAATTAACCCAGTTTTCAACCTTTTGTGAGGCCAGAAATAGAACTATAGAGTCAAGACGTTTACTATTTGTGCTAATACTCACCACTTCAAGGCTTGCTATTGAAATATAAATAAGCTGTCGACCTTCAGCACTTATAATTGCGTTTTTCAAACACAAATGTGCTTTTACTTTCAAAAATGCTGCATTTGTTCTCTGTATTTTAGTCCTCTCTATTTCTGTATTTTGGTCCATTAACTAGCGACCGATTTCGTTAACAATTATTTAGCTATCAATGTCAAATACCATTATGATAATCAACGTATAATTAAGACTGCACTAGAATAATGCATCCTTTGGGATTTTAACTTTGACGATATCGGGTATGACAATATTTATATTCCCACTTCGTTATGCATAGCTGGACAAAGAATGTATTTTGACACGATTTAACCTATTGCACGACTTTAAGGTAGTTGGTGTACGCTCGCTGCTGTTTTACGTCGACTAATCGTTGATATGTGTGTTCACTGGTTAAAGTAAGCTACAATATACGCTGGTAATTTGCTAGACAGCATGTCAGTTGACACCTGATGTTCGAATGGATCTAGAACTGGAGCGATTACGGAACTATATTCGACTATTAAAACCACGTTGATATCAAAGACAACGGCGGCAGAGAACACGGCAGCGATGTTTCGTCATTGTTCCTTACATTAGGCGTTATTGGTTATGCAGAGTTCAAGTGATTCAATCAAGTAGTCCCATACGCTCGGATACCGACCATGATGGAAGCATATTTTCACGTACAAGCATACTCCATCGAGTGTAATTGTCTCGCGGGGAATGTTTAAGGTCAGATTTGCAATTAATCCAGTCTTCAACTTTTGCAAGCCAGATAAAAAGCAAGCTAGAGCCAATGCTCTAATAAACACGTGCACTACACTGCTTGCTGTCGACCTTCAAAACCGTAATTTGTTTTCCTACCCTTGAGCTGTGCTTTTATTTGCCACATCGCTGTATTTGTTTACAGCGTGTTTCTGTACTTAACTCCAATCACTAGCGACCATTTTGGCTATCAAGCACTAACTATCGTATGCAAATATCATCCCAATAGTCAGCACATTATTACTACTACACTATTAAACACCTTGTATTACTCGACAAACATCGCAATTTGATATCATTTCTCATATAACACAGCTATAAATTATACGGTGTTGGCTCGCCACTTTGTAACACCAAGAATTCGCTAAAATATCTGCCTTGGCTGCCGTCCATCATCACTGAAATAATGCTAATTCTAGCCACAACTCTGAATCAAAGTAGACGTGTTTGTACACCGGTTATTCACGCTGCCAAAAACGTTGGCCATTAGCCAGACCATTTGTCAGTTGACACCTTGCACTGGATAAGTTAATCAAACTAGATAGACTAAATGATTAAATTGTATGATTAAAACCATGTTAACAGCAAAGACAACGGCTGTAGAGAACACAGCCACTTGTCTACTCAAATACCCAAAAACATTTTTAATATAGTTCCTCTACCGCTTTAATCAGCATATCCATCAACGATATCAAATAACAAGATACAGACCCGGCTATTGCTGACGTTTTATCTTCTTAGTATACCGACAGCAGCAGGATATCATTACCGTCCCTGGCTGTTACGTTGTAATGACGACCACAGAGCATTCATATGACGTCAGTGAACTAATATGTCAGCTGGTTAGATTCGATGTGGGAAATCCTATTTTGGAATGTGAGATATTTTGTGGTTAGAATTAAAGGCAATTGTAACACCTACTTTATGTATCATGTCGAAATTGGTCAATTTGTGTTTTCTTGTTTATCAAATAGCATAGTGAATTTGCCTTTTTTCACGCATGATGTACAGACGTTGCGTCTAATCCCAATATGCACAACAGTCAGTAAAAACACGATTTGAACCACGAATTGATGCGCAACCCGTAGTTACATAAAAATATTTGTCTAGCTAAGTGTGATATACCAATACCAAGATTCAAGCCATGGATGATCAACAAAGAAGCATGACAGCCGCACCAACAACACAATTATCCCATTTTGGTATATTTTCCGACATACTATGGTCAAGTGAATAGTTGTGTTCATTCTGCATGCTGAGCGCTGTTATTAGCATGTTAGCATTACCAAGCCTTGTGGCCGATGTGGCGACATTCTCCTGCTTATATTGATTCAGTTCATGAAAAGCTCCAATCGCGTGGAATTGAGTGGCAAACGAGCCATGATGACTTAAGCTCTTAACGAAGAAGCGATCTGCTTTACAAAGGCAAATAATTTTATACGCCTTTTAACTGCTTACAAGTTTTACATCTTTAGTCGTGGCGACGATAGTTTGAATCCCTCAAGTCAATAGGATTTCTTGCAATTTACTAACAGAATTTCGCACGTGTGTTAATGCAGTCTAATTGGAAGAATCGCCGCTTAACATAACTACGTCATGATAATATGATCCAATGAAACACGTGACTTCAAAGGCTCTCATGACCAACAACAAGTAGGAATTATTGTCGCGTTCTAATAATTTCTGCCATATTTAAGCAAATATGCTACGCAGATTTAGATTATTAGGTGAAGCACGATTGCGCTGCACAATTATGAATGGGTGGCATTAACTATACAGCTAAGCGACGCATTGAGCTCTCATAAGCTGCAGCAGCTTTTAACACAAAACTAAAAAACCCACAAAATCACGATTCACTGCTGCAACTGTTATAAGGGACTGTACGATTAACATCTAGAGTGCATATATTCGCCATTATGTGATTTCAGTTTTATTAGTCATATCTTGTTATTGCGCACATTAATTTCTGCTGTCTGCCGCTGCATGGCTCACTGTCACCTTGTGCTAGCCCCAAGAAACAGATCGGACCGTTATAGCCTAGAGAGCCCGATGAAAAAGAGCAATAAGTCAAATAGCCTCCACCTAGATTTAGGTACATAGATAACTATCTGCAGCCCAATATCCATCCCAGCGCTTTTCATCAAACCAAATAGATATTAGCAAGTCATGCATGCATATATATATATATATATATATATATATATATATATATATATATATATATATATATATATATATATATATATATATATATATATATATATATATATATATATATATATATATATATATTTATATATATAGGTTGAAGGTGTATCACTGAAGATGTTCGGTTATCAATCTTTCACAAACATATATATATATATATATATATATATATATATATATATATATAGATACTCGGCATCCGTATAAAAACAGATGGTCGAGGTCATATATATATATATGCATTTATATAAATATATATATATATATATACTCGGCATCCGTGATATAGATGGTCGAGGTCATATATATATATATGCATTATATAAATATATGTATATATATATATATTATATATATATATTTGTATTATATACATATATATATATATATATATATATCTATATATATATTCTCTATATATCTATATATATATATATATATATATATATATATATATATATATATATATATACGCATATATATATATATATGACCTCGACAAACTGTTTTCACAGGCGCCGTTTCATGTGATGTCGGACCAGCTATCCATTATGTTTATGAGGAATTTATGGTGGTGTCAGGTGATTTTCACCACACAGCTGGTCTAAGTGAGCCCTCTGAGCGTAGTTATAAGCGATTCTGCTATTTCATGGAAATAACCTATTGCCTTTTGGTGTCAATTGCTTTTTATCGGGCTAATGCGCTGAAGCTTTTGTTCGTGAATCGTACGGCGATCATTTGAGCATATGAGACTGAGACAGGCCACGCGTGCTAAACAAAAACGACCTTGGTCGTGCAGATGAGGTCTAGAAGAGGTAGGATTCACAGGTGCATGACCTATAGCATGACAAAACATGCAGTTATCGCGGATTTTTTTTTCAATGACAGCTAGCTATCTTACGTAAGCATTTTAAGCAGGGAAGTAATGGTGAGCGGCCTTTCCAGGCCTTTGCTTTTATACGGAGATCACACTTCGTTATGACATAACCTGATGGGCAAAATGGTACGCGATTTCGGCGGGAATCATTTTGATGGTCCAGATTCCATATGAGTTATAGCGTTATATTCTCAATAGTTTCTGATTCTGTTTATATTATCACAGAAATCAGTCCAAAGCGCAGCAGGGACCACGTGTGTTGTATCATGCAAATGTATACAAATAAATCGTTACCGACAATAATCCTCACACTGGTGGCGATGTGGTCATGCTTTGGTACTATAACATCATGGCCTACTTTTGTTTTCATTATAACCCGTCTTCGTAACGAATAATGTCTGCAATACATTTTCATGCACAGCACTACTTAGTTCTTACGATGAAAGAATGTGAAGGTTGTAGTTTCAACGCACCAACCAGGGCCTAATCTAATGATCGCTTCCTCAGGTTCATGCACATTCATGATATGGGTTAATGATGCTCATATCGACTAGCCATCTAGATAATCTCCGTACCTATTGAGCTATTTATCGAGCGCTGGTTCTGTACTTTACTAAGTGCCAAGGTATTCACAGTTTCAAGGAAAGCAATTAAATGTACTGAGTAATCGGAAAATATGCGCTAAAGTTTTCGTCATTTTACATTTGCGAAGTAGCCGTCCAACAAGCTTCGCAATGATGCTTCGGGCTTTGAATTATCCAAATTAGCAACACTGCAATTAATATGGCATATCAAGACCTTCATGCAATCCAACAAGGGAAATGCTTCAGGCATTGTTAACACATCCAATTAAAATTAAAATCGTACTTATAGAGCGGAATGAAAAGAAAATAATTTTAACATAATACGGGATGCCTGATGAGTTAGGTAGTGGAGCCTATAATAAGAAAGCGGTTGGTTGCTATTGAGTACCCATCTATGCGAGGGACAGATAAAAGCCATACTTTAACTGAGCCGTGCCCAGAATAGCTGAGCCACGACATGGGCCATATCAAACTTCTACGTAACTAACATAGCTGCAATATCGACGACATGACCTGATAAATGGAGTGGTTTGCAACGAGCATCGATGTTTTCATAACCGATGCAAAGTACAATAGTGAAATATCCCGGCTGTGACATTTTTTGAACCTCGGTTCGGTTTCTTCCGGACGCGCCCACTAATGTAGTGTATATTGTGTGACGTGGTATAAGGCTACGCAAGTTGGAATCAGAAGCACATGTTATATATCAGCTGTTGATATTTCGTACGAAAGATAATTTACTAGATGTAACCGACGCTGACGGCAGTATTAAATGACCGACCGTGACGTCATGAAGATATGACCATTTAAACGTGACCTTTACTGGTTCTGGGATTGGTTATGTCTGCAGTCAGCATCTTCTTTGCTCCTGATGAATCACTCGATAATCAAATATTCAGGATGAGTGAATCACTGCCAAAGAAATAACACCATCCTGGTAATTTTTCGGTATATATATGATCTAGTGAATTAATGGGCCCGCCAAGTGCTGTGTTATGAGTGTGCTATGTTGAAATTAGCGTGTTTGCAATAGCCGCATGTGTGTTTCCTGTAGCGACATATTTGCACTTGCATTCATTCAGTTCAAGTTCGAATCAGGTGGAATTGATTCTGCGAGTAGATATTACTCACTTCCCTCATAACACATCGAACTCATAGCGAGTAAATAGCCTGGGATATTGGCCCAAAGTGATGTAATTGTCTTTTCATGACAATTGCTCAAGTTGTTTCCCGTGATTAGACAATTGATGCATGAGAAAAAGGTTCATAAATGAGATCAGGTTGCTATATTGTTTTTATTAATTGTTACGCAGACGCTGTAGTGATGGGCCTTCAAGAACCAGTGGTGTTTTATCTTTTATAAGCAGATTATGTGTTTGTGTTGCGACATTTCTGGGAATCGCACTAGATCCATGATAAAAAGGGTTACTCGGTTCATAGCTATACATAGCGACAACACCCAAGCCTATATTTTCATCACACCTGCTACTTTTTTTTCAAAGTGTACTGCAATGACGAACGTACTATCACTTGGTTAAAAGCGTCATGTAGATTCGGATATATATTTCTCCAGTTGTCAATGCACATTTAGATTTGCAGACCATGCACTGCGAATACGCATGAGGTACAAGATATTGTATAATTTCCTTATTGTAACTTAATGTTTTATTGAAGACCGCGAATAATGTCTTACACGGAAGGCTGATGAATAGCTGGTATAGCCTAGGGCTTCATTCGGAACGCGTGGAAACGAATTTCGCTTGGTCTAGGCTCGATAACAAAGCATCGCATGGTCTATGATATGACGTAACATCTCTCAAAAGTCCTGTTTTCAGCATGTGCCTATTTTACATGTAGCATTTAATTTCACATAAGTGTTCAATATGACAAGTAATTATCCGAATTAATGCATCCGGTCGACAAATAATCATTGAAGTCATATCATATATGTCGCCACACAGCGCCTTGTTTCAATCAATCCTCTAGACCAGATGTTATGATTCGCACAGGCTGCGAATTACTGTTCCCTCATTAACATTTAATTTGTGCAATGAGCGCGATGCACTAAGTGTCCGGCAAAAGTTGCTGACCTGTCGTCGCCATCATCCAGTGAATGACACTTAATACAAGAGTTACCGAAAAATAACATTTTTGTTGGTTAGGTTGCTATTATAGATATGAAAGGTCGCCGTTTGCAGAACTAAATGAATATGGATGATTTTTAGCAAAGGTGTTCACTGGACAGGTAGCAATGAGAGGGTAAGGAAACGATGAGATGGTCACACAGGAATACACATCATGTAAAATTCCACTTGCGAGTTTTTTTAGCACTCCTATTTGGGTAAATTTCTCCTATTTGGGTGACTTGGTTATAACAAAGCTCATGAACCCCCGGTCGCGCCTTTCCCTTTAGAATAAATGGCGCAACATAACTAGATCAGCAGCAGTACATTACCCACAGTTGCAATGGCGTAAAGATACATATCAAAGATGGTTTCCTCACCCGCTGCGCTCGGCGTTCCACTCTGCATAGGCTTGTTTTGGTAAGCTTGATTTAAAGTTATTTATTTTTAATTCGGTCACTATTTCAAGCAAGAAAGTTGTGATGGACCCAATATATATATATATATATATATATATATATATATATATATATATATAGATATATATATATATATATATATATATATATATATATATATATATATATATATATTATATATATATATATATATATAATCTATATATATATATATATCTATATATATATATATATATATATATATATATATATATATATATATATATTGAATCGACATTCATGATCAGCATGTGTTTGGTGCGCAATGCGGACTATAGTAAGCAAGCATTGACGATATATTTTACGACCAGTAGACTTGCATTCTTACGGTGATTGATGGTCGTTGAAACCATCATATAGCCTGACAGAATGATAACATACTAATCAGAGCAGTGATATAGAGCCTACGCATTTAAACCATGATGCCTCGTATATTCATGTGCATGGCGCCATACTGGGAATATAAATGGGTAGCAACGTTGATTTCCATGCAGCAAAGTACACTAGAAAGCAGTGAGCACCATAAGTAGCATGTTCAATGAAGCAATCTCTCATTTGTAATCTGGGTAATCACAACAGTTACTAGTTATGAACAATATAAAATTTTCCATAGCTATGAAGCTTAGTTTGACCTAATGAATTACCGCTCTTGCTTGCGATGCCTTTTGATAGGTTAAAGCAGGCCCCTCTTGTACAACAACATGTCATGAACCAAAATAGAATAGGATGGGAAATGTTAGATCAAGAGCTGCCCTGTCAATGATTGGAAATCTAATATCTGCATCGCGTCACGATACAATCGGATTCAAGCCTTATTTAGGGCCGTTGTCCTTTACACAATTTTCTTGAGGGATTTTTATAGAGTTGAGTAAGCCAGCTAAGACAATCCTTCATTTAATAATTCCATTTCCCACTGAGAGAATGG
>CM067354.1:304574-318485 GCA_034190875.2 Urechis unicinctus
CATTAGTGTTCAGCAAATACAATGCTAGAAATGCATTTCATACACATTAACATGAACTAATATCTCTTCGAATATATTCAGCTTGACAGTGAGCATATATGGTAAGTGTACTGTTTTTACATTTACATATACTTAGCCAATCTTATTACTAAACATGCTCTTTTTGTACTTGCTAGCGCGTCCAAACCTTGAAACAACGCTTCAACAGATCTATATCTGTAAATCCATTTCTAGAATGCATTTCTAATACATGAGAGTCAGTGAATAATTTAAGTTAAGTTTGTCATGGCTAGAGCAACATGAACGCCGCAATTAAGGTGGCTAATCTAACGCAATAATTTTTTTTACTTCATATCACGCATTGAAGTTATATATGTATGCATATATAAATATATATATATATAAATATATATATATATATATATATATATATATATATATATAATATAGATATACTTATATATATGTGTTATATATGAAATGATATAAACATACATATTTATAAATTTACGTTAAATCAATGTTAATATGTACATATTTTATATATATATATATATATATATATATATATATATATATATATATATATATATTTGAATATACACATATACATGCATATGAAAAAATATATATATATAAAACATGCACAAAAATAAACATATATGTATTGTAATATATGTCTTTCTATATATATTAATTTATTTATATGTAGCGTATGTGTGCATATTTGTATAACTAGATATATGTATACATATATAGTCATACAAATCAATATATCTATACGTAACTATGTATATATATACATATATTTATAAAGATATATATATATTAATATATATATATATATATATATATATATATATATATATATATATATATATATATATATATATGGGGGGGGGCGATATTATTAGTATCCCTGTGCAGAGTAATCTGGGTTAAGTATATGATTCGGGGTACTTTTCGTCGATAGCCAATAGGATTAAGGGTGGATCATTAGTTTAAACATTTTATGCTGCATCCTCTCACTCATTTGCAGACCTTTTGTCTGCCTAATTATGTTGCATGGGTATTTGAACATATATGTAAAAGCATTCAATGTCTGCGCATGGATAGTTGATCTGTTCTCTGTTTAACTAGGCTTACCGTTTGAAGTTGTATGTGCTCCGCCGATAAAGACTGTGCTTTAATGAGGTCTACATAAAATCACGGGTTATTTATCACTTTCCCTCGGGGTGGTTATTAACACTTGTGAAATTGATTGTGTTCCCAATATAAGTCACTGGACTCGTTATATATTGTGCTCAATTGCAATTTTGGCACCGATGCACACTTTTCGTTGCTCAGAACGACAATATCATGCCGCGAATATTGTCGTTTTTATTAACGCTCGATGATACACTGGCCTCCCGACAATCTTTAGTTATTTTCTAAGAATAGGCGTTATTGATGTTTTCCCCCTCGCAAATGGCCCAACAGTAAGCCAGTACAAATTAAACCGTTGGAGTAGTACATAGCCATGTTGGATCTATCTATAAGGTCATGTTCCAAACCATGTCAGTCTCGTTGCATCGAGATGGACACCGCATGTCCATCGAAAACAGCCAAGCATTATTAGAAGTAAACGGTAGTTTTCGAGATTCAGATATATGTTACAATATGTTTTAACTAATTCCTAATTGTTTTTACTTATTCAGTGCTTTGGCCTTCACCATTTATCAGTCGGCGCAAATTATGTGATATAACATGAGGCGCTTATAGATATTGCATTATTCACAGGAGTGAATGATACATCATTGAGCTTACCAAATGTGACATATTTGAATCTAGATTTAAAAAAGGTACTGGTGTCATATTTGTATCAGTATATACTGTTAGCCATGACGAGGTTATGTTATATGCGATCTTGTCGATCTATATGAGATGCGCCGATAGTAAAAATTAATATTTGATAATACTCAAAGCTGATAACAAAGTTCAAACATATGCTCATACTTACTTTACTCTGATTAGGTTATGCCTCGGCTGGTCTAAGTGAATGAGAATGTTTCATATCCTCTGCGAATACCAATGTTATGGTCAAAAAACAACGGATGTAGACTTCATAAAAATAATTAAGAGCAATGCTAAAAGCGGATACACTTACATGTTCGTCACTGGAATATGGTGTTGGTGAATGATGCAGGGTGAGCGTCAATGTTATACAAAGAATGTCGTAAACAAAAACTAATCTGACCAAAACTAATTAGAAATGCGTTGAACATGCACAATGTTAGCATGAATATTACTGTTGTATGTAAACAACGATAGAATATTGACTAATAAGCATAACTTCTCTGGGACTAGTTGTGACGGTACAACGTTATAAAATTTATACAGTGTATGTTCATGTCTGACATTACCGACAATTGAGCGGTTATATATCCAGCTTAGGGACAATTGAAACTGGCAGTGTTATTCAGAATAATACAGACTCACTAAGAACGTGATGTACGTTCCTATTATCAAAGAATTATCATTAAAACTGAGGAGTCATTGGTTGTCTAGAGTTTTATGTCGTTACATATCATGTAAGATTTAATGGCCGGTAAGCTTGATATACTCTTTTCTCACATTAATCTAATTTGTCGTGGAAATGATAGGATGAAACAACCTGGTAAGAGAAAGTGTGAAAACAGTAGAGCCTGTAGGTGCCATCTGCGCAAATGCACAAGGTTTACTCATTCTTCCTTGCCAGCTAATTTGTTGAGCAATGGTGAAGATATGTTACTGGTTGTCCCGCATGTAAATGTACTATCCACAAAACAGCACATAATCTTCTGGGTGTGTATTATAGGTGCGAATTTAGCACACTTGGATAAATAAGGCATAAAAATGCAACTTGTTTTGTATCAATAATAAGCAAACAAGCGTACAAATGCAAATCATGTCCCTTAGAATAAGTTCAGGAGCATGATTTTGAGCTGTCCCAAAACAAGCGATAGGTTGTTTGATTTGGGTCCTAATAGGTGGCAATGTGTATACAAATCCATTTTGTAGTAACGCATATTCAAAGCATTCAGTAGACACCGTCAACATATGGCTGCACCATTGTGTCGATTTGGACAAACATATACATTGATGTATAATGCAACATAACTGATGCCCATGCCACATCTTGTAATCCTGATGTAGTGCTATGCAAAGTGTAAGAAGCGACTAGATGTATATATGGTATATAGGCTAATTGTTATCACGAATAGCGGTTTCAGGGCATGTATTGATTGATTTGATTATGCCATTTTTAAGTTCCGTTAAAGGCTTTATTTTATTGATATGTTTATGCCGTTATTATAATACGTTAAAGGCTTTATTTTATTGATATGTTTATGCCGTTATTATAATACGTTAAAGGCTTTATTTTATTGATATGTTTATGCCGTTATTATAATATGTTAAAGGCTTTATTTTATGTTATGTTTATGCCGTTATTATAATACGTTAAAGGCTTTCATCAAATCGCTGTTAGGATGGAGTTCAAACGTCCATCACTAGACTCTTTATCCTAGCTATTTGGTGCAAATAATAGACTGAGCAGACCTATGATGAGATGCAGCCATACAGAGTGACTGCAATTATATCATAGGGACACAATTATAGGGACACAAATCGATAGATAATAATTTGACCAACTGGCAACTTAAAAATGTGTGAGCGTTCTGTTGGCTTCGAAAAGGAGGGTATGCAATCGCTTAAGAATATTAAAGACATATGATCATCGATAATTTATCAATAGCAGCGCCTTGAAAACAGTCGGCGTACATGAGAGGCGATCGGGTCAGAAATCCACGCCTGCGAAAATAACCTCGCATGGCATGATTGCCTACCGGTGCGATATATAGCTGCGATTTACATCCGGCGAAAAAGGTATACAAATTTGCCAAGGCCACTGATAGAGTCATGTTACTGAGAGCATTACAGAAGCAGTCGGGAATAAGTAAATTAAATATTTTTCACAGCATTATGTTCATTTGTTATTACGAAATGGACCTTTTATGTATTCATCCATGATTAAGGATTGCATTATCATGTGCGTTTATCAAATAGTATGGATTGCATCCTCGTGTTTGTTTATCAAATAGAAAGAATTACATCCCCATGTTTGTTTATCAAATAGTAAGGATTGCACCATCATTTTACAGTAAAGCTAAAGGTCAGCGTTACTTCTCGCCACCAGTTAGAGGTAAAGGTTCAATAAGGTGGGACAGACATGATTGATTTATACGTTATTATGCAATCAGCGTGTTGCATACAAGCTTGTCGCACATATGCTATTCCTATGCTCGCGAACCGTCACTACGACAGGCATACCATAGAAGCACTATTCTTACCATTGCCTAAATCACCGCGATTATCAAATAGATATTTGACTATATATTCAAGTGTATTTAACTCGATATGACAATCAATTCTGTCTCGTTGTACTCCAAACAACATTTGTCACCCCATTAAACAGATATATAAACGAATAACGGAGCTTCTCTATCCCAACCTAACGTTCATGATCTCGTTAGCTACCTGGTACCGTAATACAGTGCATGAATTCAATAACCACAAAGATCGATTAGTCTAATTGTCGGCTTATGTCAATGGGAATGCATAAGCATGTAGATATGTAGCAACTGCTGCAGCACTTCTCCACCAAATAGGGTCTTATTTATTAGGGTTCGGGTTTGCTATTTGCCGAGATATAATACCACAGATAACCAATGTGTTCATGTCATCACTTATAGCGAATAGGTTTAAACCATATCAGCAATCGATCAAGGCAAGTTCACCCGCGAGTACACTTGAACTATATATATCCTCATGGTGAACTAGTTGTAAACCCGGCCAGAGAAACACCTAGCATTGCATAAGCGATAGCCTTCTTCAAGTTTTCAAAGCGAACATAAAAAGTGCATAGGGAGAATCTCAAAGCAGCCACGTCATCACAACTATAATCATCAATTTGATTCTTCTATGAACCTTTATGTCGGTACTAAGAACATCAATTGATTCAAAGACGATAATAAGACGAGCTGTAGGCTGATATTTTACTGTTTTCTATTAAAAATCTGCTTCTCACTGTCAGTTCAATGCACATTGATGCTCTGAAGAAGTGAACCCATTGGTGAGACTCTTTCATTATGCTCATGAAAGGAAGCAGATATTCTTGATGGGCAGATAACTTGGTCTGTGCAAATAACTAATAAAACAATGAATTAATACATATCATTAATATTATGCCATTGACGCGCATTTAGCAGTTGAACCAGAGATGCAAAATTATTGACACGACGTACGCAGCATGGCTTTACTAAACTGCCATATCTGTAGTGCTGATACTTGTCCCTGCATATTATCTGTAATATTTACAACTTCAATACCAAATCCATGTGGCAATCGTTTAGACTAATTCCTGCACAATTTGTGAATTGACATTCAATTAAATAGCTCCCTGTACATTCCTTGGAGCTGACAAACATACAATGTGCAAGCAGACATCTTTTACCTTACCTGTTTGCCTGACACATCTTTTACCTCAACTGCCTACCTGACATATCTTTTACCTCATTTGTTTGCCCGACATATCTTATACCTCACCTGTTTGCCGGACATATTTTACCTCATCTGTTTGCCCGACATACCTTTTTAAGGACACATTCTGTCGCAAACACACGGCCATGTTTTCTAACATGAACCTTCACAGTGGGTAAGATGGGCGGATATATAAACGTCCAATCGCACATGTCACATTAGTGTTAATGGGATACGAAAGCTTTGCAGTTGTCGTCGCAGTTAGAGCCTATAAGGATCCTTCGTCATAGTCGGTTTTGTGTTTGCACACTACATCACGATAGCCTTTAGGGAAGCATAAAATGATAATGCACGAGATAATACATTTAGATTGGACCCCTGCCGAGTTGTCCAGGTCCACTAAATTACAATTTGTTTTTCCCTAGATTACATCGCAGCGAATGATTTTAACGAGCCGTAAATAAGAACACACGAACTCATCAAAAATCCAACAGATATGGACTATGCTCATACTGTACCCCTTTGTAAAGCGTCCGCTTATTACCAAAAAGAGCAAAACATCTCTCTGTTGTGACACATTGCCTCATCCTAGTTGTCAAGATAAGGAACACTGCTATAGCTGGTGCCATTAGGACGCATCGTCGCGACATTTTCCAAACTATCTCTATGCAATAAGCAAACTATGAACAGGGTATCAACGCATTTGAATCAATGTTCATTGCTTCTCCGAGTGCCTTGTCGTTGCAGCAGCTTTGATAAGCATCGGTCCCTCAGACGACATTTGTTCCATAAAGCATGATTAACACAACATAATGTCATCCCAGATAGCAATGAAACTAGTTATATGAGGCTCGTGATATGCGAACAAGAGGAGCACATAGGCTATTCCGGGCTGACCGCACCCGAAAAGGTAGTTTATATCATACACACAGCAGCCACCAATCTGCCCGTGCAGAAGTATAGTCTAATGACATGAAATGCTGTGACAATTAACTAAAACTTAATATTAATTAGCCTCTGTTGTTGATGTTATGATAATGCACCTGTACAATTCGGAACTTTGCTTGGCAATCATCACAAATCGTTTCACAAACTGAGCCGCAAACTGCTCTATATGTAAAGCGATTATTTGTGCTATTGGATGTAGCACATGTCAGGTTGTTCAACCGTATCCGATACATGAGTGCACATAACGTAAATTAGTTACAGCCCCATATTTCGCCATTTAGCTATTTTGCCAGCGCTATAAAGCCTGTCACAACGCCAATACATCTTTGCTCTCTTATTTAGGTGTTTTCTTCGCTGTAAGGCATTCGCTCACATTCTCATTATTACGATCACTCTGACGTAGAATACCGGTCTCGATAAGACGCTGACGTAGACACAGAAACAGATATTGAACACTACTCGTCACAAATATTCACTACAGGTTAATCAAGCAACAACCTGGTTTTCACATCATACGAATCTACCACAACAAGGTGTATCAACTTTAATGTTAGAAATTTGCAGTTAGTATTAGCGTCGGCTGAAGAAAACACTCGACCAAATCGATTCTCTTCAACATTATTGTGCTCTTTGATCACAGTGCTCTTTTGAGAATTGATACAGCCTACGATTCATGGTCGTACATATGAAATCTTGCGAGACCAGAAAATCGAGTAGACCAGTAGAAATGTAATATGCTCTCAGTGTGATATCTGTATAAAAGATAAAAACATTCACTGCGTCATAACTAGCAACATGATAAAGTGTTTTATATTCAAATGCGTGCTTCGAAATGCTTTTCTTGGCCATACCGTGCCAGAGTTGTTCATTATCTCACAGTAAATTGATTAGTCTGGCGTCATTATTCAGAGAGTCAATGTCAATTGAGTAATATGCTGATAAAGATATATTCTTTACACCGTTATCCTGTAGCTCATTCAACGTTTATGATACAATTTCAGCAAAGAACGTACAACCTACATTTTGGGGGAAAAGACATGATTTTTCTAACTGTATTACGTAGGGGGAATATGAATGTCTTTGCCAGATATCTGGAATTTTAGTATATGACAGAGATCGATATAGTTCCACAAAAAGCGGTCAAATGGACATTGGCTGATCTTCGTTAAAACCTTAGACATGTCAGTGTGCCAATCTAATTCATGATACTTTTCACTTTCATGAGGTATGTCAGCTACACACCATTGCAAACGGTACTCATCGTGGCAATGATCAAAACTAATCGCAACAGAATGTTATTTAACCTGCAATGATAGCATGAACATCATGGCAGGTATCTAAATACTAAGAAAATATGGCGCAACGAACCGGCTCTGAGACTAGAAAGAGCCTTCACATTACCGAAAATAAGTATGTCTTTGTTATGTGACATGCTTGACAAGTAACTACGTTTTATCGACGTCCGTCGATACATAACGAGCAGGTATGTAATATTATGTATGCATTATTGTGCGATGCACATAACATCCGCGATGTCTGTACATTGCAGCGCAGAGCATACATGTGCCTGGTGCGCACATCATGCATATAAATTTGTCTCAACGGCATAATTGTGGAACAGATTTGGAATGTTAATCAAATTGGAGTGTTGAACGTTAAGTCACGATTGTACCATATGTAACTGCTGCTGGCAGTTTTCTAATTTACCAATATTTGAAGGTGCACTGTATGACAATTGCGAAAGAATTATGTAAGAACCTGCCACGAGATTTCTCCAAAGACATATTATTTTAGTAGAAGGAAAAATCTGTAATAGGCGTCACAAAAAGCAGCTAAATCTATCGACAAGCACTTTGTCAGGCAAGTAAATGTAGCACGCGAAGAAGAAACCGCATCTTACTTCAGTCTGGAATGGGAAGGATAGCTTTCATGCCATTTCAATAAGCAATGATGATGAACTCGCTTTGAGTATACTGCCTTAGAACTTTGCTTTATCGCATCTGAAAATGTGACAAACGTTCAACAGTGAACGGATATTTTAGAAGATAACACAAGAATTATTCCATATGTCTACAAAAATGAACAACGTTAATTTGTTATCTAGTAATATTTTGTTAGTGCAATATTTAATTTTGCACAATGAGACTTGTTTACCAAACACCATGCCAATACTAAGTACATATCTGCTTCAAAAGAAAACTACGAAAAGAAGTCGGTCGAATAAATCGGGTGAATTCGACTGACAAAGCCTTATTACATGTCACGTATGCCACTGTAAGCGACCTCGTCAGTTCTGACAAATTCATGATAAGACAAGTCAAAGAGGCCCGTGTGTACCATTATAATACAATCTGCATGATCGTGTCTTAAGAGAACCAATGCATAAATCGTAAGGTTTGACGACAGCTTGGAAGGGGACGAATTACGACATCAATATCAGAGTTGGTTTTATGCCGATGAACGTGAATCCTCATCTAGCGCTCGTAACCGGAAGTGCAAGTCACATATTGGATTACGACGGGTGTTGGCGTTTAAGCAGCATCATGTATTTTGCAGACTATTCACCAGGCGACACATTTCAAACATCCGTATATGCTCGACTGTGGAACGTTTATACGCATATTTTATATGTATGATAAATGTGGCCTGCTTCTGATCGATATTTCCTTACTGGTGTAACAAGGTGCAGTAATATCCGCTTTAAGCTGGTGCAGCTTCCGTATATGCTCGCCTGCTAAATGTAGTGGCAGTTACCAGATTACGACTGAGATGTTTTGAATGAGCTGTCTATCGAATGTAATGTTGAAGTACCATTGCCTGCTTCAGGTCGAGTTTTCTTTATGTGTGCATTTCTATATCAGGTACGTTAAAAGTAGTTACGTATATAAAAAACAACTGGCAATACTATAGAAACCATTAATGCCTTTATATAATTGCAAGCTGTCAAATATATCAAAGTAAATGGATTAGTTAAACGTTATTGTCACCAAAAAATTAATATGACAAAGGCTGCAAAGAAGACTTACGAGCACTTAAAGCCACACCCTTCTTCCACGTGTCTAGATTATGTGACGTCCACGTGTAGACACATGTCCTCTTTAGAATGACCTATGTCAGACGTAAATATTTAAAGTTTTAAACATTTGCATCATCTATTTTTGAGTAAGGAAAGATATCGCTACTGTGTTTGCAAAGGGGTGACATTGATGCAGATGAGCTAAACGATTCCTAGCCTATCGTCTGGGAGGGTTTCCTCGATTGGAAATTTCAAGGTTTAGTAGTTTCGCTTTTACAGAAAAATCCCTGGTCAAGTTTGACTTCATAGATGAAGTAGAGCGATATGGTGACGAAAAACAAGAGAACTAGGCGGAGAGTAATAAGATACTCACAATAAAGAGAAGGAAATAATGACGAAGATGAGCAAGTCCCTGCATTAGGCAGCGCATCCGTGGCGACAACGAGTTTAAGGTGCGGAAAATCGTTGTCAGAATTCGTCGGAGCCCTTAAAAATATGACAGATTACAAAAACATACGCGAATATTATGCGACGGTGTTCACTCTAAAACGAGGCAATAAAACTCAATAAATCTCATTTCATGATATGATAGAACTATTTTTCAAAATGCGCGACTGTATTCATAAAGTAATGACTATCCGGATATCAAGATGACGTTTTTACATCAAGAAATAACCACACTAAAGAATATGGTACAGGCGCAGAAGCCTATGAAATTACCTGTTTTGACACCATTTGACATGATGTAATCCATTTCTATTTCGCTTCGCTCAATAACCTCGGTTGGCGTCTATTTTGGTGATGAATTTTGGCCTTGTATTAATTCAGTACAACGGCAACCGTAGAGACGCATGTATAATCCATAGATAACATATATGTGATGTTCAAATTGCCATTGTAAATAGTCCTTATGCTTACTCAATACTGAATAAATAACCCATCTTGTGTATGCTTAATAACTGATAAGTAATGGTAAGTGCGGGGTAATTCGCTAAATGCGTATCGTGCTGCTTATTCGCTTCACATTGAGGCAATTATGCAAACGGTTGGAACAATTTTGCCAAGGCAATACACGTGTACGTTCGATGCTGCTAGTTGACTTCAACCATTTTATGTGAACGATATACATCGGCTTTATTAAACACTTTGATAATGGCATCGGAATGGCGTGGTCATTGATTATATAAACAAAATGATGGCTATCCAAGCTATTATACTAGCTCTTGAGAAATTGCCTATGTATTTGTCAACGGACGTAATATTTCTGTAGAATTTGCATGACATTTGCAATAATATTTCAGCAAATGCAATTTCTCCTGAGATAGTGATGGAATACCAAACCGTCACCTACGCTTAAAATGGTATCAAAATAGATGGTTAACCATTGTGCTCCTTTTGACATTCCAATTTCATTTTCACTTCTTTGCAAATTCATCGGGGATATTCGGTACAGCGAAAAGTATGGCAATGGTGGTTGATAAGAGCACGCGTCGGCTGACAAAGTACGTTCCAGGTCGGCGCCTGTGGTCTTTTATAGGAATAACGACATATTAATGCACTTAGTATTCGCAACTTGAAGCAGAGAATTTCATTATTTACCACTGCCATTGAATAGAGTAAGTTCTCCTGATTTTCAGACAAGACATCGTTCTTGTGATGGTAAATTCTGACAACGCAGAAGAAACTTGCAGCAAGCATTTGTTAGCTGATCGCAATTCTTTTAGAGTATAGAGAGATATGATATGAGATCTTTAATGTACGTTGGTGCCATCACAGTTACGGATTTGTAGAACATCTTCAACCGATTTCTGGTACACCCAAGTGATGTTAGAAGCCACTTCCAACAAATTCGGTTAGCGGAATATAATCAATCAATTGCATCCTCAGGTGTCGACAGCTCTTACCAATGCTCAAGTATACATTATTTGTCCTTATAATGTTTTTACCTCACCTTGTTTCTTAACAGCACTGGCGCTCTTCTTATGGCCAGACATAGATAACGTTCCATCCATTTTAAATCTTGACCTAGAAGGCGAAAACGTTTGTCACTATATTTGCTATCAAGATTCGATGATGGTTAAATTAACGAAATTGCTGCATGAGGCGCAATGATCTAGTGTTATCATTTTCTTGGGCGGCATGATTGGACGGCGATTTATAGCGGTGAATGTTTTCCAGTTTGCGGCTAGCTTAGATAGCATATTGCTCCAATATATTGTATGAGAAGCAACGCCAAAGGATGTAATTGATTTGCATGCACATATTGGTCATGGGATTCTATAGCTGACCGTGCACCCCAACCCTCATTAATTTGCCATGTTTGTGCCATTAACGAATGTCGATAATTAACTTGTCATTACCATGTCAATCTATGTCCTAAAATGATAGTCGGGGTATTTATTGACTGTGCGTGCGTCACAGTATGTATTTACTTATTGTTATTTCAACACAAAACACAAACAGCTATAATGTTATTTGAGAAACAAACTTCAGGCACAGCATTGTAACATAGATATAAAAATTGAATCTGTATTGAAATGCATAATTTTGGTTAACATTTCAAGATGGGGTGAGCACGAGTTGGTAACTTGGTCAAATGTTTCACGGCGTAAAGTACGCGAATCACAAACGTGCCATATAGCACAAGAATACTTTTGACGCATAATATCATCATGGCCGTTTGGTAATGTCATTTTCCTTCTTTGCATACTTCGTACCAGTTCAAAACCTATCGTATTGTCCTAGGCAGCTACTATTGTATCACAACCAAACAAAACCCGATATCGATCGACAGACGTTATCATTTCGCATCAAAATCAATGCATTTTCTCATTGATGACAAACATTTCATGAGAATATGGCTTTAGAAATGGCACAATCATTAGTTGACGTTGGACGTTTGTACCTAAATCGGTTAATGCTATGAGTCAATGTAAGGTCAATTATGTTAGAAGATCTGTTATATTGGCCTCTCGAGCAATGCCCTAGGTCGTCATTAGTCTAATTTGTTAATTATGAGCAGTGCCCTGACAGTCTCCTTACAAAACCCACTTCTGATGGCACGAGCCACGGATGTAACCACGACCAGCGATCGAACCAGTCATATTGTTTCAATTGGTGAACGTCCATGGGACGGAACTGCATATACTCCCAAGATAAATAACTGAGAGCCAAAAAGCAGATTTTGGTTTTTATGACCCGATATGTCGTTCCCAGAATGAAATTGACAAACGGCCTTAGATATCAGTAATGTATAAAGCCATATCTATATATGCAGCTATCTATAAATATTACCTCGATAAACAATTTGGACGGGTAATCGGCTCGTATAAAGCAGACTTAGACCAAAGGGTTACATAACATGATCATTCATCCTCTGTGATACCAGTGCATACGCCTGAGAATCAACATACATGTTGTACAATGGCACGGCAGCGAGTCATATCAAGTCATGTATTTAAGTTCTATAAAAGTCGAGACATATATTATTCATCTTGTGAGCCTATGTGACCGTCTGGCCTTTAGAAATGCAATATATAACTGGGAATAGAAAGCCCTTTCACTGGTTAAATAATGGTTGAATTAACCGTTGCCTAGGAGCTCGTCGTGCGCACTAGACTGTACAGCATTAGGCATTGTTCAGCCATTATGATCTTTATTTGGAACACATTTGGATGTAGCTCAAGTGACACAGCATGCCGGCTCTAAAGTATCTTTTACAGTATTCATTTGTCCTTCATTAGGGCAATAACCTGGATAACTGTCATAGCGGTTTTTCTTTATTCGTCAAAAAACGACAGGAACTTAAATCAAGATATATACAGTGCCAAACCTCACTTTGCCAAATAGATAACGCGAATGATAAGGTACGGGCAATGCAGTACAATAGTAATCCGGGTCCTTATACGGCCGATATGCCCTAAAGAGTCAGAGCGTCCAAGCACCTGAATACTCCCTTCTATAATAATGAGTGACCTGAGTATCAGTGGGGTCGGTGATATATCTCTGTCCCCTGACGTCAAAGTAGTCATTTAAATTATGTATTTAGCTCCAGCTTTTTTGTGTAGAACAATCAGTGTTTTACACATTGGCTTTGCATTAAATCTTGATAGCAGAAATGGGTTAGTGTTTAATTTTGGTAAACTATTTGGCTTGCCAAAGGAAATATAATTGCATTAAAGCAAAAACGGTTTATTCAAGCATAAGAATAATTTGGATGAGTGAAACGTATGACACTGCTGGGATTCGTTCATTAGGGCTTAAAAAGGATGCACCGTCTATAGCAATCAATGTTATTCGCAGATCAGAAATTGAGGGGACTTATAGCCTGTTCCTTATTTCATCGCTTGAATATTTTGCCACAGAGATCATGGTCATTCTTGTGGTAC
>CM067354.1:318585-353395 GCA_034190875.2 Urechis unicinctus
TATCGTGTATTGAGCCACGGTATGGTACGGCTTTTTGTTAAAGGGCAGGATACGTTATGAGTGAAGTGATAGAGCGAGCGACATTGTCTGCTTTATATGGGTCAATTTTATCCCATTTAATGCACAATTAACTAGTCACGCATTCAAGTTACGTTGTTGATGAAAGAAGTACACTTTCCGAATGTACTGCTGGCGAAAGTAGCAGCAATTACGCACAAGGAACTGCCGTAGAATAGGTCAATGTACAGATAAGCAATACATAATTAGCTACTACATTTCATGCTGCTGTGTTTTGTCATGGATGATAGAAAATCGGTCACCTCCGTCATTTCCTGAATCGTCATTTCTAGATTCCTATATTTCTAATCTAAGATCAAAATAATACTCTCATCGCACCTTCACTGGCAACACCAATTGCAATTGGGTGAAATATTCTCGTGAGACCGTTCGCCATGAATCGTTAAGAAATGAAAATACAATACTTGTGGAGAATAAATGCCCCGTTACACGTTATTCAGATCAATGAACTAGCATCGCACTCGCATTGTCAGTAGCTAAGCGGTGTCTTTAATCCACAGCCATCACGATGCTAAACGCTTCCACTTTATTGGACTATATATTTGCATACTACTACATATATATAAATATATTTATATGAATAAATATAGGGATATATATATATAGAGAGAGAGATATATATAGAGATATATATAAAATAGGGATATACATATATATGTATATATATATATATATATATATATATAAATGTAGAGATTTTTTAAATAGATATAGTATATATATATGTGTACATATATCTAAATATAGATATATAGTTATAGACAAAAATATATAAAGATATACATACATGTAGAGATATATAGATATATATAGAGATATATATATCTCTATATATAGGGAGATAGAGAGAGATATATAAGTAGAGATATTTTTAAGATCTATAGTAATATAGAGATGTAGGGAGATATGAGATAGAGAGAGGGAGCTCTAGAGAAATATAGAGAGAGATAGAGAGAGAGTCTCTAGTCTCTAGAGAGAGAGAGAGATTAGAGAGAGAGAGAGAGATAGGAGAGAGAGAGAGGGAGAGAGAGAGAGAGAGATATAGTCTCTATGAGAGAGAGAGAGAGAGAGAGAGAGAGATCTAGAGAGAGAGAGTAGAGAGAGAGAGAGAGATAGAGATAGAGGATATATATCTATCTCTATAGAGAGAGATATAGAGATAGAGAAGATAATCTCTCTCTCTCTCTCTCTCTCCTCTCTCGCTCTCTCTCTCTCTCTCTCTCTCTCTCTCTCTCTCCTCTCTCTCTCTCTCTCTCTCTCTCTCTCTCTCTCTCTCTCCTCTCTCTCTCTCTAGAGAGATACTATAGAGAGATCTAGAGAGAGAGAGAGAGATGTCCCTCTCTCTCTCCTCTAGATATATATATATCTATCTCCTCTTATTCTCTATCTCTCTCTCTCTATAATTAGGCGAAGCGGTACTCCTCAGCTGTGTAGGAAGGGTATAAATATTATATAAATTTACCTATGCGCCAGGTATCTATTCTGCTGCTACCCTCGAAGTGGTAGTGGTTACTCAGATACAGATCAGTATCTTCGAGCCCTCAGATACATCAGGCGTTTAAACACGTTTTAGGAATATTCGACATTTCCATGCAAGGATCATTTAAGCCAATTAAACGAACTAGGTACTAACCTAGCGTTTGCCTTTCTTCTAGAAGAAGCCTGGAACGCACGAATCCGCCCTAAGTCATCCTTAGTTTTTCTTCCTAGACCATCTTTAACGGCGCCAAAATCTATAGAATAAGTTATCGTCATCCGATGAATAATCTCAAATAACTGGAGCTCTTTCCCCTGGTCGACTTTGAGACTAAAAGTTTGTCAAAGGATCCAAATACAGCTTCTAATTTTTTGAAGGAATGGTTCGAGAACAATCACAAAAACCAGCCAGCTGATAGACGTACCGTACCATGATATCTGAGCCAAGATTGGACGTATGCTAGTAGTATCAGGTCTGAATGAGTATGGGGCTGGTTCCATAGTGACTTAACGGGCGACGCTTTATATCGGTTCTTGCTTTGTACGCGCTAAGCTTAAGGTAATGATGTGTGTCAATGTCGACGTCTTGAAATGTGGCGGAATACCGAGGCTTTGTTAAAGCGGCACACAGGAAAGCACAGACAATGCCCATGGATCATATTAACCTTGTTTCGCCCGTGAATGAAAGCACGAATTTTGCCGCATCACATTACAGAATCGTAATCTGTTGAATGCTGCTAATATCAAATTTAAAATTGCTTTGATATCAGCTCGTACGTACATATGCTTTTTGAAACCGTTAGTGCTGCGCAGAGTCGTTAGCATCTCGTTGTAGACCTTGACATCACATCCAAATATAACCATTGCCTTTGATACAGAGCACCAGTACAAACATCAATCTTATTCTGACAGAGAGTTACAATCACATTATACTCACTGAGAGGCAATTATTGTTCCTAAACTTGGAAAGCATTATTGAATGGCGATAGAGGTTGTATCATATACACAGCTCAACACACATTATCAGGAATAATACACCGCCGCGAAATACATGGCCATTGGGTTAAGGCGCCTTGAGCACTATGTGCACAGCATCTGATTTACGGTAAACGTTTAGTCAAACTCATTGCGTTTGTAACATAGCTAATTATAGTGTAGCAGTATATACTGGAAAAATTTTAATCTAATGACGTATTTTAGTTAATGCAATGAGCTTAACATATCGTATTGTGTACATATATTCTGAATTCCCGATATCGGAATGTATCATCTTGGGGATTATTTATACGTAGTTAATATGACAGAAGACTACATGATAGAAGGCCACATAGTTAATTGACAGAAGACTACATGATAGAAGGCCACATAGTTAATATGACAGAGGACTACATGATAGACAGCCACATAGTTAATATGACAGAGGACTACATGATAGAAGGCCACATAGTTAATATGACAGAAGACTACATGATAGAAGACCACATAGTTTATATCACAGAGGACTACATGATAGAAGGCCACATAGTTAATATGACAAAGGACTACATGATAGACGGCCACATAGTTAATATGACAGAAGACTACATGATAGAAGGCCACATAGTTAATATGACAGAAGACTACATGATAGAAGGCCACATAGTTAATATGACAGAAGACTACATGATAGAAGGCCACATAGTTAATATGACAGAAGACTACATGATAGAAGGTCACATAGTTAATATGACAGAAGACTACATGATAGAAGGCCACATAGTTAATATGACAGAGGACTGCATGATATCGAGGCCACATAGTTAATATGACAGAGGACTACATGATAGAAGGCCACATAGTTAATATGACAGAGGACTACATGATAGAAGGCCACATAATTAATATGACAGAGGACTACATGATAGAAGGCCACATAGTTAATATGACAGAAGACTACATGATAGAAGGCCACATAGTTAATATGACAGAGGACTGCATGATAGAGAGGCCACATGGTTAATATGACAGAGGACTACATGATAGAAGGCCACATAGTTGATATGACAGAGGACTACATGATAGAAGGCCACATGGTTATTATGACAGAGGACTACATGATAGAAGGTCACATAGTTAATATGACAGAGGACGACATGATAGACGGCCACATAGTTAATATAACAGAAGACTACATGATAGACGGCCACATAGTTAAGATGACAGAAGACTACATGATAGAGAGGCCACATAGTTAATATGACAGAGGACTTCATGATAGAAAGCCACATAGTTAATATGACAGAAGACTACATGATAAAAGGCCACATAGTTAATATGACAGAGGACTGCATGATAGAGAGGCCACATAGTTAATATGACAGAAGACTACATGATAGAAGGCCACATAATTTATATGACAGAGGACTACATGATAGAAGGCCACATAGTTATTATGACAGAAGACTACATGAAAGAAGACGACATAGTTAATATGACAGAAGACTACATGATAGAAGGCCACATAGTTAATATGACAGAAGACTACATGATAGAAGGCCACATAGTTAATATGACAGAAGACTACATGAAAGAGAGGCCACATAGTTAATATGACAGAGGACTACATGATAGAAGGCCACATAGTTAAAATGACTGAAGACTACATGATAGAAGACCACATAGTTTATATCACAGAGGACTACATGATAGAAGGTCACATAGTTAATATGACAGAGGACGACATGATAGACGGCCACATAGTTAATATAACAGAAGACTACATGATAGACGGCCACATAGTTAAGATGACAGAAGACTACATGATAGAGAGGCCACATAGTTAATATGACAGAGGACTTCATGATAGAAAACCACATAGTTAATATGACAGAAGACTACATGATAAAAGGCCACATAGTTAATATGACAGAAGACTACATGATAGAAGGCCACATAGTTAATATGACAGAGGACTACATGATAGAAGGCCACATAGTTAATATGACATAGGACTACATGATAGAAGGCCACATAGTTAATGTGACAGAAGACTACATGATAGAAGGCCACATAGTTAATATGACAGAAGACTACATGATAGAAGACCACTTAGTTTATATCACAGAGGACTACATGATAGAAGGCCACATAGTTAATATGACAGAGGACTACATGATAGAAGGCCACATAGTTAATATGACAGAGGACTACATTATAGGAGGCCACATAGTTAATATGACAGAGGACTACATGATAGAAGGCCACATAGTTAATATGACAGAGGACTACATGATAGACAGCCACATAGTTAATATGACAGAGGACTACATGATAGAAGGCCACATAGTTAATATGACAGAAGACTACATGATAGAAGACCACATAGTTTATATCACAGAGGACTACATGATAGAAGGCCACATAGTTAATATGACAAAGGACTACATGATCGACGGCCACATAGTTAATATGACAGAAGACTACATGATAGAAGGCCACATAGTTAATATGACAGAAGACTACATGATAGAAGGCCACATAGTTAATATGACAGAGGACTACATGATAGAAGGCCACATAATTAATATGACAGAGGACTACATGATAGAAGGCCACATAGTTAATATGACAGAAGACTACATGATAGAAGGCCACATAGTTAATATGACAGAGGACTGCATGATAGAGAGGCCACATGGTTAATATGACAGAGGACTACATGATAGAAGGCCACATAGTTAATATGACAGAGGACTACATGATAGAAGGCCACATGGTTATTATGACAGAGGACTACATGATAGAAGGTCACATAGTTAATATGACAGAGGACGACATGATAGACGGCCACATAGTTAATATAACAGAAGACTACATGATAGACGGCCACATAGTTAAGATGACAGAAGACTACATGATAGAGAGGCCACATAGTTAATATGACAGAGGACTTCATGATAGAAAGCCACATAATTAATATGACAGAGGACTACATGATAGAAGGCCACATAGTTATTATGACAGAAGACTACATGAAAGAAGACCACATAGTTAATATGACAGAAGACTACATAATAGAAGGCCACCTAGTTAATATGACAGAAGACTACATGATAGAAGGCCACATAGTTAATATGACAGAGGACTACATGAAAGAGAGGCCACATAGTTAATATGACAGAGGACTACATGATAGAAGGCCACATAGTTAATATGACTGAAGACTACATGATAGAAGACCACATAGTTTATATCACAGAGGACTACATGATAGAAGGCCACATAGTTAATATGACAAAGGACTACATGATAGACGGCCACATAGTTATTATGACAGAGGACTGCATGATAGAAAGGCCACATAGCTAATATGACAGAGGACTACATGATAGAAGGCCAGATAGTTAATGTGACAGAGGACTACATGATAGACGGCCACATAGTTAATATGACAGAGGACTACATGATAGAAGGCCAGATAGTTAATGTGACAGAGGACTACATGATAGAAGACCACATAGTTTATATCACAGAGGACTACATGATAGAAGGCCACATAGTTAATATGACAAAGGACTACATGATAGACGGCCACATAGTTATTATGACAGAGGACTGCATGATAGAAAGGCCACATAGCTAATATGACAGAGGACTACATGATAGAAGGCCAGATAGTTAATGTGACAGAGGACTACATGATAGACGGCCACATAGTTAATATGACAGAAGACTACATGATAGAAGACCACATAGTTAACATGACAGAGGACTACATGATAGACGGCCAAATAGTTAATATGACAGAGGACTACCTAATCGAAAGGCCACATAGTTAATATGACAGAGGACTACATGATAGAAAGGCCACATCGTTAATATGACAGAGGACTACATGATAGAAGGCCACATAGTTAATATGACAGAAGACTACATGATAGAAAGGCCACATAGTTAATATGACAGAGGACTACATGATAGAAAGGCCACATAGTTAATATGACAGAGGACTACATGATAGAAAGGCCACATAGTTATTATGACAGAGGACTACATGATAGGAAGGCCACATAGTTAATATGACAGAAGACTACATGAGAAAACTTTGTGAACAGCTGCTTTACAAAATCTCCCAATTCAATAGTTGCTGGAACGACGATGCCTCATTTAAAATGAATGATCATCACGTTTACCAAGCATAAAAGGTTGGCACACTTTGCAAATATTGGTCTGACGTGCGAATTCAGATATCCGATGGCTCTTTTGAATACGCAGAGCAGACATAGTTGCGAACGATTCCTCATATATTACATTAAGCTTGCAAAGATTCACAGATGTGCGTGACAACTTGCAACGGATGATACCATAAATCCTACGCAGCCTACATCGCTTACTGTAAGTGCTTGGATGATATTCCATTCATCAACAACTACACTTGTCATTCATCTCATTTATCCTGCTAGTCTTTCTTCTATTGAGTTGAAGTAATTGTAACAATGATGCTTTTAGCCACTACCTAGAATGGATCTTGTTGAAAGGGAGGATAAACACGAAGGATATAGGATTGGGTGAGCAACACTGGCTGCTAGATACGAGTCTTCCAACAGCAATTGTGACTGATTTCAACAGCAATTATATCTATTTTAGCTGTATGCCCATTAATAGGCAAATCAGCACTTGGGCGGCATGAAACACTGCACTAGAACACACACATTCTGATAACAGCCGTTAACCATTCTTGCCTATTGTTGTTCTGGGGAAAGTAAGGAAAACAGAAAACGGCGACGTCCACTTCCTAATTTGTCATATCTCCATTCCACAACCATGGGTCAATTGACGAATTGATTCACTTATAGAACCAGCATTCACAAAGAGGTGACGCTTGACACTATGCCTAAGGTAAAATTATTATTAAACATATACATGCACGGGAGCAACAGCACGTGCGAATGCGCGAAACTAAGTCGCAATACCTTTTCCCGTTCATCTTAAAGAAACCAGGCATGCAGTTCGAGAGTGATACGACAACTTCCTCAATGTACAAGTACCAAGTTCTCATGACCACCCATCAAATGATCATCGTGTTCTCGTGGCCACCCATCAAATGATCATCGTGTTCTTAAGGCCATTCATCAGACGATCATCGTGTTCTCATGGCCATCCATCAAACGATCATCGTGTTCACATCGCCATCCATCAAACGATCATCGTGTTCTCATGGCCATCCATCGGACGATCAACACCACCTATCACATCAACAACATCTTCAAGGGATGTTCAGCGGTTCCACTTAATTCAGGTGGATATTTGCACCACTCTTGTCACTAATGTAATCACTCACCTTGTCACTAATGTAATTAAGGCCGTTAATGACCACATCCTCCCCTACCAATTACTCACCTCTTATCAATTAAGCTTCTTTCTTAAAATTAACTTTTTAGTGCAATTATAGCAGCGTTTTGCACGGCATCTTGCATTAAACGACCTCTACGCACGGATCACTACAAACATCTATATATATATATATATATATATATATATATATATATATATATATATATATATATATATATATATATATATATATATATATATATATATATATATATATATATATATATATATATATACCTATATATATATATATATATATATATATATATATATATATATATATATATATATATATATATATATATATGTGTATGTGTGTGTGTGTGTGTGTGTGTGTGTTTTGTATATGTTTTAAATATCCTCCTCTCTATCTATATAATCTCTATCTCTCCTCTATATATCTATATCTATATATATCTCTATATATCTCTCTATATATCTCTATATCTCTCTATATATCTCTATCTCTCTATATCTATCTCTATATATATATATCTCTATATATCTCTATATATCTCTATATATCTCTATATATATGTTACGACGAGATATGATTCCTTTAAGTAAATATCTCTTTCGGTAGACTTCATTTCTATATTGAAAATGTCATTATGATATTCTGGCAGACGAGGGATATATTTGACCCTAAATTTAGGTTTTATTCAGCAATATACCCTTTTGTCGGGATATCTTCAGCCAATTAAGCTGAGTATGACATCATTACGCCTGATGATGATACGGATGGCATAAAAACGCTCACATCCCGCGTTGCTGGGCCATGGCTGAAGGATGGTGATACGGATGGCATAAAAAGACATGGTGATTTTGAGGGAAGAGAGGTAAAGGCGGCTAAGATTCTGTGTCACGGCTACAGCACATTAAACAGTATTCTATTGTTGTCCAGGTAATAACCTGTCAGCAGTGATGTCGTCTCGGTATTGCGACAGGACAGGACCTGGTGAGGCGCCTGCACCATTGAAGATCCACCCAGAATGCATGACGCCGTGTTCAGTTTTATTTGACGCAAGATCGTATGCTACACCTCATTGACAGTGATAAACGCTGACAATAATTAGGGCATAGGGATACTGTGATTATTGGGGTCTGGTATAGGGAGACTGTGACCATAGAGGTCTGGTATATGGAGACGGTAGCCCGGTTTGTCAATTATTTAGTACGGACATTTGGTCCGCAATACTTTTCATAATTAAGGCTTGTAACATGATACTATTTGACTTTCCATCGAAATGGCACTGGGTATAGAAAGGCCAGTGTGTCAACATACGGGATGACGCCTAACACAGCGACTGCTTCAGCCACTGTCTCGCAGTTACAAAATATCTGCCGCCGTCATTTAATAAGAAGGGCTTTGTAGCACACTGCTCACGAGCCTTAAGCTAGCGGTTATTGGGGGACGGTCTAGAAGATATGGTGAAAAGAATGGCTTGAACAAACGCAAATTCGCGAACATATTTGTAATCATTGGAAATAAGTCATTTGTAGAACCACGGCGTTGGTGGAAAGAGGGATATACTTGAAGATATTATAATACTGAGTTGGTCTTCATTTCACACGAGCCCTAATGTACCAGCGATTTTTCTATAGATCAGTAAATTAATTCGTATAATGCACGATAATGAGCTATCCCTTACCTGCTAATGGTTGGCATTCGAGCAGGTGCTCTGTGTAATCGGGAGTTCTAGCAAATCAAGCAGGCATGTTACCTAAGCAGAATGATAGCGTTTTTCTCTTGCTCACTTAGCCGTACAGGTATGACGATTAATCATCTAGTCACCATGTGTAGGCCGACTGGTCGACAGTAACCATGTGTAGGCCACCTGGTGGACTGTAATCATATGTAGGCCACCTGGTGGACTGTAACCAAGTGTAGGCCACCTGGTGGACCATAACCATGTGTAGGCCACCCGATGGACTGTAACCATGTGCGGGCCGCCTGGTGGACTGTAACCATGACGAGGCCACGTGATGGACTGTAACAAAGTGTAGGCCACCCGATGGACTGTAACCATGTGTAGGTCACCAGGTGGACTGTTACCATGTGTAGGACACGTCGTGGACTGTAACCATGTGTAGGCCACCTGGTGGACTGTAACTATTTGGAGGCCACCTTGTGGACAATATTTCTTCCGATGATTTGTATCATGGCGCATGAGGAGACTTCTCGCAGTAACAAATAGCATGAATTCGTACGCAGTAGTATACATGGTAGCAGTTCTGGGACAGAACCTCTCCCATGTGACTACTTCACCCCTTGGCAGCTTATACAAGATTTTTGCTCCACCCTGACCTCGCTGCACTAATACCAATGGAGCGCTAAACTGCGTCGCCAATATTGTACTCGACCGGTTTATACAAGATTTTTTCTTGCATTAGGGCGCCTCAGACCCGACCCCCAAACGGGGTCGAAGGGCTTGTTTGTTGGTAAACTAGTGTGTCGTTCACAACCTGCAAACACGGTCCTATAGGTGTTCCGTTTGCTCCATAAGATCATTGTTCTTAACTTCCAGATCTCTCACCATGTCCTGCAGTTGCGCAAGGTTATCATACTTAGTCTCCATATCACTCAGTTTGCACTCCAGATCTATTTTTTCGTGTTTCATATACTCTGAATCTAATATCAACTCCATTATACCACTCTCAAGTGCTATAATACGCTCTTCTTCGTTCATTTCTATACCTTATACCCTCGTTTATTCAATGGGCTGATTCATTTATGCACGCTATGATTGGCGGCTGTGATTCATAGCGTTCATATATGATTAGTAAGCGTGTTATGATTCGCACAGCTGGGACCACTATGTTGGGGGTGTACACACCATATTTAAAAGAATTAGTCGCTGCGAATGTAATTACCAGAAATTCACAAAATCTTAAAACTACCCATTTTAACCATGTATTTGGAGAGGCAGTCTATCCAAGTAGCATCCTCAATTTAACGCTCTAGAGAGTAATAAATTTTTTGGGGGTGAACACCTCAAGCTTTAATCCTTATATAGCACAAAGTTATCATACTATGATTGTCTCTTCGTATGACACTGCAGGTGCTCGATTTGTCAAGTGCCACTGCATTTGTGTATTGTGAAGAGGTTACCCGGGGCCTCTATACCATATACATCTGCTCCTACTTCCAGTACTTATTACTAGTTATAGCACCCTCTCCTCCTATATAGTGGAGAGGACAATAATGAGTCACGTGGGGTAGAAGGCCTGGCCAGATAACATACATACCTATCTTCAGTGGAGGTGGGGTCGCAGAGGAAATCCCGGGGCCTCTGTGGTTCTGCTGAAACTGCGCAGCAGTGTCATACCAAGGGGCTTTTAAACTTTTTATGTTGTGTAAAATGTCTATGTTTTGTGGCGGGTCATTCATAGCCCGCTCAAGGGTAAAAGTGCCTCCACTTTTTCATCAATTGAAACAGTCTGCCGTGCTTTTACAGATCTAGCCTTAATTTCGTCCTTCATTTGGTTATATTTTGAGGGCTGAGATATAACCATCTTTAAGTTCTGTCGATACAATGTTAGCAATGGTATTCAATTTGCTCTGCGCTAGAATACGGATCTGATCATGTTTCTTCACCTTGATGGTCAGCCGCTGACCGACAAATTCTCCAGCAATTACAAGTTGCCCACAAGCGGCCCCAGTAGCAACCAACACTGTGGCAGTAGGTATGGCAACTACTGTAGGCATTGCAGCCATGATACAATGGAGACAATGATTCCTGTAAGGGCAGCTGCTGGCTTACCGGCTAGGCCCTTCAGGACGTTTGCCAAGGAGTTCAGCTGTTTTTTTAATCCATTCCTTAACCACCGGGCTTATCAGCTGGCGTCGATGCTAGTGCCGTGGATGCACTAAGCTCCCTCCACCTGTCAAAGCAACAACCAGAGTCGAGATTGCCAATCCAATTGCAGTGAGCATGGAGGCCTTTGTTATGCCCTGCTCCCGGAACAGGGTGCGTACACCCTCAGCAAGCATTGTGTCCTCGTTAAGAAGTCTGTTGATCGTTTCACTGATGCGGTCAATTTGGGTTTGCAGACGTTCACAGAGGCAGCTTCGACATGGACACGCCGCAGGTTCAGCAGCTATGCAAGCTCATTTGCTTAGAATCTCCATGCCCGACTATCACCCCTTCCTTTCCTACTACAGGCTTGCCATTTTAGCTTCCCGATGTTTTATATCCCTTTCTATCTCAGTTATTTTAGCTAGGTTATTGACCAGCTCACCCCTCTGGGTCTGCATTGCCTTATCAAGCTTATCAAGTTCTCTAAGTGGTAGTTCGTTGTCTGTTTGTGTTCCTAGGTCTTCTATAGCGTTATGAATGCCCTTTATGAAGCTTGTTTCTTCCACACCACCTTGCTCTGTCACAGCTTCTGGGCCGCTCATTTCTAACTTCTCTGGAAGCGCAGCTTCCACCTTAATAGCAGCTTGGTCAACGTCTTATAGGGCTTTTGCTGCCTTTGTGGATAGGTCGGGTGTAACCCCAAGAGCCAGGGCAATCTGTGTACCGCCGTAATCTAAGATACTCCTAGCAGAGCGGAATCTGTTGGGATCGTTCTTCCATGTCAGAAGCTTCCAGTATTGCACCCAACTAACCCAAATGTCACCTCTTTTAGACGATCTATACTCTAGAATAGCCTGCAGCCCATGCCTAGACACTGCCTTCTTCCACCTTGTAACTAAGACTTTGGTTTCTTCTGGGGATCCCACCTTATCTTCTATTAAACCAGAAGGCATTTCGGTAATAGCCCATGGTGGAATAGTCGTAATCGACGTATCTAAAGTTTCAGCAATCAGGTTAGTCTCCTCATCATTAATGAAGCTAGTCTTATTCCTCTCCCCTCCCATAGCCCCCTCCTCCTCTGCGGTTTCAAATGTGGGGTTTTAAAACTCCATGTTACTATGTTAAAGATATAACTGTAATTAAGAACTCAACATGTCGAGTACTTACGGACGCATACTAAACCCACACCGCCGGATACGCAAACCCCTCGGGTAAAGGGCGTGCGACAGTCTGTAGTTATTACAAGCAATCCAAGCACTATTGTCCAGAACCAACAACTGCTGGTTCACTTCCCAAATCTAGGTGCAGACGACGTCATTGTCCCAGGGACAGCACGGCTGGCCTTTACAATCACGCTGACCTCGGCTGATCTTAACCACAGCATTGTGCAAAACCTGGGCAGCGCCGTGGTTAAGAAAATGACAATCAAGATTTCTGATAATGGGGTCATGTCTATTCATGACAGCGATGTGTATTACTGTTTCCACGACTTGTGGCGGACTGCACAGGAGAGACAGGGCCTCCAGTATAAGGGCATTGACACATCAGATGGCAGAAACACAACTAAGATACGAATAGGGGCAGGAGACAAGGATGAGACCGAGGAAGAGAACAAGGCGGTAGCTGATGTATATGGCAACAGGTTCTACGTTCCACTTGATTTTGAACTCCTTCAGAGCCACATGCCATTCTACCACAGTGCGCTTAGTGACAGACTGGAATACGAGCTCACATTCAACGACTACAACCGCGTGATTCATGCAACAGGAGACACTGCTGCCAGCTACAAAATTGATTGCATCTCCCTAGAGTATGACATGGTTACCCGAGTTGGCCCGTATGATACTCACCCAGTACACAGGTCGACTTGCCATTCTGTATGACGTGTACTTCGTCACAGAAAGCTTAAGGCGGTGCTTACAGATGCTAGAGACTAAGCTGTCGAGTCAATATCAACGAGCAAGCCTCTGGAAAGGAGGGCGTGGCCAACATGGGCTGTGCCTTTGGTTGTCGCAGTGTTGGGGTGTTTGGACTAGCATTGTATTGCTACAGGCAGAAACTAGCCTCACACCCTAAACAGGTTGTGGTACAAAAGCCTCCTGACGCTCATTTAAAGGATCCTTTTTATATGGAATAAGATGACAACACCAATTACTGATGGAAAAATGCTCGTCAACGTTCTGTACCACAGTGCAGTTGATTCCGGTATTTCAATAAGTTTTGCCAAGCTTGCTAAGATGGCTCTGGGTGGTGGGGCGCCACGTCTTGATTTCACCCCACAGGACCTGGCTATTGCTGTTGCTGATGTATCACTAGCCATGGCCACAAAAGATATGTTAATTAAACAAGGAATCTTACCAGTTGATATCCTGAAGTAATGGCCACACTCACGCTGCTTGTTGGAGGCGCTCTTGTTAATGCCCTAGCATTCTCTGGGAACAACTTTTTATTCTCTAAATTACGTGGCGGCCAAGTGGACATGGAACGTAAACGCCATTATATGGCAAACGAGCAGCTTCAATCTGCTCAGGCAGCATGGGCCAAGAAGCAAACTGAGCGTTTAGACTTCATAAATGAGCAAATGCGCCGACAGGGACATGTCAAGCATACTTTTCAGGATGCGGACGAGGCTATGAATGAGTACTCCCTGATAACGGGTAAAACCGTTGACCCGCTGGGCTCTGAGCCTCAGCTTTCAAACTTCTACGAGCTCTCAGATGGTCACAAAGGGCTTGAGGTGGCGTTCATTATACTGGGTATGGCTGCGACAGGGCTGGTTGCATACAGGCTTGCCAAGTAAGTCATTTGGAGACTCGGGCGTTTACTTTGTATAGATTGTCGCATGCAGAAGATCTACTATAGTCCTAAGAGCTACTAAGGCATAACAGCTATCAAGAAGATTGCAACAGAAGCGAGGGGTTCTGAGGAAGTTGACAGGGGGTGGCTAACAAAGCAAGCTATATGGCAAATCTATCTGCCAGTGCCAAAACACATTCCCAGACCAAAATTTGATGACCCTGTTCTTAATGAGGTGCACCAAGCCGATCTCCTATTTCCTCATGACGTTGCGAAGCGCCGCACTTACGAGGATGCCCTAACGGTGGTGGATGTCGCCCCGTGCTACAAAGCAGCCAAGCCATTGACTACAAAAAAGGCTAGAGAGGTCGTAGGTGCACTCGAAAGGATATACAAGCGAAGACCACTGGGGTGGCCTAAACTACTTCAGGTCGACCCCGGAAGGGAGTTTATGGAAGCAGCAAATCAACTGCTAGTAAAACAGTATCAGTCAGCTGTGGCTGTGTGAATATCCATCGAGACCAGGGTATAGGGAACGTTTTAACCGCATCCTTGCTGTGACTCTTTGGACACTGGAAAACAATCTACTGAGTGGGTTTCTCGACTAAAGGCTGTTGTCTCTGCGATAATTAATGAGGTGACCCGCTTGATTGGAAAAAAACCTAAAGATGCTATAAAGGCAAAACGAATTGCACGAAAGCCCTCTTCAGTCCTACCATGGGCGCCCGCTGGGGGTCAAAGAGTAAAAGCTTCCATCTGGTGTTGGCGTTTGCTACCTCTACCAACCTGGTGAGGTAGAGCAAGACCACCAGCGTCGGGCAACTGACCCTGTGTGGTCACTCAATGTTTACCGTATTGGACGCTCTGTCACAAAATCTGGTGAGCCTCTACTATATTATTTGTTAGCTAGACCACTCCGTGGCTTTGTAAAGGAGGAGCTGCTTGTAGTACCGCCTGATACCCAGTTGCCACCAGAGATCTATAGATATAACAATGGTAGTATATGATAATAAGGGCCCATGGACATTACTCGGGAAGAAAGTCCCCTGTAACAGGCCCTGTACACAAGAGTTTTGTAACTTACACAGATATAAGAAAAAACATGGTGTCGTTAATCGTCTTTGTACGGGTTGTCAGAAGGCTATAAATATCATAAGGTAGGATTGTGTATGGATTGTGGGTTTGATAAAGTCAACCAGAGTCGTCTTCGTCAAAAGAAAAAAATGATTCACAACAGACTGCAGCTGGCGCCACTGAACGGGGATTCCCCACTGAAGAAAGATAGAAATCCTGTGGTGCTGTCAGCAAGGTCAAAGTCCACTCGCGGTATAGTTGTTGTCTTTTGTGCATCAAAAAAATCCCTTTTAGTCTAATGGATTCGTATAGAAAACATGACTCAAAATCAGCGAGCACATAAAGCCCAAAACGATTATGTTTCAATTCACGGTTTTAAGCCTCCTTATCCACGCTCTAAGGTTGCACTCCAAGCACTTGAAAAGCGTAATGAATTTGACCGTACATACATATTTGCTAGATTAAGGGCTTGGGTGGCACGCACCCTTGTCCCCACCTCTGCCCCACCCAGACCAGTCTCTTCCTTGTATCCCAGTCCCCAGTACCTACAGCGCATCTTGAGTTCAAGAAGACTAGGTGGGCTATTAATAACTATTTGCGTGGATGGGTGATGAACGTTTCTGAGTCTCACCCACTTGGCTCGTACCTTATGATGTTCTTTAAGGGCATGCTTCAGAAGATGCATAAAGTTTTGACTGGTGAGCTGGAAGAGTTAGGTGAAATCAAAAGTAACACTCTCCACACACACCGATGATGGTAGCACTGAGTATGTTGAGCCTGCTGAGTCGATCACAACTCTGTGGATTGATATTGCCAACTACCAGCGATTGAAAGGTGGCTCCTACCTGCGACTGCCTAGAAAGCTGGCGGTGATTAAAGCAATCATAAGCGTACAGAACTGGGACTACTTCTGTCTTCTATGGTCTATTCTAGTGGCTCTGCACCCGGTTGCTATACACCAAGAGCGACCATCAAACTATAACGTTAAGTGGCTGTTTACCCTGTTGGAAGGCTAAGGCGTAGAGTATCCAACAACTATCTCACAGATTGAGAAGGTAGAAAAGCATGCTAACGTGGCCTTGAACGTATTTGGCTGAGATGGAAAGGATACCATCATTACACCGCATCAGTAAACAGACTGGTACATGCATAAACCTCGTGTTAATTGAGAAGGATGAAAAGTTTCAATACACTCTGATCAAAGATCTGAACCGCTTGCTGTATGATTAGAGTAAAATACAAACACCGCAAGTTCTTCTGCGAGCCACACTTGCATGGTTATACCACAGCGAAACAAGCCTGAGTGTGTGGGGATAGGGCAAACTGCCGTCCAAGTAGACATGATCGAGGAAGGAAAAAACATCCTATCCTTCCAAAACTGGCAGAGGCAGCTCCCCGCTCCATTTATCCTCTACGCCGACTTTGAGGCACTTATGGTGAAACTTCCTGGCCCAGCAACACTCAGAGAACACAGGAACATGAGCCGTGTGGTTACAATTATGTAGTTGTTCGGTGTAACGGTAATGCCGAACCCACTGTGGTTTACACTGTAAATTACAGAGGAAGCGATGCTGTGGAGAAGTTCATACAGACTATGCAGCAGGAGGAACAAAAGATCAAAGCAGTTATTTCCAAGCCTGTCCCCATGCGCATGACGCGAGAGGACAAAAGAGTGCATTAGGGGGGCTACCCATTGTTAAGTGTGTAAATAGGAACTGGGGGGCGACTCCGTCCGCGACCATTGCCATACAACTGGTATGTACAGAGGACCGGCCCACTACGTCTGCAACCTAAAGCCGCGGTTGAACCCTAAAACAACGCCCGCACCGGTGTTCCATAACCTGCGGGGCTATGACTCCCATCTCTTGATGCAGGCTATGAGCAAAGTGGTGGGGAACATCAACTGTATCCCCAACAACATGGAGAAATATATTTCCCTGTTGCTTGGACAGTTGCGCTTCATTGATAGTGCACGGTTTCTTCTGGCCTCGCTTGATAAGCTGGTGTCTGCTAACAAACCAGACGCCTTTGCAGTCACGGCCAAGCATGAGCCTGACCAGACGAAACGCCGGCTGCTCCTGCGCAAGGGAATGTATCCCTATGAGTTCATGGACGACTGGGATAAGTTTGATTCCCCTCTGCCGCCGATCCAGGAGTTCTACAGCAAGCTCTCTGAGCAAGGTTTATCTGCTAAAGACTACGAACATGCCCAGAAGGTCTGGAGCTTATTTGGCTGTAAAAACATTGGGGACTACCATGACCTTTACTTATGCACGAATGTACTGCTCCTGGCCTATGTATTTGAAACATTCCGGAAAACCTGACTTAAGCAGTACGGGATGGATCCGGCCCACTACTATACCAGCCCCGGTTTGTCATGGGATGCGCTTCTTAAGAGCAAGGGGGTGGAACTTGAGCTTCTCGCCGATTATGCCAAGCACCTCTTTATTGAGAAGTGGCTGTGCGGTAGAATAAGCATGGTATCCCATCGCCACGCTAAAGCAAACAACCCATACGTGGAGGGCTTTGAGCAGGATGAACCAGCGAGCTATATCCAGTACCTCGATGCCAACAACCTGTATGTGTGGGCGATGAGCCAAGCTCTATCTACTTAGGGTATTGAGTGGGTGGAACAGCCTGAGACCCTAGAGATGCAGCACCATGCCGATGATGCTGAAACAGGGTATATACTTGAGGTTGACTTGGAGTATCCTGCTGTGCTTCATAACGAACACAACGATTACCGCCTAGTGCCGAAGTAGCTTCTTGTACAGAACGAATAGTTGTCAGACTACCAGAAGGATCTCATAGGTGTTTTGGGGAGCACCGGAAATGGAGTTGAGAAGCTAATGCCCAACCTGTGGAATAAGGAGAAGTATGTGGTAAACTATAGTAACCTCAAGCTGCAACTGTCTTTGGGGATGAGACTTACTAAGATTCATCAGCCACAACCCACGACTTTGAGAAGGATCTCTATAAGCTGATGAACAACTCTGTCTTTGGTAAAACGATGGAGAATCTCTGGAGGCGAGTCGATTTTGCGCTCATCGGAAAAAGAAATAATACGTAGGCTTGTGGCCAGCCCCGCCTATGCTCTCCATAAAGTGTTTAACGATAATCTGGCTGCCCAGCATATGCATAAGACCCGTTTAGTGTTATATCGTCGGGTGTATGAAGGCATGTGTATTCTAGATCTTTCGAAGCACTTGATGTATGACTTCTATTAAAATACCATGAAGCCTAGATACGACAACAACCTTAGGCTGCTATACACAGACACGGACTCTCTGCTTCTCGAAATCCGTACATCTGACGTGTATGCTGACATGAAGGATAATGGGCATCTCTTTGACACTAGCAACTATGATCCTTACCACCACTTGTTCAGTAACGTAAATAAGAAGGTGTTGTGGAAAATGAAGGATGAGTGTGGAGGTGTTCCTATTAAGGAGTATGTCGGTCTGCGTCCTAAGACGTAATCTAGTCTGATGTCAGACGAGGGTGTAATTAAAAAGGCTAAGGGAGTAAAGAAGGTTGTGGTCAAGAAACACATTCGACATGAACAGTATATGGAGTCTCTGTTCACCAAGAAGCAGTTCCGCCATGGGATGAACATGCTGCGCAGTGATGGCCATAAGTTATATGGGCTCCACGTCAATAAAGTGTCCCTCTCCCCCTTTGACTCAAAACGGTGGATAGCTGAGAACGGTGTAGACACATTGGCCTATGGTCACACTAGTTTACCGACAAACTAGCCCCTCGGCCTCGTTAGGGGTCGGGTCCGAGGCGTCCTAGGGTGAGAAAAAATCTTGTATTAACCGGTTGAGTACGATCTTGGCGACGCAGTTTAGCGCTCCGTCCTTCGTTGGTATTAGCGCAGCGAGGTCAGGGTGAGCAAAAATCTTGTATAAGCTGCCAAGGGGTGAAATAGTCAGATGAGAGAAGTTCTGTCCCAGAACCGCTACCATTTATACTACTTACGCATCAACCCTAGACGGAACAAAAACTCCGTGCTTGAACGAGCACTTGAAGAAATATGGAAAACGACACTTTCCGGCTTTGCCGATCACGCATGTCTGCCTTTCTCCACGTGGCTGTCTCTGTCATATGCAAATGTAATCATGCTCAATAAACACCTCGTTGTTGAAGTCGACTTTACTCTCATGTGTTATTGTCTGGTTCGCTGTTCATGTCATGGCGCCTATTCTTACTTAATAAGATTTGGATCCGATCGTTAAGATTGTGGTGAAAGGATATGTATAGAATGAGCCAGTAACCTCAATCTTGCTTACAGCACGCCGCCTCCTTCTAGCTTACAGCCGTAAGCCTCCATGTGGCTTTCACCCGGCTGCCTCCATCTGGCTTAAAGCCCGCAACCTCCATCTGGCTTACAGCCAGCAGCCGCCATATCTCTCAATGTTTCTATTCCCGATGTCGAGCAAACTTGTTGCAGGTTTTCCACTATGTGCATTTATAGATTGTGAGGTAATTATACTAGCAACGAGTTAAGCAATGGATATGACAAGTAACGTTCACTAATTTGATACAATCAGTCGTTAGTAGGTGTCTTTTCGATTACCATAAATTATCGTTATGTCCAGCACAAGTCGGCCAATTGAACCGATTACATTTGTTGACTAGGTCTGATGGAAGGTTGTGTTCTAGCGCGTGCCTCATTTGCATACTCAAGGTCTAGGACGGCCAATTTATACTGGCATAACCATATAAGGTAGGGTATTACGGCATGTGCCAGTCGAGCATGACCAAAATGTTATGAAGTGTTCACGATTCAGCAAAACCTCTCGTTCGTAATGCTCCGTGGGTATGGACGACATGAATTACATTATAAGCTGTCGCATCGTATTTCCTCATAACTAGTGAGTACATTGAGGTCCGACATGCGTGCATCCAACCTGCTGTGTAGAGCCAACCTGCTGTGTGTAGCCAGCCTGTTGTGTGTAGCCAACCTGCTGTGTGCAAACAGCCGTTATTCTTTATGCGACCATCTATCATATCGCGTGCAGCTATACATTATTCTGTGTGCCACCAATGATTTAACGATGCTGCTTGTATTCAACTACTGTGGTTTATGACAGCAATTGTACTGCTTGCAGTCGACCGTCAAACTGCTCATATCAAGAATTTAAAGGCCTAAATATTCCGATAAATGTTCCAAGCAGGCCAATATTTTGCTTGTCATTCGCATCACAACGCTTGTAGCGTACTATCCAATTTATAGAAACTAATCATTTTATGGATTCGTCTAGTATTAAACAGCTTGCAGAAACCCATATACTGCTTGTACCCGCCATGACACGGCTTGCATCCTACCAAGATAAAGCATGTAGACGCCAAGATACTGCTAGTAGCAAATGAAGATACTGCTTATAGTCTGCTAGGATACTGGCTGTAACCTGGCAAGATACTGTTTGTAGACTGCAGGGATACTGATTACAGTGTTCCATATAGCGCTAATGACCACTATCATCTCAATAGTATGGTAAGCGCTAAGCAGACAGATATTTGACTATAAAACAGCTAAACCTAGAAAATAAGCGCCGCACGTAATTGAGTGCTGTGGTGTAAAGGGACAGCTGCATTATGGTCTTGGCGGGTTTGAATGCTGTGGTGTAACACGACAGCAGCATTCTGGTCCCGGCTGGTTTGTATGCTGTGGTGTAAAGCGACAGTGGCGTTGTTGTCCCGGCTGACTTGAGTGCTGTGGTGTAACGGGACAGCTGCATTTTTGTCTAGGCTGGAATGAGTGCTGTGGTGTTAAGCAGCAGCAAAAATTCCGGTCTAGACTTGTTTGAGTGCTGTGGTGTAACGTGACTTCGGCATTCGGGTCTAGGCTAGTTTGAGTGCTGTGGTGTAACGTGACTTCGGCATTCGGGTCTAGGCTGGTTTGAGTGATGTGGTGTAAAGTGACTGCGGCATTCTGATCTAGGCTGTTTGAGTGCTGTGGTGTAAAGTGACTACGGAATTCCGGTCTAGGCTGGTTTGAGTGCTAAGGTGTAAATTGGCAGCGCCATTCTGGTCTAGGCTTGTTTTTGTGCTCTGACGTTAGGTGCAAACAGCATTGTTGTCCCGGCTAGAGCAGATGAGAAGCCCGGAAGCAAGAGCACAACTATTGCTCTTTCTATTGCTCCTTCTTAACGATCTTGGTAACCGTCGTGTTTTGGAGTTATCATGCAGTGTTGAAACAGTATCAGCGCTGACATTTGCATATCTTGCTCTCTTTTATTGTCAGTTTATCATATACTATTCAGGCTGGCTTAGCAAAAAGCGCACATTGATCATGAACATAAGGGTCCTTTACCAACGGTTCACTACCTCCATATTGACCACAACTTCCAAAGATCTTCTTTTACGTAATATTTTATAGCAACGCATAATTGTTGATGACAGCCGCAGTTCTGTCAATTTACCAACTGTTTCACGGCCACGACTCATTTACCAGCTTCTCACAACCAAAACTGATATGCCAGCGTCCGACAACCAACACCGCCAAGCCAGTTTCGCACATTCTCTGCTCACACTTTTCCGTTATAGACGCTAGTGAATAACTAGACCAGAGGTGTTTTGCGAAATGCTGGTGATAAATGCTGGTCATTAAGTTAGCGATAAGGGCTTGTCATTAAGTTGGTGAGAACAGTTGGTCACTATAACGTGAGAAGGCCTGGTAATTACGTTCGTAATAGGGACTGATGAATAAGTAGATGATCAAGGCAGGTTAGTAAGTCGGCGGTAAAGGCATGCATGTAACGGTTACGCTGTCTGTAGTCTTTGTATGCCTACACATTATCCTCTTTGTAACAGACAATAACCTTTCTCACCAAATAACTAGTTTATTCCGATGTTCCTCCTTCGTACTCAGCAGACTATTTATGATCAAAGATAACGTCCACCGACTCACCCGGACGCTACTGCCATCGTTTATTCCCACTGCGGTGATTAGATAGGCTACAACATAATGGGCCGGAGACGGATGACGTCTAGCGCCGTTACTGAATCACCCAGTAACAGCATCAATGACCCTAGTTTGGTACCTAGCTCACCGTGTGTGTATGTTATAATGCACATAGATCGAACAAAATAAACTACTATGCGCTCGTGTGCATGTGTGTCAAGGGTTACTGTCTGTCACAATGGGGATAATGTAGTGGCATGCAAAGACCATAGTAGCTGTATGTTCGTGGTCGGGCTGCACTACACCCCTATTTTCTAAGCCGGTCTGTACTGTGTATGATTAAATGAAAATAAATAAAAGAGAGGAAGATTTGCAAAAGTCACTGTTGATGCCGCGTCAAGACTGCATGATAATTCAATAATACGACAAATACCACGATTGGTGAGATTGTACAATGAGCAGAACTTAGGCTGAGCGTTATTTCTGCTCATGCTTTTGTGCTTCTCGTCCCCTCTAGCCTAAACCATAACGCTGCTGTTGCTTTTGTGCTTCTCGTCCCCTCTAGCCTAAACCATAACGCTGCTGTTGCTTTTGTGCTTCTCGTCCCCTCTAGCCCAAACCATAACGCTGCTGTTGCTTTTGTGCTTCTCGTCCCCTCTAGCCTAAACCATAACGCTGCTGTTGCTTTTGTGCTTCTCGTCCCCTCTAGTCTAAACCATAACGCTGCTGTTGCTTTTGTGCTTCTCGTCCCCTCTAGCCTAAACCATAACGCTGCTGTTGCTTTTGTGCTTCTCGTCCCCTCTAGCCTAAACCATAACGCTGCTGTTGCTTTTGTGCTTCTCGTCCCCTCTAGCCCCAAACCATAACGCTGCTGTTGCTTTTGTGCTTCTCGTCCCCTCTAGCCTAAACCATAACGCTGCTGTTGCTTTTGTGCTTCTCGTCCCCTCTAGCCCAAACCATAACGCTGCTGTTGCTTTTATACCACAACACTCAAACCAGCACTGACGCTTTGTACAATAGCTCTCAAACCTGCCTACACCGTAATGCAATTGTCGCCCGTTAAATCTCGAAATAAGCGTGATAGTTGTTACGTGTTTTAATCCTTACTTGTAGTGCTCTTTGTTTCATGGCGGCCTCCTTATTTTGTATAATGCCCGTTGTATGTGGCGTCCTCCGTACTTCTTCTAGAAGTCGTTGTAAAGTGGCGTCTTGAGTACATATACTAAAAGTTTTCGTAAAGTAGCGTCCTCATTACTCGTGCTAGTGCCTGTTGTAAAGTGGCGTCCTCCTTACTCGTGCAAGTGCCTGTTGTAAGGTATCGTCCTCCTTACTTGTACTAGTGACTGTTGTAAAGTAGCGTCCTCTTTATTCGTTCTAGTGCCTATTGTAAAGTGGCGTCCTCCTTACTTCTTCGAGAACCCGTTGTAACGTGGCCTCCTCCTTACTTCTTCTAGAATCCGTTGTAACATGGCGTTCTTCTTATTTCTTCTAGGAACCGTTTTATAGTGGCGTACTCCTTATTTCTTGTAGAACCCGTTTTATAGTGACGTGCTCATTATTTCTGCTAGAACCCGTTTTATAGTGGCGTACTCCTTATTTCTTCTAGAACCCGTTTTATAGTGGCGTACTCCTTATTTCTTCTAGAACCAGTTTTATAGTGGCGTCCTCCTTATTTCTTCTAGAACCCGTTTTATAGTGGCGTACTCCTTATTTCTTCTAGAACCAGTTTTATAGTGGCGTACTCCTTATTTCTTCTAGAACCAGTTTTATAGTGGCGTACTCCTTATTTCTTCTAGAACCCGTTTTATAGTGGCGTACTCCTTATTTCTTCTAGAACCCGTTTTATAGTGACGTGCTCATTATTTCTTCTAGAACCCGTTTTATAGTGACGTGCTCATTATTTCTTCTAGAACCCGGACCCGGACGCTACTGCCATCGTTTATTCCCACTGCGGTGATTAGATAGGCTACAACATAATGGGCCGGAGACGGATGACGTCTAGCGCCGTTACTGAATCACCCAGTAACAGCATCAATGACCCTAGTTTGGTACCTAGCTCACCGTGTGTGTATGTTATAATGCACATAGATCGAACAAAATAAACTACTATGCGCTCGTGTGCATGTGTGTCAAGGGTTACTGTCTGTCACAATGGGGATAATGTAGTGGCATGCAAAGACCATAGTAGCTGTATGTTCGTGGTCGGGCTGCACTACACCCCTATTTTCTAAGCCGGTCTGTACTGTGTATGATTAAATGAAAATAAATAAAAGAGAGGAAGATTTGCAAAAGTCACTGTTGATGCCGCGTCAAGACTGCATGATAATTCAATAATACGACAAATACCACGATTGGTGAGATTGTACAATGAGCAGAACTTAGGCTGAGCGTTATTTCTGCTCATGCTTTTGTGCTTCTCGTCCCCTCTAGCCTAAACCATAACGCTGCTGTTGCTTTTGTGCTTCTCGTCCCCTCTAGCCTAAACCATAACGCTGCTGTTGCTTTTGTGCTTCTCGTCCCCTCTAGCCTAAACCATAACGCTGCTGTTGCTTTTGTGCTTCTCGTCCCCTCTAGCCCAAACCATAACGCTGCTGTTGCTTTTGTGCTTCTCGTCCCCTCTAGCCCAAAACCATAACGCTGCTGTTGCTTTTGTGCTTCTCGTCCCCTCTAGCCTAAACCATAACGCTGCTGTTGCTTTTGTGCTTCTCGTCCCCTCTAGCCTAAACCATAACGCTGCTGTTGCTTTTGTGCTTCTCGTCCCCTCTAGCCTAAACCATAACGCTGCTGTTGCTTTTGTGCTTCTCGTCCCCTCTAGCCTAAACCATAACGCTGCTGTTGCTTTTGTGCTTCTCGTCCCCTCTAGCCTAAACCATAACGCTGCTGTTGCTTTTGTGCTTCTCGTCCCCTCTAGCCCAAACCATAACGCTGCTGTTGCTTTATACCACAACACTCAAGCCAGCACTGACGCTTTGTACAATAGCTCTCAAACCTGCCTACACCGTAATGCAATTGTCGCCCGTTAAATCTCGAAATAAGCGTGATAGTTGTTACGTGTTTTAATCCTTACTTGTAGTGCTCTTTGTTTCATGGCGGCCTCCTTATTTTGTATAATGCCCGTTGTATGTGGCGTCCTCCGTACTTCTTCTAGAAGTCGTTGTAAAGTGGCGTCTTGAGTACATATACTAAAAGTTTTCGAAAAGTAGCGTCCTCATTACTCGTGCTAGTGCCTGTTGTAAAGTGGCGTCCTCCTTACTCGTGCAAGTGCCTGTTGTAAGGTATCGTCCTCCTTACTTGTACTAGTGACTGTTGTAAAGTAGCGTCCTCTTTATTCGTTCTAGTGCCTATTGTAAAGTGGCGTCCTCCTTACTTCTTCGAAGTAACGTGGCCTCCTCCCTTCTTCTTCTAGAATCCGTTGTAACGTGGCCTCCTCCTTACTCCTCTTCTAGAATCCGTTTTGTAACATGGCATTATTTTCTTCGTATCCTTTCTTCTAGGAACCCGTTTTATAGTGGCGTACTCCTTATTTTTCTAGAACCAGTTTTGTAGTGGCGAACCATTTCTTCTTTTATAGTGGCGTACTCCTTATTTCTTCTAGAACTAGAACCCTTATTTTTTCTAGTGGCAGTAGTGGCGTACTCCTTATTTCTTCTAGAACCCGTTTTATAGTGGCGTACTCCTTACTAGAACCCTTATTTCATTATTTCTTCTAGAACCCGTTTATAGTGACGTGCTCATTATTTCTTCTAGAACCCGGACCCGGACGCTACTGCCATCGTTTATTCCCACTGCGGTGATTAGATAGGCTACAACTTAATGGGCCGGAGACGGATGACGTCTAGCGCCGTTACTGAATCACCCAGTAACAGCATCAATGACCCTAGTTTTGGTACCTAGCTCACCGTGTGTGTATGTTATAATGCACATAGATCGAACAAAATAAACTACTATGCGCTCGTGTGCATGTGTGTCAAGGGTTACTGTCTGTCACAATGGGGATAATGTAGTGGCATGCAAAGACCATAGTAGCTGTATGTTCGTGGTCGGGCTGCACTACACCCCTATTTTCTAAGCCGGTCTGTACTGTGTATGATTAAATGAAAATAAATAAAAGAGAGGAAGATTTGCAAAAGTCACTGTTGATGCCGCGTCAAGACTGCATGATAATTCAATAATACGACAAATACCACGATTGGTGAGATTGTACAATGAGCAGAACTTAGGCTGAGCGTTATTTCTGCTCATGCTTTTGTGCTTCTCGTCCCCTCTAGCCTAAACCATAACGCTGCTGTTGCTTTTGTGCTTCTCGTCCCCTCTAGCCTAAACCATAACGCTGCTGTTGCTTTTGTGCTTCTCGTCCCCTCTAGCCTAAACCATAACGCTGCTGTTGCTTTTGTGCTTCTCGTCCCCTCTAGCCCAAACCATAACGCTGCTGTTGCTTTTGTGCTTCTCGTCCCCTCTAGCCTAAACCATAACGCTGCTGCTTTGCTTTAACGCTGCTGTGCTTCTCTCGTCCCCTCTAGCCTAAACCATAACGCTGCTGTTGCTTTTGTGCTTCTCGTCCCCTCTAGCCTAAACCATAACGCTGCTGTTGCTTTTGTGCTTCTCGTCCCCTCTAGCCCAAACCATAACGCTGCTGTTGCTTTTGTGCTTCTCGTCCCCTCTAGCCTAAACCATAACGCTGCTGTTGCTTTTGTGCTTCTCGTCCCCTCTAGCCCAAACCGTAACGCTGCTGTTGTTTTATACCACAACACTCAAACCAGCACTGACGCTTTGTACAATAGCTCTCAAACCTGCCTACACCGTAATGCAATTGTCGCCCGTTAAATCTCGAAATAAGCGTGATAGTTGTTACGTGTTTTAATCCTTACTTGTAGTGCTCTTTGTTTCATGGCGGCCTCCTTATTTTGTATAATGCCCGTTGTATGTGGCGTCCTCCGTACTTCTTCTAGAAGTCGTTGTAAAGTGGCGTCTTGAGTACATATACTAAAAGTTTTCGTAAAGTAGCGTCCTCATTACTCGTGCTAGTGCCTGTTGTAAAGTGGCGTCCTCCTTACTCGTGCAAGTGCCTGTTGTAAGGTATCGTCCTCCTTACTTGTACTAGTGACTGTTGTAAAGTAGCGTCCTCTTTATTCGTTCTAGTGCCTATTGTAAAGTGGCGTCCTCCTTACTTCTTCGAGAACCCGTTGTAACGTGGCCTCCTCCTAACTTCTTCTAGAATCCGTTGTAACATGGCGTTCTTCTTATTTCTTCTAGGAACCGTTTTATAGTGGCGTACTCCTTATTTCTTGTAGAACCCGTTTTATAGTGACGTGCTCCTTATTTCTTCTAGAACCCGTTTTATAGTGGCGTACTCCTTATTTCTTCTAGAACCAGTTTTATAGTGGCGTACTCCTTATTTCTTCTAGAACCCGTTTTATAGTGGCGTACTCCTTATTTCTTCTAGAACCCGTTTTATAGTGACGTGCTCATTATTTCTGCTAGAACCCGTTTTATAGTGGCGTACTCCTTATTTCTTCTAGAACCAGTTTTATAGTGGCGTACTCCTTATTTCTTCTAGAACCCGTTTTATAGTGGCGTACTCCTTATTTCTTCTAGAACCCGTTTTATAGTGACGTGCTCATTATTTCTTCTAGAACCCGTTTTATAGTGGCGTTCTTATTTCTTCTAGAAACCGTTTTATAGTGGCGTACTCCTTATTTCTGCTAGAACCCGTTTTATAGTGGCGTACTCCTTATTTCTTCTAGAACCCGTTTTATAGTGACGTACTCCTTATTTCTTCTAGAAACCGTTTTATAGTGGCGTACTCCTTATTTCTTCTAGAACCCGTTTTATAGTGGCGTACTCCTTATTTCTTCTAGAACCCGTTTTATAGTGGCGTTCTCCTTATTTCTTCTAGAACCCGTTTTATAGTGGCGTCCTCATTATTTTTAAATAACCCGTTTTATATTGGCCTCCTCCTAACTTCTTCTAGAACCCGTTGTAACGTGGCCTCCTCCTTACTTCTTCTAGAACCCGATGTATAGTGGTGTACTTCTTACTTCATCTAGAACCCGTAGTAACGTGGCGTTCTCCTAACTTCCTCTAGAATCTGTTGTATAGTTGCGTCCTCCTTACTTCTTCTACAACCCGTTGTTCAGTGGCGTCCTCGTTATTTCTTCTACAACCCGTTGTACAGTGGCGTCCTCCTTATTTCTTCACGAACCCGTAGTACAGTGGCGTCCTCTTTACTTCGTCTAGAACCCGTTGTACAGTGGCGTTCTACTTACTTCTTCTAGAGCCTGCTGTAACGTGGCATCCTCCCTTCTTCTTCTAGAACCTGTTGTATGGTGGCATTCTCCTAAAATAATAATGGTTTATTGTCTCAAATAATACCAATACAACTACAACAACAGTTAGCAGATTTAACATCAAGTGTATTGAGACAAATGGAAACTGAAACAGTAAACTGTTTTTTCAGTTTCCTTGATTAACTAAACTTAATGACAGAAGTAACTAACAGCTGAAAGCTTCTAGAACCTGTTGTAAAGTGGCATCCTCCTTTCTTCTTCTAGAACCCGTTGTATAGTGGCGTCTTCCTTACTTCTTCTAGAACCCGTTGTACAGTGGCGTCCTCCTTTCTTCCGATAGAACCCGTTGTATAGTAACGGTCTGCTTACTTCTTCTAGAACCTGCTGTAACGTGACGTCCTCCTTTTTCTTCTTTTAGAACCTGTTGTATAGTGGCATCCTCCTTTCTTCTTCTAAAACCCGTTGTACAGTGGCGTCCTCCTTTCTTCGTCTAGAACCCGTTGAATAGTGGCGGCCTCCTTACTTCTTCTAAAACCCGTTGTATAGTGGCGTCCTTCTTACTTCTTCTACAACCCGTTGTATAGTGGCGTTCTAACTTTTTCTAGATTTCGTTGTATTGTGGTTTCCTACTAATGTCTCCTAGAACCTGTTGTACTGTCACGTCCTCCTTACTTCTTCTACAACCCGTTGTATGGTGGCGTTCTCCTAACTTCTTCTAGATTTCGTTGTATTGTGGTTTCCAACGAACGTGTTCTAGAGCTTGTTGAATCGCTGATTTCTGTATCCGTCTTGAGGTTGTTAATTGATGCGTACGATTTCAATCTATGTGTCTTGGAGTAAAACCGCTAATATCCCTCGTACATATCTGCACCATTAAACACCCCTTCACCCCAACTGTGCTTATTTATTGACGGACCCTGATCCGTCTAGGTATATCGTGCCAGGTTGGTATTTTATATTTTAAATACACAGGTACACGAGACTCTTTCGTGTGAGTCCTGCTCACTCATTCTTAGTTCTGTAAGTATATGCCTCTTTCCTCCATATGTCCCTCATGGATTTATGCAATGTTCCGGACCCTTTAACCCTAATGTTGAAAGTTTATTTAGTAACCTCATAGCTAGACAGGATGCCAGACGCGGCCGTGAATATGTCCTACCAACATTCAACTGCTGGTAATTTGTTACATAGCCGAGTAAAATGTGACTAAGATTATGACGGGATGAGCATGCTATTGCTCTCAGCAGTATGCATGGGATACGAATATTACCTCTTATAGCAGCGTGTTGATCATTTAATGCTTAACATCCATATTAGCATCAATGATCACTGTGACCGTGCTCATTGAACTGGTGACAGTGCGAGTGCGATGCTAGTACCTTAATCTAGATAACGCATCGCTTGTTGCTGAGTATTTATTCCTGATATGCGTTATTCTTTAAGATGAATGGGGGGGGGCAGTCTTACGACATGTTCCCACGCATATGCACTTGATGTTGTCTGTGAATGTACATTTTGAATTGACTTTCTTGCCTGGTTTATTAACAGTCGTACATAACACCTACTCTACCGGTGATATCGTGCACCATTACCGCTACATTTGTCCATCAGCTCATTCGAAAAGTCTACTATTATTATCTACACGATAATGCGAATGTGAAACTAGCATAAGCGCTGTATTATTTCCAATTAAAGAGGATAATTCTTTTTTAGATATATATGCTGTTGAAAGTGAAATATGGGCCCATTTCAAGCGGTCTCGATTTCGCTCGCTTTGTCGCTTGACTCGTAAATTACAACGCATCCTGCCTTTAAACAAAAGCCTTTCCCTATTGTGGCTCGCCGCACGATGTCTGCAATTGTTTCGACTCACAATAAGAAGCAGGAGCTGTTTGGATGACATTGCCGTGTAGCGCTATTGTTGATCAATATAATACCAACATAGCAGAGTAGGTCTTTGTTATATTAATGCTACCATCCATTGTATCTTATCTGTGAGCAAATCAGAAACAAAGCACTTTTTTGAATTTGTCCTTTGCATATTAGAATAATGTACAAATTATGCAACGTTGTGATGTACAAACCTGCTAGGCTAAGCCGCTGTGAAGTTGTTTTAATGAGATGAAGGAAATGTGCATTTACAACCATTTAATCGGGAAGTTGTTCTTCAAGCTGTTGTTTGTTACTAATTTCTCGCAAATTATGAGTTTATTACAGACAGTCGCCAACCCCAGAACGTCCATCGATTTGCCATCATCCATCACCCGACGTAACATCAAGTCACCCGATAATGCACCGCCCCTCTATGCACCCAAAGCCAATATATCATTTGATATGGAACAAAAGGAGCTAATGGCGATGTGCACTACAAATGACATTCAACCCCAGTATAGTATTTAATAATCAGCAAAATTGTTTATTCACTCTATTTCTCGCTCATATTAATAACTTACGCTGCTCCTCTCATGTGCCGTCTATGTCATGCATTTACCTAGCGGGTGACTGTGAAAAACCTGCTTGTCGAGTGACGTGAGCCATGTGAGAGGGCAATGAGTCTGTGAGAGGGCAGTGAGTCCAACAGAGGGCAATGACGGCCGTGCGACCTTGTATATATTTTATCATTTCCAGAACGGCGTGCTGTATTTAACGCATATGAAGCGACAAAATAAAATGCGACACAGCTGTATTACATTTATTTTTATGATGGGTGCGACAACGATTCACCTCCTCGAGGTCCGTGCCATATTACTGAAATAACGATTTATACTAACGGACCGTGTAGAAAGCATTAGAGAAAGGTCCATTCGTGTGTCATGTTTCGTCGGATCCAGAGTCATGTTAAGTAGGGCCTAGTGTCATGCTACGTCGGACCTAGTGTCTTGCTAGGTCGGACCTAGTTTCATATTACGTCCGAGCTAGTGTCAGGTTACGTTGCACCTAGTGTGCGATGCGTGAGCGTCATCTGACTGAAGAAAAATAATAGTACATGTTGCTAGAGAAATGAAAATTCTGGATTAAAACTTGTAACTTGACATATTGGCCCACTTTTCTAGACCAAGAGAGAAATTTATAGTAATCTAAATGGCCAAAATAGCCGCGCTGTAATGCTATTTTTTATCAAATAGTATTGGATAAAATGTTTGTTTGCATTGGTATAAGTTGTTGCAAGTATAATTATACAGTCAGAAGACATGAAGTGTGGCTAATATCAAGAAAATGGGGATGCATTTCGGTTCTTGGCACAAATAATCGTTTAATTTGGTATAAATGCACGTCTGTAGACTTCACCCTATGCGTGCATCTACACTTCCGTAAAGCAATAGTCAAGCTAGCTAACAAATCACGCACGTTTGAAACTAAAACAAATGAATTGCAAAACAAATTGCAGCAAACAGAACAGTTACTGTCTCGGATTACATCGATATAGGAAAAAGGTCAATTAATACTATTTGGTTAACTGAATTCAAAACCATTATTGTACCTTACTAGACATTATCAGAGAAGCAGTGGACTCTGTGTCGCTTCATTGTAAGCAGCCTTACATGCCGTGGACTCAGTGTCGCTTCATTGTAAGCAGCCTTACATGCCGTGGACTCTGTGTCGCTTCATTGTAAGCAGCCTTACATGCCGTGGATTAAATACAAAGCCTCAGGAAGTGGTACCCACATAATTTGGAAAAAATGCCTCGTGAATTGATCAATGTCTGGTGCTCCTCAACCCCGATAAAGGACATACATTGCTTGACCACTAGATGTCTAGGATGCCCGGTGCAGCTATTAATATACCCTGCCCAGCTATTACTAGTGGTCATTCATCACACTGCTGAATGTGAATGCGCTCATGAAACAGACAGCAAGCCATCGCATTCAAGAGAATGCACATTGACGTAAATCAGGTTGCGCTTTGCAACCTACGCACTATCTTTCCGTTGTTCTTTGAATTATCAGTTGGTTTATAGAAACCCGTCCCAAGACGATATCTAATCCTAATGGGAATGGTGATGTATTGAGCCTCACATGCTCCCCAACTTGTTCCAGAAATGCAATTGTAAATGGAGTCTGCGTTACCCTAAAGCAGTGGGATGGTAATATGGCAATGTTAGGTGGCGAAATAAATGTTGTATACCCAATGAGCGAGCAATGTTATCTGTTCTTATTCTTCAGCCGACATTTATTTTGATATCTATATCAAATGAGCGGTACCAACGATGGACTAGCAGCCTTTGTGGGTGGGTATATCAAGTTGTCCATGATAGCAGGCGACGCGTCTATCTGTTCTCGTTGCTGTCGTTCATACCGAGCTTTAATTGACAATTGTTAACACGAAAACAAGAGCTCATTTATCTACGCAGCGATGCCCTTTGAAAATGTACACTTTTCCGCAAAGATCCATGCCATGCAGTGGCCTCCTATAAGACGTCTGATCTCATATCAACTAAACATGTGGAAGGCGACCAACTGTCGTTCATTCCGCCCTTCTCTGAAATTGTACCCTTTGCAGCAAAGATCCGAATGGCGCAGTATTTGTGACTGAAGGACTTCAACCCAATAATAAGGCCATTAGATTCATGTTACTTTATTAGATTCATGTTACTTTCCACATAATGTGTAAGGTTCATGCTGCCTTCCACACAAGGTGTAAGGTTCATGCTGCGTTCCACATTCTGTGTAAGATTCATTGCCGCCTTCCACATTTTGTGTAAGGTTCGTGCTGGCTTCCACATTCTGTGTAAGATTCTTGCTTCCTTCCACATTCTGTGTAAGATTTATGCTGCCTTCCACATTCTGTTTTAGATTCATGCTGCCGTCCACATACGATTGATGCTTCATAAGAGATAGAAACTGCGCTAAAACTATTGTCATTTGTCACTTATCCTAAATACTCATTAACTTACACTGGGTAACTGTTGGATTCAGGTGATCTGAATTAGACACAAGGCTTCACTGAAGTAAAGGGTATCGATTTTCTCTCACAATCAAAGCAATTGCAGCTCCATCGGATTAACAGTGTTCGCATGACGACACCTGTAGATTCATGAAATTGAGCGAAAATAACTTATTATATAATATACAAACCTGCTGGGCAAATTTAAGATATCATGGGTTCGCAACTATAAGCTCGGAAACATAACCATATTATTAGAGGAAACATTTCCCTAGCAGTTAATGATGACGCTATTAAAAGCATTAAGTATCACCACAAAATGTTTCACGGGTTAATAGTCAATTAAACACATATCGCTTTTCTTTACACCTTGAGCCAACATGATACTATGTGTGGCACACAAGTCCTGATATTGGAATAGTCTGCTGTTGTATGCCAGTAACTGACAATCTTCCCAGTAAATATCACCTAGCTTAAGTATGATATTTCCCTTTACGTCTCGTTCGTTTGATATCGCTGCCGGGAACTGCTTGTCTCTTGTGTTGCTACTTCCAGGCAAACACAAGGCGGCGAGGACGGAGAAGGGCAATGTAGTCTTATTATGATTAACGAGAGTTATTGGAAATGGATAAAGCATGATCAGTCGTCAAAAAGGTTATTATGGTCGGGCTTATGGCAGTTGTGATTTACAGTATAGCCTCTCGTCTTGAGAGCAGCCACAACCAAGCTAAGTGCAACCATCAAAATTCGTCAGCAATGCCCAATACAAATGAACTTGTGGTACCATACATTTGTAATCGATTGCCCATCACTACTTAATTGGTGATGCTCTGACGTAGGAAATCATGACAACGGTGTGGCTTAATAAAGGACTCAATCTAGCAAAGATTGCAACGCAATTCAAGTTTGCAACAAAACAGCCATCCGAGTCCATTATTTTGCAGTCATTCTTGCCGTATCGTGGATAATCTTGACATCAACTTAACTGACTTGAGTGGCAACCCACACAAGCAACAGAAATGCTCCCCTGGTGAAGACTGGAATTTGACAGTATTTTTGCCCAGGCCCGAACTGATAAATTTAACACTTTGTGTTGTGTCCGTCACGGCACGTCTTGCAGAAGAGAACTTAGA
>CM067354.1:353495-405995 GCA_034190875.2 Urechis unicinctus
CTAAGTTTCAGGAACATTTCTATTCAGCCATAGGGTTTCAGGTTTTTTTTGCCAATTTGAGCCGTTAATGTAATAAAATGAATAACTCGCTGCAAACCCAAAGATCCGGATCTGCGAGACAATCGAGTTCTCGTTATGTGTTAAACCTTTCATTTGGGTTCAAGAGCTTTGTGTGACAGGAATGGTCGGCGATGGACCCATGGGAACACCTAAATTGGCTAGGCTGATTAGCCTACATCCGGCAGGTTTTAGCAAGACCGAAAACAAGGATATCTTTTTACTGGTGATATATTTATATATAGGACGGCTGCTCCCGGTTTTTTAACCCCCTAACCTATTGGCTGCACCACACATGCCCGCAACATGTAATCAACAATAATGCTAGCAAAACAATCACAACAGGCACGGAATTGTTGGAACAGTTTACGGTTTATGCTCGACAAAGAATATAATCTGTGTTGTATATGGACAAGGAATATGAGGCCTTTATCAGAAGGCAGAAATGACTGAGCATCAGGTAGCGACAGACTGATAGGCTTGTGTATAAGTGCTCTGTTTCACTTCAAATATATGTATGGCTAAACAAAATAGTGGTCCGCTTGCAATGAAATGTCAAATGAAGAGACAATCGGTCGCGGCGCCAATGATAGTTAGAATACTGTAACAATCGATCAGCGCGGCGGATGCAAATTGCAAATGTGTCAATGAATCACCAAATCCTCGCCAGATGACGGTTAGGATTTTTGACATCGCATACATTGAAGGTCACTAATTAAGGCTTAACCGCGGGAATATATTCAGATCAACACTTGATGTGGATGTAGCAAAACCCTTGTTTAAGGGACATTTTCAATGTTTTAAGTAATCGCATTCCCCACAATGGAATAAATACTCCACATTATTTGAAAACCACATGTGATTATAAACCTCATTCCCTCAGTAGTTAACCCCAATCCCCATCGCACAAATACACCCAGGCTCTCGTTCGTTATCTTAGCCAATAACAAAAATCGAAGGGTCAGGCTGAACCTTATTAAATAATACAATGACAAAAAGTCTATGGGCAGCAATTGAAAGGGAATGATGGACAAACGAGAGAAACAAACATTCTCAAAGTTAATCAGATAATTAATGATGTGATCTGGCACCCGAACCTTCTAGTTCAGGATGATTATCTATCTCAGCCATTAAGTGGTTTTCCGTTGTCTGCCTTCGAGCCTTTAAACCGATTTCCCCTTTCTCAAACAAAATCTCTGGTCTCTTAGACCTGGGGGTGTTTATGTTCCTGCAACCCCCAAGAGCCTTTTTTTCCCACATCCGCAGGGCTGGCCAGCCAGAACCCAGGGAAAAAATTTGAATATTTTTGATCTATAGGCCTTCCCTTTTTAACCCGCAAACCCCTGCTTCCCCAAAAACCCCAAAATTTTCCTTAAACACCCAACCCAAATCAACAAACAGGCACAAAAAAAAACAGACGGAAATTTTAAAACAATAATTGCGGGTATCTCGACAGAAATTAACTTTTATCAGAAGGAATAAAGGCCTCCAAGGAGCAAATGATGGCCTTAGGTTGCAAATTGCTGTGTTTTGAACTAAACGTCTTTCCGTTAACCTAATTTTTCCTTTGGGCTGGAGAGTCAAATGACCCCACCCCAATCTATCCCCACCAGGGCGGCCACCAACAATCCCGGAATGAGACAATCAGTTTGTTTATTGGTAATGCATCTTAAGGCTTTATCTGCCCTAATCCGCAGGTTGCTAGCACAGCACGGAAAACTGACTCAGGGAATATGTATTTAGACGGCTGACCCCATATTTTAACTATAACCTATTGGCTTCACAACACATGCCGCAACATGCTAATCAATACTAATGCTAGCCAACAACTCACACAACAGGCACGGAATTTGAACCAGTTTACGGTTATGCTCGACAAAGACAATAATCTTGCTATATACTAGACAGGAATATGAGGCCTTTTATCCGAATGGCAGTCAAATGACGAGCCTAAGGTAGCGACAGCATGATAGGCGGTGTTATAAGTGCTATGTTCCCATCCAAATATTATGTACGGCTAAAAAAACAAACTAGTTGTTTCCACTTGCAAATGAAATGTCAAAATGGAAGGAGACAATCGGTGTTTGGCGCCAATGATAGGTTAGAACTACTTGTAACAATGATCAGCGCGGCGGGAACCTGCACACAATTTCCAACATTTGGTGGAATGAAGGAATTCCCCATATATCCTCCAGCAACATGACGGTTTGCGATGGTTTGACATCGCCATACCATTAAAAGCACTAAATTAAGGCTTCATCGCAGGATATCTTTCAGATCAACAACATTTTGATAGTGGCGATGAGCATAACCCTGTGTTTAACGGGGTGACTATTTTCAATGTTTTAAGTATCGCATTTCCCTACATTAGGAATATATATCTCCATATTATTTGAGCCGTGGTGAACAACCACAGTGTGAAATAAACCCTCATACCCTCAGTCATGTTAAACCCAAAATCCCCATCGCGAATAAAACCCTCATGCATTCCTTTACGTTCGTTTATCCTTAGCCCAATAACAAAATCGAAGGGTCAGTGATACCTTATTAAATATTCATCACTGCACAAAAGCTTCTATTGGTGCAGCAATTTGGTAAAGGGAAGATGGACAAACAGAGAGAAACAAACATTCTCAAATGTACATCAGATAAATAAAGATTGTGATCCTGGCACCCGAATCCTACTAAGTTTCAGGAATGCATTATCTATCTCAGCCATAAGTGGTTTTCAGTGTTGTTCGTTGCCAATTCGAGCCGTTAATGTTAAAAAAACTGATTTACCTCGCTGCAAACAACAGATCCCGGATCTGCCTGAGACAATCGAGTTTCTCTGTTTATGTGTTAACCTTGCATTGGCTTCTAAGAGCTGTGAATGAGTCCGCGCGAATGCCCAGTGGGAACAATCAAAAACTATGGCAGGTTGATTAGCCCACATCCGGACCAGGTTGCTAAGCACAGACAGGAACACATGGATCTTTTTACTGGTGATATATTTGATCTATAGGACGGCTGCTTCCCGATTATTTTAAACCCCCCTAAACCCTATTGGGCATGCATCACACATGCCCGCAACAGTGCTTAATCAATACTTAATGCTAGCCAACAACTCACACAACAGGCACGGAATTTTGAACCAGTTTACGGTTTATGCTCGACAAAGACATATAATCTTGCTGTATATACTCGACAGGAATATGAGGCCTTTTATCAGAATGGCAGTCAAATGACTGAGCCTCAGGTAGCGACAGAATGATAGGCGTGTTTATAAGTGCTCTGTTCCCTTCATAATATTATGTATGGCTAAAAAAAACTAGTTGTTTCACTTGCAAATGAAATGTCAAATGAAAGAGACAATCGGTGGCGCCAATGATAAGGTTAGAATTACTGTAACAATCGATCAGCGCGGCGGATGCAACATTGCCAAATTTGTGTCAATGAATTCCCCAAATATCCTCCGCCAGCATGACGGTTGGGATGGCTTTGACATCGCCACATTACCATTAAAGTCACTAAATTAAGGCTTCAACCGCAGGAATATCATTCAGATCAACACATATTGATGGTGGGATGAGCATAAAACCCTGTGTTTAACGGGTGACTATTTTCAATGTTTTAAGTATCGCATTTCCCTACAATTAGGAATATATATCTCCATATTATTTTTGAGTGAACAACCACATGTGAATAAACCCTCATACCCTCAGTCAGTTAAAACCCAAAATCCCATCGCGAATAAAACCCTCATGCTTTACGTTCGTTATCCTTAGCCCAATAACAAAATCGAAGGGTCAGTGATACCTTATTAAATATTCATCAATGCACAAAAGCTTCTATTGGTGCAGCAATTTGGAAAGGGAAGATGGACAAACAGAGAGAAACAAACATTCTCAAATGTACATCAGATAAATAAATGATTGTGATCCTGGCACCCGAATCCTTACTAAGTTTCAGGAATGCATTATCTATCTCAGCCATAAGTGGTTTTCAGTGTTGTTCGTTGCCAATTTCGAGCCGTTAATGTTAATAAAAACTGATTATACCTCGCTGCAAACAACAGATCCCGGATCTGCCTGAGGACAATCGAGTTTCTCTGTTTATGTGTTAACCTTGCATTGGCTTCTAAGAGCTTTGATGTGACAGGAATGGTCGCGCGGAATGGACCCAGTGGGAACACCAATCAAACATATGGCTTGGACTGATTAGCCCTACATCCGGCAGGTTGCTAGCACAGACCGGAAACACATGATATCTTTTTACTGGTGATATATTTGATCTATAGGACGGCGCTGCTCCCCGATTATTTTAACCCCCTAACCCTATTGGCTGCATCACAACATGCCCCGCAACATGCTAATCTCTTCAATACTTAATGCTAGCCAACAACTCACACAACAGGCACGGATTTTTTGAACCAGTTTACGGTTATGCTCGACAAAGACATATAATCTTGCTGTATATACTCGACAGGAATATGAGGCCTTTTAATCAGAATGGCAGTCAAATGACTGAGCCTCAGGTAGCGACAGAATGATAGGCTGTGTTATAAGTGCTCTGTTCCCTTCATAATATTATGTATGGCTAAAAAAAACTAGTTGTTTCACTTGCAAATGAAATGTCAAATGAAAGAGACAATCGGTGGCGCCAATGATAGGTTAGAATTACTGTAACAATCGATCAGCGCGGCGGATGCAACATTGCCAAAATTTGTGTCAATGAATTCCCCAAATATCCTCCGCCAGCATGACGGTTGGGATGTTTGACATCGCCATACCATTAAAGTCACTAAATTAAGGCTTCAACCGCAGGATGCATATCATTCAGATCAACACATATTGATAGTGGGATGAGCATAACCCTGTGTTTAACGGGTGACTATTTCAATGTTTTAAGTATCGCATTTCCCTACAATTAGGAATTATAATCTCCATATTATTTTTGAGTGAACAACCACATGTGAAATAAACCCTCATACCCTCAGTCAGTAAAAAACCCAATAATCCCACGAATGAATAAAACCCTCATGCTTTACGTTCGTTATCCTTAGCCCCCAATAACAAAATCGAAGGGTCAGTGATTTACCTTATTAAATATTCATCAATGCACAAAAGCTTCTATTGGTGCAGCAATTTGGAAACGGAAGATGGACAAACAGAGAGAAACAAACATTCTCAAATGTACATCAGATAAATAAATGATTGTGATCCTGGCACCCGAATCCTTACTAAGTTTCAGGAATGCATTATCTATCTCAGCCATAAGTGGTTTTCAGTGTTGTTCGTTGCCAATTTCGAGCCGTTAATGTTAAATAAAAACTGATTATACTCGCTGCAAACAACAGATCCCGGATCTGCCTGAGACAATCGAGTTTCTTCTTCTGTTTATGGTTAACCTTTTGCATTGGCTTCTAAGACTTTGATGTGCAGGAATGGTCGGCGAATGGACCCAGTGGGAACAGGAAAACACCAATCAAACATAGCTTGGACTGATTAGCCCTACATCCGGCAGGTTGCTAGCACAGACCGGAAACACATTATATCTTTTTTACTGGTGATATATTTGATCTATAGGACGGCTGCTCCCCGATTATTTTAACCCCCTAACCCTATTGGCTGTCACCATACACTTGCCCGCAACAAAATACAAAATGCTAATCAATGGACTTAATCTAGCCAACAACTCACACAACAAAAGCACGGAATATTTGAGAACCATTTACGGTTATGCTCGACAGGTTCATAATCTTGCTGTCATATACTCGAACAGGAATATGCAAGGCAATGTAAATTTGATTTTACCAGAATGGGCAGTCAAATGACTGAGCCTCAGGTTGCGGCATATCAACTATGCTGTGTTATAAGTTATCTGTTCAAACTATCATATATTAAACAGGGTGTATGGGCTAAATTCAAAATAGTTTTCACTTGCATCACCAATTCATGTCAAATGAAAGAGACAATAGGTGGCGCGTTGATACTACATTATGAATTACTGTCAACAAACAATCTTCAGCGCGGATGCAAGTGACCCAACCGATAATGGGTGCTGGAGCAATATTGTATTGATAAGACATCGCCAGCCATTAATCTCGTTTGTGTGAAATGACGTTTGACATCGCCATAGCCATTAACGTCAAATTAATGTTGCTACGTGTCCATTGAAAACGAAAGGATTATCTATATTCAGATCGAACAATATTGAAGTGGGATGAGCAATACAAACCTGTGCTTTAACGGGTGATTATTATTCAATTTAAAACAATCAGGCAAAAACCCTCCCTAGACCCATAGGAATCTAATATCTCCATATTATTTTTGAGTGAACAACCACATGTGACCGGAAACCAGTTACCCTCAGTCACGTTAAACCCAAATCCCCATCGCGAATTGCATAGTGGCCTCATGCTTTAACCCGGTTCGTTTTTCAATCCTTAGCCCAATAACCAAAATCGAAGGGTCATGATACCTTATTAAATATTCATCAATGCCAAAGCTTCTATCCGAGGCCATTGGTGCACATGCCTCATGATTTGGAAATGGATCCTGTAGCACAATAGATGGACCAACAGAGATAAAACAAAGCACAAAAGGCTGTTTCTCAATGTACATCAGAATAAATAAATGATTGTGATCCTGGCACCCGAATCCTTACTAAGTTTCAGGAATGCATTATCTATCTCAGCCATAAGTGGTTTTCAGGTTGTTGTTCGTTGCCAATTTCGCAAGCCGTTAATGTTAAATAAAACTGATTATACCTCGCTGCAAACAACAGATCCCGGATCTGCCTGAGACAATCGAGTTTCAATCTGTTTATGTGTTAACCTTGCATTGGCTTCTAAGAGCTTTGATTATGGACAGGAATGGTCGCGCGAATGGACCCAGTGTGGGGAACACCAATCAACACATATGGCTTGGACTGATTAGCCCTACATCCGGCAGGTTTGCTAGCTCAGACCGCGAAACACATGATATCCTATGCAAGCAATGTGGCTTGATATATTTGATCATATAGGACGGCTACAACAATCCGCTTATCAACAACCCCCTAACCCTATAGCTGCCCACAACTGCCCGCAACGCTAATGCTAATCAAAATTAATGCTACACAACTCACACAACAGGCACGGAGTTTTGAACCAGTTTACGGTTATGCTCGACAAAGACATATAATCTTGCTGTATATACTCATAACAGGAATATGAGGCCTTTTATCAGAATGGCAGTCAAATGACTGAAGCCTCACTTTCGACAAATGACCCGGATAATTGTGTTATAAGTGCTGCTGGAACTGTTCCCTTCATAATATTATGACATGGCTAAAAAAAACTAGTTTTCACTTGCAATTTGAAATGTCAAATGAAAGAGACAATCGGTGGCAAATGTATAGGTTAGAATTACGAATTTGTGATTTTATCAGCGATTGGCGGATTTACAAAAATTGTTCTTTGTGAAAAAATTATATTTCCAATTCAACGCGTTTAAAAAAAAGGCGAATACAATGATAGAGCATGTGAATTATAAAAGTTAGACAGGTTTTAGCATGACGGTTGGGAGTGTTTTTTACATCGCCATACCATTAAAGTCACTAAATTAAGGCTTCAACCGCAGGATTATCATTCAGATCAACACATATTGATAGTGGGATGAGCATAACCCTGTGTTTAACGGGTGACTATTTTCAATGTTTTAAGTATCGCATTTCCCTACAATTAGGAATATATATCTCCATATTATTTTGAAGAACCACATGTGAATAAACCCTCATACCCTCAGTCAGTTAAACCCAAATCCCCATCGCGAATAAAACCCTCATGCCCTGCGTTCGTTATCCTTAGCCCAATAACAAAATCGAAGGGTCAGTGATACCTTATTAAATATTCATCAATGCACAAAAGCTTCTATTGGTGCAGCAATTTGGAAAGGGAAGATGGACAAACAGAGAGAAACAAACATTCTCAAATGTACATCAGATAAATAAATGATTGTGATCCTGGCACCCGAATCCTTACTAAGTTTCAGGAATGCATTATCTATCTCAGCCATAAGTGGTTTTCAGTGTTGTTCGTTGCCAATTTCGAGCCGTTAATGTTAAATAAAACTGATTATACCTCGCTGCAAACAACAGATCCCGGATCTGCCTGAGACAATCGAGTTTCTCTGTTTATGCGTTAACCTTGCATTGGCTTCTAACCTGTGCATTGGAACTTCAATCAAACATATGGCTTGATGATTAGCCCTACATCCGGCAGGTTGCTAGCACAGACCGGAAACACATGATATCTTTTTACTGGTGATATATTTGATCTATAGGACGGCTGCTCCCCGATATATTTTAACCCCCTAACCCTATTGGCTGCACCACACATGCCCGCAACATGCTAATCAATACTTAATGCTAGCCAACAACTCACACAACAGGCACGGAATTTTGAACCAGTTTACGGTTATGCTCGACAAAGACATATAATCTTGCTGTATATACTCGACAGGAATATGAGGCCTTTTATCAGAATGGCAGTCAAATGACTGAGCCTCAGGTAGCGACAGAATGATAGGCTGTGTTATAAGTGCTCTGTTCCCTTCATAATATTATGTATGGCTAAAAAAAACTAGTTGTTTCACTTGCAAATGAAATGTCAAATGAAAGAGACAATCGGTGGCGCCAATGATAGGTTAGAATTACTGTAACAATCGATCAGCGCGGCGGATGCAACATTGCCAAATTTGTGTCAATGAATTCCCCAAATATCCTCCGCCAGCATGACGGTTGGGATGGTTTGACATCGCCATACCATTAAAGTCACTAAATTAAGGCTTCAACCGCAGGATTATCATTCAGATCAACACATATTGATAGTGGGATGAGCATAACCCTGTGTTTAACGGGTGACTATTTTCAATGTTTTAAGTATCGCATTTCCCTACAATTAGGAATATATATCTCCATATTATTTTTGAGTGAACAACCACATGTGAATAAACCCTCATACCCTCAGTCAGTTAAACCCAAATCCCCATCGCGAATAAAACCCTCATGCTTTACGTTCGTTATCCTTAGCCCAATAAACAAAATCGAAGGGTCAGTGATACCTTATTAAATATTCATCAATGCACAAAAGCTTTATATTGGTGCAGCAATTTGGAAAGGGAAGATGGACAAACAGAGAGAAACAAAACATTCTCAAATGTACATCAGATAAATAAATGATTGTGATCCTGGCACCCGAATCCTTACTAAGTTTCAGGAATGCATTATCTATCTCAGCCATAAGTGGTTTTCAGTGTTGTTCGTTGCCAATTTCGAGCCGTTAATGTTAAATAAAACTGATTATACCTCGCTGCAAACAACAGATCCCGGATCTGCCTGAGACAATCGAGTTTCTCTGTTTATGTGTTAACCTTGCATTGGCTTCTAAGAGCTTTGATGTGACAGGAATGGTCGCGCGAATGGACCCAGTGGGAACACCAATCAAACATATGGCTTGGACTGATTAGCCCTACATCCGGCAGGTTGCTAGCACAGACCGGAAACACATGATATCTTTTTACTGGTGATATATTTGATCTATAGGACGGCTGCTCCCCGATTATTTTAACCCCCTAACCCTATTGGCTGCATCACACATGCCCGCAACATGCTAATCAATACTTAATGCTAGCCAACAACTCACACAACAGGCACGGAATTTTGAACCAGTTTACGGTTATGCTCGACAAAGACATATAATCTTGCTGTATATACTCGACAGGAATATGAGGCCTTTTATCAGAATGGCAGTCAAATGACTGAGCCTCAGGTAGCGACAGAATGATAGGCTGTGTTATAAGTGCTCTGTTCCCTTCATAATATTATGTATGGCTAAAAAAAAACTAGTTGTTTCACTTGCAAATGAAATGTCAAATGAAAGAGACAATCGGTGGCGCCAATGATAGGTTAGAATTACTGTAACAATCGATCAGCGCGGCGGATGCAACATTGCCAAATTTGTGTCAATGAATTCCCCAAATATCCTCCGCCAGCATGACGGTTGGGATGGTTTGACATCGCCATACCATTAAAGTCACTAAATTAAGGCTTCAACCGCAGGAATATCATTCAGATCAACACATATTGATGGTGGGATGAGCATAACCCTGTGTTTAACGGGTGACTATTTTCAATGTTTTAAGTATCGCATTTCCCTACAATTAGGAATATATATCTCCATATTATTTTGAGTGAACAACCACATGTGAATAAACCCTCATACCCTCAGTCAGTTAAACCCAAATCCCCATCGCGAATAAAACCCTCATGCTTTACGTTCGTTATCCTTAGCCCAATAACAAAATCGAAGGGTCAGTGATACCTTATTAAATATTCATCAATGCACAAAAGCTTCTATTGGTGCAGCAATTTGGAAAGGGAAGATGGACAAACAGAGAGAAACAAAAACATTCTCAAATGTACATCAGATAAATAAATGATTGTGATCCTGGCACCCGAATCCTTACTAAGTTTCAGGAATGCATTATCTATCTCAGCCATAAGTGGTTTTCAGTGTTGTTCGTTGCCAATTTCGAGCCGTTAATGTTAAATAAAACTGATCATACCTCGCTGCAAACAACAGATCCCGGATCTGCCTGAGACAATCGAGTTTCTCTGTTTATGTGTTAACCTTGCATTGGCTTCTAAGAGCTTTGATGTGACAGGAATGGTCGCGCGAATGGACCCAGTGGGAACACCAATCAAACATATGGCTTGGACTGATTAGCCCTACATCCGGCAGGTTGCTAGCACAGACCGGGAAACACATGATATCTTTTACTGGTGATATATTTGATCTATAGGACCGCTGCTCCCCGATTATTTTAACCCATCAGATTGTATGTGATCCATAGAGTTGCCCAATATACCCGCAAAATCTCTTCAGAACAATGACTGTAGTTTTCAATACAATTACTCGTATTCAAAGCTGGTTTAGTATTTTAAGACGATTCTCAATACTAATTCATAATAAGTAGTTTATTTTAATTCTGGCTGTTTCTCATTCATTACTCTTTGGAACGGAGAGAAATGAGTGTGAACCGCAACATAAATATTGATTTACCAGAAGAATATAATCACTAGTAATAACTAAAGAGGTTGCGGCATATCAACCTAGTGAGTGTGAAAGTTATCTAATACAAACTCTCATATGCTATCAAGGGTGCATGGCATTTACAGATATCTACCACGGTCATACTGCATCATTCATCACTGTTAACTAGTCAGTGAAAGACGTTGATACTGATTAATGTTTACAAACGGCGCGGGCCAGCTTCAGATGTGGATGGTATTTAGTGACAACAATAATGGTGCCCTGGAGCAATAGTTATTATTGATGAAGACATAGCCAGCCATGCATCTCGTTTGGTGAAATGACGTTTGTATAGCTAGATTAGCAAAGCAATATCATATCTAAAGTGTGTTGTATACGTGTCCAAACGAAAGGCAATTAACATCCTATATTGACCAGAACTTGTTTATGACCGACCAACCATTCAATAGAACCCAAGTAAGCAACATTGTATGCTTTATCATCTCGATTATTATCGGCACCTTCTGAAACAATCAGGCAACCCTCCCTGTAGACCCATGCCTCTACTCTTATATGCTGCGTTGTTGATTGCCTGTTAGGGGAAGGTTCAATCCCGGATGCAGACAGGATAATCAGTTTGGCGTCATGACGTACAGCAGAAGGCTGCCCCATACGCCCAAAACGCATGGCCCCGATGACACTCTATCTAGTCATGTGGAATATGAAATATATTAAGTTGCTGAATAACCTAAAGTAAAAGACTGATGGACCAACCTTAGTGGCATCATTTCAAAACAAGCGGTGGCGTGGACTAGTAGCCAGATGTTGGCGATGGATTTGTGCACAGCACGAAAAAGGACCAAACAGTCTTAGTATAAAAAGCAATCTTCATATCACTTATTGTTTCATGCCAAATAATAACATATTGTTTTATAGCATTTAGTATTTGGAGGAAACAAGTGTTCGGGCAAATTATAATGCATGCTTTCAATTGATGTGAACAGTTCAGCTTACCAGAGACTAGGCGACATTTGCTTTGTGCAAGCACAATATACATCATTGCTGTACTGTGCTTCATTATTTGATACCATTCTAGACATATAGAATTGGAGCGCTGTATCTGCTGTGAAACAACACGATGAATCAATCAAATTTCGAAGGAGAAAGAACTACCAAAAGTCATCGCTTTGATATGGACAGGTTTTTCGTTCTAAAGGACCTAAGGGAAACATCAATTAAGCATATGGCTAGAAAAGATTAGCCTAGCATCCGACAGGCCTTCAAAATTCAGTAGTAGCACCGGCGTTATCTACATGTATGCTATGCAAGCAATGTGGCTTGATATATATATAGTTTGTATCATACCAAGACATCGTAAACAATTCGCTTATCAACATAAGTTTCATATAGCATCCCAAACTATGCAACGGTTAAACCAAAATTATGTACGATCTTCAGATTCTACAATAAGTTTTACAACGGCTTTTCTTTTATGAGAAAAATAGCACTAATTTATGACTACATGTTGTTATTTATTGGTTCAAAAAAAAAAAAAAGCGGCCTTCAGATGAAAACAAAAATACTAACACGAGGCCTTTCGATGGAGAAATGACCAGATCAATTGATTTTATTTCTGCTGGAACATTAATGCGTTCGTTATGGGAAATGCTCTGTTCCCTACATAAAACTTTATGTCAATGCACTGTCCATGACAACAAAAACAAAGTTGTATAACTATTGAAAATGACATTTGTGATTTGATAAGAGACAATCGAAATATTTACCAATGATAGGTTGTGAATTAAATTATATTTCCGATTCAACGCGTTTTTAAAAAAAATGCAATACAATGATAAATTTGAATTATAAAAATTCCCCAAATATCCTCCGCTTTCATGAAAATGTGGGAGGTTTTTTATCGTTCAACCATTAATTCTGTTGTTAATTACGGATTGAAATTATACAGGATTTTTTTTCAGATCAACACATATTGATAGTGGGATGAGCATAACCCTGTGTTTAACGGGTGACTATTTTCAATGTTTTTAAGTATCGCATTTCCCTACAATTAGGAATATATATCTCCATATTATTTTTGAGTGAACAACCACATGTGAATAAACCCTCATACCCTCAGTCAGTTAAACCCAAATCCCCATCGCGAATAAAACCCTCATGCTTTACGTTCGTTATCCTTAGCCCAATAACAAAATCGAAGGGTCAGTGATACCTTATTAAATATTCATCAATGCACAAAAGCTTCTATTGGTGCAGCAATTTGGAAAGGGAAGATGGACAAACAGAGAGAAACAAAACATTCTCAAATGTACATCAGATAAATAAATGATTGTGATCCTGGCACCCGAATCCTTACTAAGTTTCAGGAATGCATTATCTATCTCAGCCATAAGTGGTTTTCAGTGTTGTTCGTTGCCAATTTCGAGCCGTTAATGTTAAATAAAACTGATTATACCTCGCTGCAAACAACAGATCCCGGATCTGCCTGAGACAATCGAGTTTCTCTGTTTATGCGTTAACCTTGCATTGGCTTCTAAGAGCTTTGATGTGACAGGAATGGTCGCGCGCGATGGACCCAGTGGGAACACCCTCAAACATATGGCTTGGACTGATTAGCCCTACATCCGGCAGGTTGCTAGCACAGACCGGAAACACATGATATCTTTTTACTGGTGATATATTTGATCTATAGGACGGCTGCTTCCCGATTATTTTAACCCCCTAACCCTATTGGCTGCATCACACATGCCCGCAACATGCTAATCAATACTTAATGCTAGCCAACAACTCACACAACAGGCACGGAATTTTGAACCAGTTTACGGTTATGCTCGACAAAGACATATAATCTTGCTGTATATACTCGACAGGAATATGAGGCCTTTTATCAGAATGGCAGTCAAATGACTGAGCCTCAGGTAGCGACAGAATGATAGGCTGTGTTATAAGTGCTCTGTTCCCTTCATAATATTATGTATGGCTAAACAAAACTAGTTGTTTCACTTGCAAATGAAATGTCAAATGAAAGAGACAATCGGTGGCGCCAATGATAGGTTAGAATTACTGTAACAATCGATATTCAGATCAACACATATTGATGGTGGGATGAGCATAACCCTGTGTTTAACGGGTGACTATTTTCAATGTTTTAAGTATCGCATTTCCCTACAATTAGGAATATATATCTCCATATTATTTTTGAGTGAACAACCACATGTGAATAAACCCTCATACCCTCAATCAGTTAAACCCAAATATCCATCGTGAATAAAACCCTCATGCCCTACGTTCGTTATCCTTAGCCCAATAACAAAATCGAAGGGTCAGTGATACCTTATTAAATATTCATCAATGCACAAAAGCTTCTATTGGTGCAGCAATTTGGAAAGGGAAGATGGACAAACAGAGAGAAACAAACATTCTCAAATGTACATCAGATAAATAAATGATTGTGATCCTGGCACCCGAATCCTTACTAAGTTTCAGGAATGCATTATCTATCTCAGCCATAAGTGGTTTTCAGTGTTGTTCGTTGCCAATTTCGAGCCGTTAATGTTAAATAAAACTGATCATACCTCGCTGCAAACAACAGATCCCGGATCTGCCTGAGACAATCGAGTTTCTCTGTTTATGTGTTAACCTTGCATTGGCTTCTAAGAGCTTTGATGTGACAGGAATGGTCGCGCGAATGGACCCAGTGGGAACACCAATCAAACATATGGCTTGGACTGATTAGCCCTACATCCGGCAGGTTGCTAGCACAGACCGGAAACACATGATATCTTTTTACTGGTGATATATTTGATCTATAGGACCGCTGCTCCCCGATTATTTTCTCATCAGATTGTATGTAGATCCATAGAGTTGCCCAATATACAAAATTAAAATCTCTTCAGAACAATGACCTTGTAGTTCAATACAATTACTCGTATTCAAAGCTGTTTAGTATTTAAGACGATTCTCAATACTAATTCATAATAAGTAGTTTATTTTAATTCTGGCTGTTTCTCATTCATTACTCTTTGGAATGGAGAGAATGAGTGTGAACCGCAACATAAATATTGATTTACCAGAAGAATATAATCACTAGTAATAACTAAAGAGGTTGCGGCATATCAACCTAGTGAGTGTGAAAGTTATCTAATACAAACTATCATATGCTATCAAGGGTGCATGGCATTTACAGATATCATACCACGGTCATACTGCATCATTCATCACTGTTAACTAGTCAGTGAAAGACGTTGATACTGATTAATGTTTACAACGGCGCGGGCAGCTTCAGATGTGGATGGTATTTAGTGACAACAATAATGGTGCCCTGGAGCAATAGTTATTATTGATGAAGACATAGCCAGCCATGCATCTCGTTTGGTGAAATGACGTTTGTATAGCTAGATTAGCAAAGCAATATCATATCTGAATGTGTTGTATACGTGTCCGAAAACGAAAGGCAATTAACATCCTATATTGACCAGAACTTGTTTATGACCGACCAACCATTCAATAGAACCCAAGTAAGCAACATTGTATGCTTTATCATCTCGATTATTATCGGCACCTTCTGAAACAATCAGGCAACCCTCCCTGTAGACCCATGCCTCTACTCTTATATGCTGCGTTGTTGATTGCCTGTTAGGGGAAGGTTCAATCCCGGATGCAGACAGGATAATCAGTTGGCGTCATGACGTACAGCAGAAGGCTGCCCCATACGCCCAAACGCATGGCCCCGATGACACTCTATCTAGTCATGTGGAATATGAAATATATTAAGTTGCTGAATAACCTAAGTAAAAGACTGACGGACCAACCTTAGTGGCACTCATTTCAAAACAAGCGGTGGCGTGGACTAGTAGCCAGATGTTGGTGATGGATTTGTGCACAGCACGAAAAAGGCAGTCTTAGTATAAAAGCAATCTTCATATCACTTATTCGTTTCATGCCAAATAATAACATATTGTTTTTATAGCATTTAGTATTGGGAGAAAAAGTGTTCGGGCAAATTATAATGCATGCTTTCCATAGATGTGAACAGTTCAGCTTACCAGAGACTAGGCGACATTTGCTTTGTGCAAGCACAATATACATCATTGCTGTACTGTGCTTCATTATTTGATACCATTCTAGACATATAGAATTGGAGCGCTGTATTGCTGTGAAACAACACGATGAATCAATCAAATTTCGAAGGAGAAAGAACTACCAAAAGTCATCGCTTTGATATGGACAGGTTTTTCGTTCTAAAGGACCTAAGGGAAACATCAATTAAGCATATGGCTAGAAAAGATTAGCCTAGCATCCGACAGGCCTTCAAAATTCAGTAGCACCGGCGTTATCTACATGTATGCTATGCAAGCAATGTGGCTTGATATATATATAGTTTGTATCATACCAAGACATCGTAACAATTCGCTTATCAACATAAGTTTCATATAGCATCCCAAACTACTATGCAACGGTTAAACCAAAATTATGTACGATCTTCAGATTCACAATAAGTTTTACAACGGCTTTTCTTTTATGAGAAAAATAGCACTAATTTATGACTACATGTTGTTATTTATTGGTTCATAATAAAAAAAAGCGGCCTTCAGATGAAAACAAAATTACTACACGATCACTTTCGATGGAGAAATGACCGGATAATTGATTTTATTTCTGCTGGAACATTAATGCGTTCGTTATGGGAAATGATGACATCGACATACATAAAACTTTAAGATTCAATTTGCACTGTCCATGACAACATAACAAATTTGTATAACTATTGAAAACGACATTTGTGATTTTATAAGCGATTGAAATATTTACAAAAATTGTCTTTGTGCAAAAATTATATTTCCAATTCAACGCGTTTAAACAAAAGGCGAATACAATGATAGAGCATGTGAATTATAAAAGTTAGACAAGGTTTTAGCTTTCAGAAAATGTTAAGTGTTTTTACGTTCAACGATAATTCTGTTGTTAATTACGGATTGAATTATACAGATTTTTTCAGATCAACACATATTGATAGTGGGATGAGCATAACCCTGTGTTTTAACGGGTGACTATTTTCAATGTTTTAAGTATCGCATTTCCCTACAATTAGGAATATATATCTCCATATTATTTTTGAGTGAACAACCACATGTGAATAAACCCTCATACCCTCAGTCAGTTAAACCCAAATCCCCATCGCGAATAAAACCCTCATGCTTTACGTTCGTTATCCTTAGCCCAATAACAAAATCGAAGGGTCAGTGATACCTTATTAAATATTCATCAATGCACAAAAGCTTCTATTGGTGCAGCAATTTGGAAAGGGAAGATGGACAAACAGAGAGAAACAAACATTCTCAAATGTACATCAGATAAATAAATGATTGTGATCCTGGCACCCGAATCCTTACTAAGTTTCAGGAATGCATTATCTATCTCAGCCATAAGTGGTTTTCAGTGTTGTTCGTTGCCAATTTCGAGCCGTTAATGTTAAATAAAACTGATTATACCTCGCTGCAAACAACAGATCCCGGATCTGCCTGAGACAATCGAGTTTCTCTGTTTATGTGTTAACCTTGCATTGGCTTCTAAGAGCTTTGATTAGCCCTACATCCGGCAGGTTGCTAGCACAGACCGGAAACACATGATATCTTTTTACTGGTGATATATTTGATCTATAGGACGGCTGCTCCCCGATTATTTTAACCCCCTAACCCTATTGGCTGCACCACACATGCCCGCAACATGCTAATCAATACTTAATGCTAGCCAACAACTCACACAACAGGCACGGAATTTTGAACCAGTTTACGGTTATGCTCGACAAAGACATATAATCTTGCTGTATATACTCGACAGGAATATGAGGCCTTTTATCAGAATGGCAGTCAAATGACTGAGCCTCAGGTAGCGACAGAATGATAGGCTGTGTTATAAGTGCTCTGTTCCCTTCAAAATATTATGTATGGCTAAACAAAACTAGTTGTTTCACTTGCAAATGAAATGTCAAATGAAAGAGACAATCGGTGGCGCCAATGATAGGTTAGAATTATTGTAACAATCGATCAGCGCGGCGGATGCAACATTGCCAAATTTGTGTCAATGAATTCCCCAAATATCCTCCGCCAGCATGACGGTTGGGATGGTTTGACATCGCCATACCATTAAAGTCACTAAATTAAGGCTTCAACCGCAGGAATATCATTCAGATCAACACATATTGATGGTGGGATGAGCATAACCCTGTGTTTAACGGGTGACTATTTTCAATGTTTTAAGTATCGCATTTCCCTACAATTAGGAATATATATCTCCATATTATTTTTGAGTGAACAACCACATGTGAATAAACCCTCATACCCTCAGTCAGTTAAACCCAAATCCCCATCGCGAATAAAACCCTCATGCTTTACGTTCGTTATCCTTAGCCCAATAACAAAATCGAAGGGTCAGTGATACCTTATTAAATATTCAACAATGCACAAAAGCTTCTATTGGTGTAGCAATTTGGAAAGGGAAGATGGACAAACAGAGAGAAACAAACATTCTCAAATGTACATCAGATAAATAAATGATTGTGATCCTGGCACCTGAATCCTTACTAACTTTCAGGAATGCATTATCTATCTCAGCCATAAGTGGTTTTCAGTGTTGTTCGTTGCCAATTTCGAGCCGTTAATGTTAAATAAAACTGATCATACCTCGCTGCAAACAACAGATCCCGGATCTGCCTGAGACAATCGAGTTTTCTCTGTTTATGTGTTAACCTTGCATTGGCTTCTAAGAGCTTTGATGTGACAGGAATGGTCGCGCGAATGGACCCAGTGGGAACACCAATCAAACATATGGCTTGGACTGATTAGCCCTACATCCGGCAGGTTGCTAGCACAGACCGAAAACACATGATATCTTTTTACTGGTGATATATTTGATCTATAGGACCGCTGCTCCCCGATTATTTTCTCATCAGATTGTATGTAGATCCATAGAGTTGCCCAATATACAAAATTAAAATCTCTTCAGAACAATGACCTTGTAGTTCAATACAATTACTCGTATTCAAAGCTGTTTAGTATTTAAGACGATTCTCAATACTAATTCATAATAAGTAGTTTATTTTAATTCTGGCTGTTTCTCATTCATTACTCTTTGGAACGGAGAGAATGAGTGTGAACCGCAACATAAATATTGATTTACCAGAAGAATATAATCACTAGTAATAACTAAAGAGGTTGCGGCATATCAACCTAGTGAGTGTGAAAGTTATCTAATACAAACTATCATATGCTATCAAGGGTGCATGGCATTTACAGATATCATACCACGGTCATACTGCATCATTCATCACTGTTAACTAGTCAGTGAAAGACGTTGATACTGATTAATGTTTACAACGGCGCGGGCAGCTTCAGATGTGGATGGTATTTAGTGACAACAATAATGGTGCCCTGGAGCAATAGTTATTATTGATGAAGACATAGCCAGCCATGCATCTCGTTTGGTGAAATGACGTTTGTATAGCTAGATTAGCAAAGCAATATCATATCTGAATGTGTTGTATACGTGTCCGAAAACGAAAGGCAATTAACATCCTATATTGACCAGAACTTGTTTATGACCGACCAACCATTCAATAGAACCCAAGTAAGCAACATTGTATGCTTTATCATCTCGATTATTATCGGCACCTTCTGAAACAATCAGGCAACCCTCCCTGTAGACCCATGCCTCTACTCTTATATGCTGCGTTGTTGATTGCCTGTTAGGGGAAGGTTCAATCCCGGATGCAGACAGGATAATCAGTTGGCGTCATGACGTACAGCAGAAGGCTGCCCCATACGCCCAAACGCATGGCCCCGATGACACTCTATCTAGTCATGTGGAATATGAAATATATTAAGTTGCTGAATAACCTAAGTAAAAGACTGACGGACCAACCTTAGTGGCACTCATTTCAAAAAACAAGCGGTGGCGTAGACTAGTAGCCAGATGTTGGTGTGATGGATTTGTGCACAGCACGAAAAAGGCAGTCTTAGTATAAAAGCAATCTTCATATCACTTATTCGTTTCATGCCAAATAATAACATATTGTTTTATAGCATTTAGTATTTGGAGGAAAAAGTGTTCGGGCAAATTATAATGCATGCTTTCCATAGATGTGAACAGTTCAGCTTACCAGAGACTAGGCGACATTTGCTTTGTGCAAGCACAATATACATCATTGCTGTACTGTGCTTCATTATTTGATACCATTCTAGACATATAGAATTGGAGCGCTGTATTGCTGTGAAACAACACGATGAATCAATCAAATTTCGAAGGAGAAAGAACTACCAAAAGTCATCGCTTTGATATGGACAGGTTTTTTCGTTCTAAAGGACCTAAGGGAAACATCAATTAAGCATATGGCTAGAAAAGATTAGCCTAGCATCCGACAGGCCTTCAAAATTCAGTAGCACCGGCGTTATCTACATGTATGCTATGCAAGCAATGTGGCTTGATATATATATAGTTTGTATCATACCAAGACATCGTAACAATTCGCTTATCAACATAAGTTTCATATAGCATCCCAAACTATGCAACGGTTAAACCAAAATTATGTACGATCTTCAGATTCACAATAAGTTTTACAACGGCTTTTCTTTTATGAGAAAAATAGCACTAATTTATGACTACATGTTGTTATTTATTGGTTCATAATAAAAAAAAGCGGCCTTCAGATGAAAACAAAATTACTACACGATCACTTTCGATGGAGAAATGACCGGATAATTGATTTTATTTCTGCTGGAACATTAATGCGTTCGTTATGGGAAATGATGACATCGACATACATAAAACTTTAAGATTCAATTTGCACTGTCCATGACAACATAACAAATTTGTATAACTATTGAAAACGACATTTGTGATTTTATAAGCGATTGAAATATTTACAAAAATTGTCTTTGTGCAAAAATTATATTTCCAATTCAACGCGTTTAAACAAAAGGCGAATACAATGATAGAGCATGTGAATTATAAAAGTTAGACAAGGTTTTAGCTTTCAGAAAATGTTAAGTGTTTTTACGTTCAACGATAATTCTGTTGTTAATTACGGATTGAATTATACAGATTTTTTCAGATCAACACATATTGATAGTGGGATGAGCATAACCCTGTGTTTAACGGGTGACTATTTTCAATGTTTTAAGTATCGCATTTCCCTACAATTAGGAATATATATCTCCATATTATTTTTGAGTGAACAACCACATGTGAATAAACCCTCATACCCTCAGTCAGTTAAACCCAAATCCCCATCGCGAATAAAACCCTCATGCTTTACGTTCGTTATCCTTAGCCCAATAACAAAATCGAAGGGTCAGTGATACCTTATTAAATATTCATCAATGCACAAAAGCTTCTATTGGTGCAGCAATTTGGAAAGGGAAGATGGACAAACAGAGAGAAACAAACATTCTCAAATGTACATCAGAAAAAAATAAATGATTGTGATCCTGGCACCCGAATCCTTACTAAGTTTCAGGAATGCATTATCTATCTCAGCCATAAGTGGTTTTCAGTGTTGTTCGTTGCCAATTTCGAGCCGTTAATGTTAAATAAAACTGATTATACCTCGCTGCAAACAACAGATCCCGGATCTGCCTGAGACAATCGAGTTTCTCTGTTTATGTGTTAACCTTGCATTGGCTTCTAAGAGCTTTTTGATGGTAGCCCTGGGAACACCGATCAAACATATGGCTTGGGATTAGCCCTACATGCTAGCACAGACCGGAAACACATGATATCTTTTTACTGGTGATATATTTGATCTATAGGACGGCTGCTCCCCGATTATTTTAACCCCCTAACCCTATTGGCTGCACCACACATGCCCGCAACATGCTAATCAATACTTAATGCTAGCCAACAACTCACACAACAGGCACGGAATTTTGAACCAGTTTACGGTTATGCTCGACAAAGACATATAATCTTGCTGTATATACTCGACAGGAATATGAGGCCTTTTATCAGAATGGCAGTCAAATGACTGAGCCTCAGGTAGCGACAGAATGATAGGCTGTGTTATAAGTGCTCTGTTCCCTTCATAATATTATGTATGGCTAAACAAAACTAGTTGTTTCACTTGCAAATGAAATGTCAAATGAAAGAGACAATCGGTGGCGCCAATGATAGGTTAGAATTATTGTAACAATCGATCAGCGCGGCGGATGCAACATTGCCAAATTTGTGTCAATGAATTCCCCAAATATCCTCCGCCAGCATGACGGTTGGGATGGTTTGACATCGCCATACCATTAAAGTCACTAAATTAAGGCTTCAACCGCAGGAATATCATTCAGATCAACACATATTGATGGTGGGATGAGCATAACCCTGTGTTTAACGGGTGACTATTTTCAATGTTTTAAGTATCGCATTTCCCTACAATTAGGAATATATATCTCCATATTATTTTTGAGTGAACAACCACATGTGAATAAACCCTCATACCCTCAGTCAGTTAAACCCAAATCCCCATCGCGAATAAAACCCTCATGCTTTACGTTCGTTATCCTTAGCCCAATAACAAAATCGAAGGGTCAGTGATACCTTATTAAATATTCAACAATGCACAAAAGCTTCTATTGGTGTAGCAATTTGGAAAGGGAAGATGGACAAACAGAGAGAAACAAACATTCTCAAATGTACATCAGATAAATAAATGATTGTGATCCTGGCACCTGAATCCTTACTAAGTTTCAGGAATGCATTATCTATCTCAGCCATAAGTGGTTTTCAGTGTTGTTCGTTGCCAATTTCGAGCCGTTAATGTTAAATAAAACTGATCATACCTCGCTGCAAACAACAGATCCCGGATCTGCCTGAGACAATCGAGTTTCTCTGTTTATGTGTTAACCTTGCATTGGCTTCTAAGAGCTTTGATGTGACAGGAATGGTCGCGCGAATGGACCCAGTGGGAACACCAATCAAACATATGGCTTGGACTGATTAGCCCTACATCCGGCAGTTGCTAGCACAGACCGAAAACACATGATATCTTTTTACTGGTGATATATTTGATCTATAGGACCGCTGCTCCCCGATTATTTTCTCATCAGATTGTATGTAGATCCATAGAGTTGCCCAATATACAAAATTAAAATCTCTTCAGAACAATGACCTTGTAGTTCAATACAATTACTCGTATTCAAAGCTGGTTAGTATTTAAGACGATTCTCAATACTAATTCATAATAAGTAGTTTATTTTAATTCTGGCTGTTTCTCATTCATTACTCTTTGGAACGGAGAGAATGAGTGTGAACCGCAACATAAATATTGATTTACCAGAAGAATATAATCACTAGTAATAACTAAAGAGGTTGCGGCATATCAACCTAGTGAGTGTGAAAGTTATCTAATACAAACTATCATATGCTATCAAGGGTGCATGGCATTTACAGATATCATACCACGGTCATACTGCATCATTCATCACTGTTAACTAGTCAGTGAAAGACGTTGATACTGATTAATGTTTACAACGGCGCGGGCAGCTTCAGATGTGGATGGTATTTAGTGACAACAATAATGGTGCCCTGGAGCAATAGTTATTATTGATGAAGACATAGCCAGCCATGCATCTCGTTTGGTGAAATGACGTTTGTGTAGCTAGATTAGCAAAGCAATATCATATCTGAATGTGTTGTATACGTGTCCGAAAACGAAAGGCAATTAACATCCTATATTGACCAGAACTTGTTTATGACCGACCAACCATTCAATAGAACCCAAGTAAGCAACATTGTATGCTTTATCATCTCGATTATTATCGGCACCTTCTGAAACAATCAGGCAACCCTCCCTGTAGACCCATGCCTCTACTCTTATATGCTGCGTTGTTGATTGCCTGTTAGGGGAAGGTTCAATCCCGGATGCAGACAGGATAATCAGTTGGCGTCATGACGTACAGCAGAAGGCTGCCCCATACGCCCAAACGCATGGCCCCGATGACACTCTATCTAGTCATGTGGAATATGAAATATATTAAGTTGCTGAATAACCTAAGTAAAAGACTGACGGACCAACCTTAGTGGCACTCATTTCAAAACAAGCGGTGGCGTGGACTAGTAGCCAGATGTTGGTGATGGATTTGTGCACAGCACGAAAAAGGCAGTCTTAGTATAAAAGCAATCTTCATATCACTTATTCGTTTCATGCTAAATAATAACATATTGTTTTATAGCATTTAGTATTTGGAGGAAACAGTGTTCGGGCAAATTATAATGCATGCTTTCCATAGATGTGAACAGTTCAGCTTACCAGAGACTAGGCGACATTTGCTTTGTGCAAGCACAATATACATCATTGCTGTACTGTGCTTCATTATTTGATACCATTCTAGACATATAGAATTGGAGCGCTGTATTGCTGTGAAACAACACGATGAATCAATCAAATTTCGAAGGAGAAAGAACTACCAAAAGTCATCGCTTTGATATGGAACAGGTTTTTCGTTCTAAAGGACCTAAGGGAAACATCAATTAAGCATATGGCTAGAAAAGATTAGCCTAGCATCCGACAGGCCTTCAAAATTCAGTAGCACCGGCGTTATCTACATGTATGCTATGCAAGCAATGTGGCTTGATATATATATAGTTTGTATCATACCAAGACATCGTAACAATTCGCTTATCAACATAAGTTTCATATAGCATCCCAAACTATGCAACGGTTAAACCAAAATTATGTACGATCTTCAGATTCACAATAAGTTTTACAACGGCTTTTCTTTTATGAGAAAAATAGCACTAATTTATGACTACATGTTGTTATTTATTGGTTCAAAATAAAAAAAAGCGGCCTTCAGATGAAAACAAAATTACTACACGATCACTTTCGATGGAGAAATGACCGGATAATTGATTTTATTTCTGCTGGAACATTAATGCGTTCGTTATGGGAAATGATGACATCGACATACATAAAACTTTAAGATTCAATTTGCACTGTCCATGACAACATAACAAATTTGTATAACTATTGAAAACGACATTTGTGATTTTATAAGCGATTGAAATATTTACAAAAATTGTCTTTGTGAAAAAATTATATTTCCAATTCAACGCGTTTAAAAAAAAGGCGAATACAATGATAGAGCATGTGAATTATAAAAGTTAGACAAGGTTTTAGCTTTCAGAAAATGTTAAGTGTTTTTAAGTTCAACGATAATTCTGTTGTTAATTACGGATTGAATTATACAGATTTTTCCTACCATAAATTTTCAGCAATTTTTTAACAATGCATTATTTACAATTACATACATCAAATAAAGATTTGCAATTGAATAAACCTTCCAGAATATATAAACATTTTAAAAATTGAAACATTATACATGGAGATTTAAAGTTGAGGTATTTTTGATGAGTTCGAAACCGGAAATGACGACATCAACATCCATTAACTTTTATGATACAACTCATGATGTCACTGACAATCTTTGACCCAATTTGTATTGCCATCGGACGGTTATTACCGATAATAGTGGCGACGTAATTGTTTTAGTAAATTTTAACATTTGACTAATGCCATGATTTTCCGACCAGAGGCGCTTGGGAAAACCATTATTTTTTACAATAACGTATATTCAATACACATTTACTATTGAATTAAGCTACAAAATGGTGTAAATGTTGTAAAGATCGAACTATTATCCACGGAGGTATTTTTTTATATTTCCAATGACCTTGACATTTGTCTGGGTTATGCGCATCATTGTGTCCGGCCTTTGCAAAATTAATCGATTTGTTTTCGCAAGTTGTGACCTGTATCGCCAGCCCTCCAAAAAATTACAGTCACACAAACCCACGAACGGTATTGATTAAGAAAATACGGCTAACCTCCGCGGCAAAGTTAGTCTATCAATTTGTTTTAGACAGCGTTAAGACACGGAATCCTGATTTGGCCGTTTCAATCGGTTGGAGGCAATGGTCTGTTGGTGATCTTGATTGAAGGCAATTGTCTGTTGCATATGACAGATTTTAGAAATTTTAAGGGCAGGTGACATTCTAATCAGCTGGCTGCATTTGGTGACACATTGTGGTGGTTCAGTTTTTGACGTGGGTTTTGCTAAATCACAAGGCTTTATTGGACACAATAAGCACGGTAGATATATTTTAATTAAGTATTCATATATAAGGGCACAATCTCGATAATCATATTGTTTAACAAATATGTTGATTGCGACAATAAATGTTTAACATGAAAAACAGGTCACGCTGGCGCAACTATCAAATGGATAATTCTTTGAATACATTTGGAGTTTTCTCCAGATAACAACATTGCAGGTCGACACAAAAGCTGATGCTGTACAAGTTGGTCTTCTAGCGGAACACCGTCGCAGCTAGTACTTAGCTTCAGCGTTATGTTGCCTCAACATGGGGGCCGTACTCAGTTCCTTGTCGTTCTGTGCTACTTCGGAGAAGCCCGTTGTGATCTGGGTACCTAGAATGTGTGAACCACGGCTGCTGTATAATCCCACTGAGCTACTCACAACCGCACGTCTCTGTCCTTTGCACTCTTGTGGACTGCGCCAGCCACTCAGAACTGATAAGAACTTTCGTCGGAAGTTCTGGCTGAATATAGAATATAATATAGGGTTGGCGGCGGAGTTAATGTAGCATAACGTCATGATGAAGACCAGGAAGGACCAGTTCTGTTTGAAAGGGTGGTCGGAGACCAGGTTATAGAAGAGGGGAACCTGTGCTGGGGCATAGCTGATAAAGTATACGGTAACCGTGGCGATCAGCATCTTGACTACTCCCTTGCGGGCACGAATGGCCTCGGAATCCTTCTCTTTCTGCACCCCGTCATGTTGCCTGATCGTTCGCTTCCGATGTAGTGTATCAGATCCAGCGAACAATTTCCGAGCCACAATTGCATAAAGTACGACTTGCACAATGACAGGGCCAAGAAAAAAAATGCCGAACTCGGCGAGTTTGATAATTGTGGAGAAGAGTTGGTGGTTGACAGGGAAGAGAAGGAGGCAGAACTTGACGGGGATGTCGGGCTTTGGCGACGCGACTACATTGAAGAGAAGAGGAGGCATACCGAACAAAGCTCCGATGATCCAAATAAACGCTATGGCCGTGAGGATACGCTTTCTGCTGCAAGCCATGTGCGCCCGAATCGGGTGAACTATGGCGATGTACCTAAACAATTGACCGGAGAGGGAAAACACAAAAACATCCGGACATACAGTCCAATACACCGTAGCCATGACAGCGGATCATCACATTAGCATCGTTACACCAATAACCACACTTATCCATATGTTCCCGGAAATATTCATTAATTATTTACACACATTTGCATGAGCATTCCAAGCAAGGCACATATCTCGTACATATCAGATTTAGTGAGTTTATAAAAACGAAAATAAATAAATAAAGTGGTAAAGTAAAACCATCGCAGATAACGTAATGGTAAAACCATCGCAGATAACGTAATGGTAAAACCATCGCAAATAACGTAATGGTAAAACCATCGCAGATAACGTAATGGTAAAACCATCGCAAATAACGTAATGGTAAAATAATCGCAGATAAAGTAGTGGTAATACCATCGCGATCAGGGTGGTAGTTTGTGAGAAGAATGCGATCATGGTGGCTGTTTGTGAGGAGAATGCGATCATGTTGGTTGTTTGTGAGGAGAACGCAATCGTGTTGGTTGTTTGTGAGGAGAACGCAATCGTGTTGGTTGTTTGTGGGGAGAATGCGATAATGGTGGTTGTTTGTGAGGAGAATGCAATCGTGTTGGTTGTATGTGAGGGGAACGCAATCGTGTTGGTTGTTTGTGGGGAGAATGCGATCATGGGGGTTGTTTGTGAGGATAATGCGATCATGGTTGTTTGTGGGGAGAATGCGATCATGGTGGTTGTTTGTGAGGAGAACGCAATCGTGTTAAGGGTTGAATGCGATAATGGTGGTTGGTGAGAGAATGCGATCATGTGAGGGGGTGTTGGTTGTTTTTTGTGAGGAGAATGCGATCATGGTTGTTTGTGGGAAGAGTGCGATCATGGTGGTTGTTTGTGAGGAGAACGCAATTATGTTGGTTGTTTGTGAGGAGAATGCGATAATGGTGGTTGTTTGTGAGGAGAATGCAATCATGTTGGTTGTATGTGAGGGGAACGCAATCGTGTTGGTTGTTTGTGAGGAGAATGCGATCATGGTGGTTGTTTGTGAGGAGAACGCAATTATGTTGGTTGTTTGTGACGAGAACGCAATTATGTTGGTTGTTTGAGGGGAGAATGCGATCATGTTGGTTGTATGTGAGGAGAATGCGATCATGGTGGTCGTTTGTAGGGAGAATGCGATCATGGTGGTTGGTTTTAAGAAGAATGCGATCATGGTGGTTGGTTTTAAGAAGAATGCGATCATGGTGGTTGGTTTTAAGAAGAATGCGATCATGGTGGTCGTTTGTGGGGAGAATGCGATCATGTTGGTTGTATGTGAGGAGAATGCGATCATGGTGGTCGTTTGTAGGGAGAATGCGATCATGGTGGTTGGTTTGTGAGGAGAATGCGTTTTGCTATTTTTCCTATTTCGGCTAATTCGCTGAGTGCTTGAAACTGACAGGCAAAACGAGTGGACGAGGGAGGTGTTGAATAATCTTGACTACTGGCAGACGGTACAGAACACTTACTCAATGTTAGATGGGGTGTAGATGGGGGATAATTTAGTACTACTATCAACATATATTAGTGTCACTAGTCAGTCGTTTAAACGTCGTGACACGACAACGACGGGTCTGCCTCAAAGGTGTTGACACGAAATTGACGGTTTTGCCTCGAACGATTCCTGGTAACCGAAGCCTCAGCTATTTCTAATTAGCACCAAATAAAGCCGGCGCATTCATTATCCTTGGTTCGTGCCTCAAGCGCTAGCGGTAGAAGTGCAAGAGAGAAGATGAAGTAGAACATAGTCCTTGGGATAGCAGCTCGCAACACCGTTCTTAGCAGTGCCATTCAGGACGTCTATCACACACCGTACCAGGCAGCGTATAACTCATAGCCTTAAGCTCTCCTGACACTCCTCCCACAATGACAGTCTCCACACCCAACTCTCCCCTGACACTTCTACCACAATGACAGGCTCCACACCCAACTCTCTCCTGACACTCTTCCCACAATTACAGTCTCCACACCCAACTCTCTCCCTACACTACTCCCACAATGACAGTATCCACACCCAACTCTCTCCTGACACTACTTCCAAAATGAGTCTCCACCACCAACTCTCTCCTGACACTACTTCCACAATGACAGTCTCCACTACCAACTCTCTCCTGACACTACTCCCACAATGACAGTATCCACACCCAAATCTCCCCCGACACTACTCCCACAATGACAGTCTCCACAGCCAACTCTCCCCCGACACTCCTCCCACAATTACAGGCTCCACACCCAACTCTCCCCTGACACTACTCCCACAATGACAGTATCCACACCTAACTCTCTTCTGACACTACTCCCACAATGACAGTCTCCACTACCAACTCTCCCAGCACGATGACACTCCCTACATGACGATACTCCCTACAACCTGAAAATCCCCACACCCTTCACTCCCCACGCCATACATTCCCCAAAACCAACTCTCCCCACACCATACACTTCCCACACCCTGGAATTCCCCACACCCAACTCTCCCCACAACATGACACACCCAAATAGAATGCCAAGCAGACGGCGATTTTGTTCCGAGAAGTTTGCTTCAGCAATTTGTAGTACCATCTTACAATATGGTTCTAACTGGTCCAGCAATCATTCTTGTCGCTTATTCACGTGATTATTGAATATAACTTTATATAAGCTGCCGCACATGAGGTCAACGTCTTGCTATTACTTACTTCGATGTCGAAGCTTGCTATAACCTACCACAATCGTGGTCCATGTCTTGGTATAACCTACCACACTCGTGGCCCATGTCTTGGTATAACCTACCACATTCGTGGTCCTTGTCTTGGTATAACCTACCACACTCGTGGTCCATATTTTGGTTTAACCTACCACACTCTTGGCCCATGTTTTGCTATAACCTACCACAATCGTTGTCTATGGCTTGGTATAACCTACCACACTCGTGGTCCATGTCTTGATATAACCTACCACATACGTGGTCCATGTCTTGGTATAACCTACCACACTCGTGGTCCATGTCTCGGTATAACCTACCACACTCATGGTCCATGTCTTGGTATAACCTACCGCACTCGTGGTCCATGTCTTGGTATAACCTATCACACTCGTGGTCCATGTCTCGGTGTAACCTACCACGCTCACGGTCCATGTCTTGGTATAACCTACCGCGCTCGTGGTCCATGTTTTGCTATAACCTACCGCAATCGTGGTCCATGTCTTGCTATAACCTACCGCAATCGTGGTCCATGTCTTGGTATAACTTACCACACACATGGTCCATGTCTTGGTATAACTTACCACACTCATGGTCCATGTCTTGCTATAACTTACCGCGCTCGTGGTCCATGTCTTGGTATAACCTACCGCAATCGTGGTCCATGTTTTGGTATAACCTACCGAAATCGTGGTCCATGTCTTGCTATAACCTACCGAAATTGTGGTCCATTTCTTGCTATAACCTACCGCGCTCGTGGTCCATGTTTTGGATTAACCTACCGAAATCGTGGTCCATGTCTTGCTATAACCTACCGCGCTCGTGGTCCATGTCTTGCTATAACCTACCACACTCGTGGTCTATGTCTTGATATAACCTACCACATACGTGGTCCATGTCTCGGTATAACCTACCACACTCGTGGTCCATGTCTCGGTATAACCTACCGCACTCGTGGTCCATGTCTCGGTATAACCTATCACACTCACGGTCCATGTCTCGGTGTAACCTACCGCGCTCGTGGTCCATGTTTTGCTATAACCTACCGCAATCGTGGTCCATGTCTTGCTATAACCTACCGCAATCGTGGTCCATGTCTTGGTATAACTTACCACACACATGTTCCATGTCTTGGTATAACTTACCACACTCATGGTCCATGTCTTGCTATAACTTACCGCGCTCGTGGTCCATGTCTTGGTATAAACTACCGCGCTCGTGGTCTATGTCTTGCTATAACCTACCGCAATCGTGGTGCATGTTTAGGTATAACCTACCGAAATCGTGGTCCATGTCTTGCTATAACCTACCGAAATTGTGGTCCATTTCTTGCTATAACCTACCGCGCTCGTGGTCCATGTTTTGGATTAACCTACCGCAATCGTGGTCCATGTTTTGGATTAACCTACCGCAATCGTGGTCCATGTTTTGGATTAACCTACCGCAATCGTGGTCCATGTCTTGGTATAACCTACCGCAATCGTGGTCCATGTCTTGCTATAACCTACCGCAATCGTGGTCCATGTCTTGCTATAACCTATCGCGCTCGTGGTCTATGTAGCTTATTCCCTAGCTTTGCTGAAATCTTGCTATATTGAACATGTCAAACTAAACCACAAGTTTCGTGTGTATCATAACATTGCTACCATAGATGTTTAAACTGCACTCTCATCCCTAGCGCACACGGGTCACGTGGCTCACCAGGGTCATATACGTCGACGTCGATAAATGTGCGACACAAAAAATGTATGCAGGGGTAAAAGGCCTTGCTTCGGGTTATTTACGACAGCTGTGTCAAATTGGATCCTAATTGACTAATGCATCGAACTTATTCCGTCTATACCATGCTTGACGTTGACATGTTATGTCATACATAGCTAGAAAAACGACATCAGATGTTTTTATAGAATCAAAAGTCAACCACTGCACTTTCAAAGAATTCTTTAGCCGTCGTGTAGGTGTATTGCGCATATATTTGAGTACTTTTATCCGTCAGATTCTGACACATAAACCTTCTACGACTACTTCGAGAGTAAATCAAATTACATTCACTTGGGAACATCGAATTTCTATGGAGACTGCTGATGAATATAGATGTGTTGGATGGCGTAATGTGCGTCTAGCGACAGAACCGACCCCCAGGGAGGCAGACAGGGACGTTTCATAGATGTGCCGAGACGCACAGCACGCATAAATAGTTCAGCCTCCACCGGTATGACTAGCACTCAAGTATTGTCTTCAACTTCTACGACAGCGTGTAATAAGACACACGATCTCATGAAAAACGACGACGGGGTTTGTGTAAGTAGCGGACACTTGAAGCTGATGATTTTCCTCATTAAGCGGGCGGCACGAAGAGAGACAGTGCTGATGGTAGCATGATTCCAACTAAGGTACAACGAGTGGTAAACTGCAGCAACTAATGGTTGTGGCATGGTCATTATTCTTCTTCTAATAACTGACTAACGACACAATACCGTCTCCGCTAGTTAATGACCATCAGCTATCTTCCTGTCAAATTGTCACCACCGGTAAGTGTCCACCACACCTCAAACACTCTTCTCTACCAATTGACCAAAAAACAGATTACCGTCTCCGCTAACAATTGGCCATCACGAAAGCTTACCGTCTCCACTACAAACTGACCATCCGCCAGCTTACCGTCTCCACTACCAATTGACTATCCACCAGCTTACCGTCTCTGTTACCAATTGACCATCTGCCAATTTACCGTCTTCTCAACTAATTGACCACCATCAATCTTACAGTCTTCCCTAGTGATTGGCCAATAACAAACTTACCGTCTCCTGTAGTGATTGACCACCACCCATCTTACCGTCTCCTCTAGTGTTTGCCAGAAGCCATCTTACAGTATCCTCTAGCAATTGGCCACCATCCATCTTACCGTCATCTCTATTATTTGCCAGAAGCCATCTTACCGTCTCCTCTAGCAATTGGCCACCACCCATCTTACAGTCTCCTCTAGTAATCAACCACCACCAATCTTACAGTCTCCTCTAGTTATCAATCATCATCCATCTAACCGTCGCCTCTGGCAATTGGCCACCTACCATGTTATAGTCACTTATAGTAATCAACCACCAACCATCTTACAGTCTCCTTCAGTAAGCAACCACCATCCAGCTTACAGTCTCCACTTGCAATTGGCCACCAACCATCTTACAGTCACTTTTAGTAATCAACCACCATCCAGCTTACAGTCTCCACCTGCAATTGGCCACCAACCATCTTACAGTCTCCTCTAGTAATCAACCACCATCCATCTTGCAGTCTCCACTTGCAATTGGCCACCAACCATCTTGCAGTCACTTTTAGTAATCAACCACCATCCAGCTTACAGTCTCCTCTGGCAATAGGCCTCAAATCATCTTACAGTCTTCTCTGGCAATAGGCCTCAAACCATCTTACAGTATTTGGCCAATAACAATCGCACCGTCTCCTCTAGTAATTGACCACCATCAATCTTACCGTCTCCTTTATTAATTGACCACCATCCATTCGACCGTCTCCTCTAGTAATTGACCACCATCTATCTGACCGTCTCCTCTAGTAATTGGCCAATAACAATCTTCCAGTCACCTCTAGTAATTGACCACCATCCATCTGACCGTCTCCTCTAGTAATTGACCACCATCAATCTGACCGTCTCCTCTAGTAATTGACCAATAACAATCTTACCGCATCCTCTCGTCAGTTGGCAAGAAGCCATCTTACCGCCTTCGCTAGTAGTCGGCCACCAGACATCTTTTGTCTCCTCTTGTAATTAACGACCAGCCACCATAACTACTGCTCTAGCCATTAATCAACAGCTATCATATTGCTCCCTCTGGTTTCTTATAAACAGCTATCATATTGCTACCTCTGGTTTCTTATCAACAGCCATCATATTGTTCCCTCTTGTTTCTTACCATCAGCTATCATATTGCTCCCTCTGGTTTCTTATCAACAGTCCTTATATTGCTACTTCTGGTTTCTTATCAACAGCTATCAAATTGCTCCCTCTGGATTCTTATAAACAGTCACAATATTGCTACTTCTGGTTTCTTGCCATCAGCTATCATATTGCTCCCTCTGGTTTCTTATCAACAGCTATCATATTGCTACTTCTGTTGTCATACCAACAGCTATCATATTGCTCCCTCTCGTTTCTTACCAACAGCCATCATATTGCTCCCTCTGGTTTCTTATAAACAGCTATCATATCGTTCCCTCTTGTTTCTTACCATCAGCTATCATATTGCTCCCTCTGGTTTCTTATCAACAGCTATCATAATGCTACTTCTGGTTTCACACCAACAGCTATCATATTGCTCCCTCTGGTTTCTTATCAACAGCTATCATATTGCTCCCTCTGGTTTCTTATCAACAGCCATCATATTGCTCCCTCTTGTTTCTTGCCATCAGCTATCACATTGCTCCCTCTGGTTTGTTATCAACAGCTCTCACATTGGTCCTTATAATTACAAACTTTTTTCATAATTTAAATTGCTCACTGAAGTTCTCATGGATAAAAGTTACTCAATACCCAGATGTCGTACCGCAAATTAATTGCGTTTATTGTATGAGCCGGCATGTTTGAATATCATCCTAATGCTCTGGGTTCGTAACTCCAAAGAAGCCTCTCAAATTTACATTGATTGGGAAAACACTTACACCGGTTGATGTCCATCCTAGTTACGTTCGGATAATCAATATCGATTGCTCTGTTTATTTAATGTGTACAATTGGATTTTTTCTCCTTTGTGACTGGCCAGTTTCGCATTAACTATCTGTTGCTGACAGATAGTTGAGCATGATTGATGCGATACTTCCGTTACGGGGGAGCTTCATCGGACCACTTGCTGGGGAAAGCCGCCATGCCTCAGGATTTCCTCCCACGCCCCCACTATAGCTGATTCGATCTGGCAGGATACCCCTTTCCCCTCTACCCCCGTCCTTGCCCCCCCCCCCCCGTTTGCTGGTTTGATCTAGCAGCAGTGGAACGACGTGAAACGAAATCAGAATCTCTTCACCTCATAACTGTCGCATTATACTGAAAAACGAGGATGTATGCAATGCTAGTGCCGGCGATTTGATCCCGCCTGTTGGCCGTCTATATCACATCTCTAATGCAAGCGAGAATGTTACCACCGCAAATGCCCAACATTCATCAACGATTATACCTCGCGCTCCGTGGGTTCTTATATCAATAAAATGCTCAAACCTTAAAAGTTATTTCCTCTGAATCAAAATTCAGCAAACAAAAATGGATTTATATTAAACCGAAACGATTAAGAAAATAAAACGGAAAAGACTTACTATGAATGCAATTACTAGACTCGCCTCACCATAAATGCAATAACAAGACTCGCCTCACTATAAATGCAATGACTAGACTCGCCTAACTATAAATGCAATAACATGACTCGCCTCACTATAAATGCAATGATTAGACTCGCCTCACTATAAATGCAATAACAAGACTCGCCTCATTATAAATGCAATGACTAGACTCGCCTAACTATAAATGCAATGACATGACTCGCCTCACCTTAAATGCAATGACTAGACTCGCCTCACTATAAATGCAATGACTAGACTCGTCTCACAATTAATGCGATAAGAAGACTCGCTTCTCTATAAATGCAATGACAAGACTCGCCTCACTATAAATGCAATGACAAGACTCGCTTCACTTAAATGCAATGACAAAACTCGCTTCACTATAAATGCAATGACAAGACTCGCCTCACTATAAACGCAATGACAAGACTCGCCTCACTATAAATGCAATGACAAGACTCGCTTCACTATAAATGCAATGACAAGACTCGCTTCACTATAAATGCAATGACAAGACTCGCTTCACTATAAATGCAATGACATGACTCGCCTAACTATAAATGCAATGACTAGACTCGCCTCACTATAAATGCAATGACTAGACTCGCCTCACTATAAATGCAATGACTAGACTCGTCTCACTATAAATGCGATAAGAAGACTCGCCTCTCTATAAATGCAATGACAAGACTCGCTTCACTATAAATGCAATGACAAGACTCACCTCACTATAAATGCAATGACAAGACGCCTCACTATAAATGCAATGACAAACTCGCTTCACTATAAATGCAATGACTAGACTCGCTTCACTATAAATGCGAATGACATGACTCGCCTAACTATAAATGCAATGACTAGACTCGCCTCACTATAAATGCAATGACTAGACTCGCCTCACTCTAAATGCAATGACTAGACTCGTCTCAATATAAATGCGATAAGAAGACTCGCTTCTCTATAAATGCAATGACAAAACTCGCTTCTCTATAAATGCAATGACAAGACTCGCCTCACTATAAATGCAATGACAAGACTCGCCTCACTATAAATGCAATGACAAAACTCGCCTCACTATAAATGCAATGACTAGACTCGCCTTACTATGAATGCGATGTATATTGACTCTATCTTAACAAAATGATGTATATCGCCTCTCTCTTGACCCAATGATTTTTATTCCTCTATCTTAACACAATGATGTATATTGCCTCTTTCTTAACACAATGATGTATATCGCATCTCTCTTAACACAATGATGTTGATCGAATCTTTACATAACACAAAAATACATCTTACCTCTCTATATGAACACGAGGACACATCTTACCTCTCTATATGAGCACGATGACACATCTTACCTCTCTATATGAACACGATGCCACATCTTACCTCTCTATATGAACACGATGCCACATCTTACCTCTCTATATGAACACGATGACGCATCTTACCTCTCTATATGAGCACAATAACACATCTTACCTCTCTATATGAACACGATGACACATCTTACCTCTCTATATGAGCACAATAACACATCTTACCTCTCTATATGAACACGATGACACATCTTACCTCTCTATATGAACACGATGACACATCTTACCTCTCTATATGAACACGATGGCACATCTTACCTCTCTATATGAACACGATGACACATCTTACCTCTCTATATGAAAACGATGACACATCGTACCACTCTATATGAACACGATGACACATCACACCTCTCTATAAATGCAATGGCAATACTTGTCTTTCTGTAAACACGTAGCAAAACTCGCCTTTTTGTAAACACACTGACAACAGTTCCTCCTAATAAACAAATGGAAAACACTCGACTCATTATATACGCAATGAAAGACTCGCCTTTCTTGACTATATTTACAATGAAAAGACTCTCCGTAAATGCAATGACAAGAGTCGCCTCTCCGTTAATGCAATGACAAGACTTGTCTCTCCGAAAATTCAATGACAAAACTCGCATCCCTGTAGGTACAACAGAAAACCTCTCTTGTCTATAAGAACAATGACAAGACTACCTCTTTTATGCACACCGTGTCAATTCTCTTAGTGCACTATGACAAGATTCGTCTCTCTATTCAAATTGACAGGACTCACGTCTTTATATAGAACGATAATATTCTTAATTCATAGCGCGAATCTCTATACACAGTGATAAGACTCCCTTATCTTAACACATTTATAAGACTTATCTTAACACAGTGATAACGCTTACCTCTCTATACACAGTTATAAGACTCACTTCTCTATACACATTTATAAGACTCACTTCTCTATACACAGTTATAAGACTCACTTCTCTATACACAGTTATAAGACTCACTTCTCTATACACATTTATAAGACTCACTTCTCTATACACAGTTATAAGACTCACCTCTCTATACACAGTTATAAGACTCACTTCTCTATACACAGTTATAAGACTCACTTTCTCTATACACAGTTATAAGACCCACTTCTCTATACACAGTTATAAGACTCTCCTATATGTACAAAGTAATAAGACTCACCTCTCTTTACGCTCTATGACATGACTCATCTCTCTTTACGCTCTATGACATGACTCACCTCTGAGTACGCTCTACGACATGACTCACCTCTCTTTACGTTATATGACATGACTCACCTCTCTTTACGCTCTATGACATGACTCACCTCTCTCGACGCTCTATGACATGACTCTTTTCTCTTTACGCTCTATGACATGACTCACCTCTCTCTACGCTCTATGACACGACTCTTTTCTCATTACGCTCTATGACATGACTCACCTCTCTTTGCGCTCTATGACATGACTCACCTCTCTCTACGCTCTATGACATGACTCTTTTCTCTTTACGCTCTATGACATGACTCACCTCTCTTTACGCTCTGTAACAAGACTCACCTATTGTTTCGCTCTATGACGAGACTCACCTCTTAGTACGCTCTGTGACAAGACTCACCTCTCTTTGCGCTCTATGACAAGATTCAACTCTCTATACACTGGGTGGCAAGACTTACCTCTCTATACAGACTGTGATCAGTGACATAACGGACACGTAGAGTGACGTCACAAGAATGTAGCGGTGGATACGGCAAGCCATAGTACCCAGCAACCAGCCATTGTTCAGCATGAATTGCACGATTTCGGGCACGCCAAACGCCAGGATCAGAAAGTCAGACACGGCGAGGTTCAGGATAACGATGTTGGTAACGGAATGACGCATCTTGCGATCGACGAGGATGACGATGATAATGAGTGAGTTTCCAACCAGGCCTACAACGCCGATAAGACAGAAGAACAATGAGATGAGGAGGAGAGCAGTCAGTGAGGCCGGAAGCGGCGCCGAGTTGGGTTCGGATGCATTCACTAATGGCGAGTTCCCCGGTGATACGGTCGCCTCGATCGCACTTGCATTTGCCGAGGCGAAGGTAACTAAAGAGAACCTCCGGCATCACACCTTCCATGATTCTAAAGGATGAATTGCGCTCAGTGTCGATGTCAAGGCTCCCGTGCTTCCACGTAGGGTCCTAAAATGCAGAAAAGCGTCGTGTGGTAGAGTTTAACAAGCGATGCAAACAGCTCTTGCCCACCTCACGTTACGATCACGCCAAGTCTCTAAGTACTGAATATCATTGACCACCAGGTGGCGTTGCCGACCTCAACAACTGCCAGCTAAGCTCTTCTGTAACTTCCTTAAATGGCCAGCTCCATTTATAAGAGCGCCTCCCACATCCTCTGCTCGCCGCTCACAGACTCTTGCCGTGTTCAGATTACCCCGGCTAGATGGCGCCGCGGCGACAATTTCCTTCTCTCTGGGCGGCTGGGGACAAGCTTCCGGGAGACAGTCGCTGCCGGGGAATTACCTCTTGAAAACATAGCGACGCGTGTGGGCACACTGCGAGGCGTGCGGGCCTACATGTGGGGCGTGGCTTCTTATTACGAATTCCAGCTAACAGGGCAACGAAACAGTCGTGTGCGCTAAAAGTGGCATCTATCTAATGGTCGCAACTGCGTTGAAATACGAGCGCGCGCCTCCTACTGTCTTGAATGTCTTTGAAAGGTTTCCGGAAGCCAAGAGCGCTGATAGTGACGCTGATGTCATACAATCCTCGCCTGGAGTATGACGATTTACTATGGTCGCGCGTCTTATGACGATTTCCTATGGTCGTATGATGCTAGCTCTCCTGTAGCTCAACCCATCGCATTCCTCTGTCCACCCACCCCTCTCCCGCCTCGTCAACGCAAGTCATACAGACATGGGGCCAGGTAGGATGATAATTTTATGTTAAATCCCGAGGGTTCGACTTACTGGTGTTTTCCAGATTTACCCGCTAAGAACGACCAAAGCTGGCTAGCATTTATCAACGCGTCCGCAAGGGCGAGACTACGAACCAGTAATAGATTGTTTGGGAAATTTCTTGTTGGATGGACGATATACAGCAGTCCTGTTTCGCCCGGTACCTTAAGATTGGAGCAGCATCGAATGAGAGTTATTATGAAGAAAAAAAAAATATTTGTTGACTTTCTAGAAGCAAGGGTGGTAGTCCGGATCAGATGAAGTAAGACAGTAGGGGTGTTGGGGTGGTAGTCTGGGGCTGATGAAATAAGACAGTAGGGGTGTTGGGGAGGTAGTCTGGGGCTGATGAAATAAGACAGTAGGGGTGTTGGGGAGGTAGTCTGGGGCTGATGAAGTAAGACAGTAGGGGTGTTGGGGAGGTAGTCTGGGGCTGATGAAATAAGACAGTAGGGGTGTTGGGGAGGTAGTCTGGGGCTGATGAAATAAAACAGTAGGGGTGTTGGGGAGGTAGTCTGGGGCTAATGAAATAAGACAGTATAGCTCTTTTGAACCAAGTGGAGCTTGCGCTCCCTCTTGGTTCTCGAAGATGGCACTTCCAAAGTAGAAAATTGTATGATAAAACCTTACCTTCACCATGTCAACTTGATTTAGCAAGTCCAATTTAATAAGCAATAAGTATTATGCATCGCATTAGATTCTCAGATATCGCAACAACTTGTAAATATGCATAATCGCCTTAAATGTGCGAGGCAATTAACTTTACTGACTAAATTCCAATATGGCGGCGATATTGCGCAACGTAAGTCAGATGGAAAAGGACTTGTTATGATGATGAATTAAGGAGAGGGAAAGGCAACTAGGACGGAAAGTTATAAGGAATAAATCTAGTGTAAACTGACTCACCTGTGAAAAGTATTATCAAGCAGATGATGGTATGATAAAAACTTAGCAAATTCCACGCGGTCGTTTACGACAACGTCATGCAATACCCGTTAGTTGACAACCATCAGAATTCGATGTGGAATTTCGCCGAAAAAATAGAAATTAATCGAATATCAAGTGTTCTCCCGGATATTGGTAAAAAAACCCATGGCAATTAAATTCAGTCAATACTCTTACTGTTGGTGGCTTTAAATTCTACTCAGAATGCATTTTTAACGTAATAGATTAAGCATGTTTGTCAATCTACCCATAAACGGAGGGTTTTCCTGTTAGACCAACAAGGGAGTACCCAATCGACTGTTGGTATGTTGGGCTAGGCCAGTAGGGGTGTTGAGGTGGTAGTCTGGGGCTGATAGAGTAAGACAGTAGGGGTGTTGGGGTGGTAGTCTGGGACTGATGTAGTAAGACAGTAGGGGTGTTGGGGAGGTAGTCTGTGACTGATGAAGTAAATGAGCAGGGGTGTTGGGGAGGTAGTCTGGGGCCGATGAAATAAGACAGTAGGAGTGATGGGGTGGTAGTCTGGGGCCGATGAAATAAGACAGTAAGGGTGTTGGGGTGGTAGTCTGGATCAGATTAAATAAGACAGTAGGGGTGTTGGGGTGGTAGTATGGGGCTGATGAAGTAAGACAGTAGGGGTGTGGGGAGACAGTAGGGGTGTTGGGGTGGTAGTCTGGGGCTGATGAAGTAAGACAGTAGGAGTGTTGGGGTGTTGGGGATGTAGTAGTCTGGATCTGATGAAATAAGACAATAAGGGTGTTGGGGAGGTAGTCTGGGGCCGATGAAGTAAGACAGTAAGGGTGTTGGGGAGGTAGTCTGGATCTGATGAAATAAGACAGTAGGGGTGTTGGGGTGGTAGTCTGGGGCTGATGTAGTAAGACAGTAGGGGTGTTGGGGTGGTAGTCTGGGGCTGATGAAATAAGACAGTAGGAGTGTTGGGGAGGTAGTCTGGGGCTGATGAAATAAGACAGTAGGGGTGTTTGGGAGGTAGTCTGGGGCTGATGAAATAAGACCGTTGGGGTGTTGGGTTCTATGAGAGGTATCCCCGCCGGCAAGCCAAGTCTATCATGAGCAATAAGAGGTATTCCCGTCGGCAAGCAAAGTCTATCATGAGCAATGAGAGGTATCCCCGCCGGCAAGCAAAGTCTATCAGGAGCAATGGGAGGTATCCCCGCCGGCAAGCAAAGTCTAACATGAGCAATGGGAGGTATCCCCGCCGGCAAGTAAAGTCTATCATGAGCAATTAGAGGTATCCCCGTCGGCAAGCAAAGTCTACCAGGAGCAATGAGAGGTATCCCCGCATCTGCATCCTGCGGAACAACAGTTCTGCAACATGACGACTAGCCAGTATGGCGATGATTGTATTGCTCAATGCGCTGGATTGCAGCACTATTGTCCCTGTCCTGGCCACAGGCCACTCATGCCTCGGCAAATGATCTCTAGACGAGCCTTCACCTAACATTGACTCCACAGCCAATATCATGAAGTTGGTGTGTAACTACCAGGACCTCAATTGCAATGCTTACAGAAGGCACCATTGTGAATGCCCTGAATCACAGGAGCAGCACATTGTTATCCCATGCGTGCACGAGGTGCATACGGAGCGGGTACACTTTCCCAAGGTACCCGGGACATAAGGTTCGCACCTTGCAGGACATCAGCGAGCACTCCTTGATTTATATGTGCCGTCAGATGAGCCAAATGAACGTAAGGTGACGTTAATGGAAGTGAGGTGACGTTAATGGACGTGAGGTGACGTTAATCATCCTGGGCATGGCCGCGACCGGCATGGTCGCCTGCAGGCGCGCCAAGGAATCCTAAACACCTAACAGCGTTTTGGGGCGCAAGTTTGAACGCTGATTTGCTTGCGGGTCATTCGGAGGATCCTGTTGGAATATAAAGCGAGAGATTCCGCGACTTCTCACATGCAAGTAATAAACTTTAACCCTGAGGCTTATTGGAAGGGCAATGCAACCACCATAAAATCTTGCATTGTCGAAAGTGTTTACAAGGAAGTGGCCTGGGGTCGGCTTTAAAAGCAGGACAGCTGGCAAATCTGTCTGCCTCACTAAATTCACCAGGACCTGCACCATTGAATGGAAACTGGATGATTCAATGACTACTTCTCAAATGACTCCTACTTTTGGGGTGAATGAGTGCCATGATTACCCCAAAGAACGCATCACTTTTCTGTTACAATAGTGTTATCTTAAAAGACAGCGTTGATTTAAGTAGAAGGACTTCCGTAAGAAAACACAAAGAAGTGTCGTTGTCGATTACCAGTAAATACAAAAGAGGGGTGACAGTAACGCCAACCAAATGAGGTTGAACTGCGGTAGACATCCAGACTGTATCGGGGTACAAATCAACAATATATTCCTATGTATATCACGGTACACCCTTACCGCGCATTTAGCAGCACACGATTTGCTCTCTGTTAGTGGTAATTAAAACTTGACTCACTAATTTCCTTCAATTGCTGGTTGACTGTAAGGCGGCTTTCCATGAATGTTAGGCAGCTTTCCATGATTGTTAAGCAGCTTTCCATGACTGTAAGGCAGCTTTCCACGCTTGTAAGGCAGCTTTGAGTTGACCGAGGTTGACACCTACTTAGCGACTAATGTCTGCTATTTGCCGTCTTCTCTGCAGCGAGTGGTTACTATGTTAGAACACGACCTGTAGATCTGCAGCGAGTGGTTACTATGTTAGAACACGACCTGTAGATCTGCAGCGAGTGGGTACTATGTGTTAGAACACGACCTGTAGACCTGCAGCGAGTAGTTACTATGTGTTAGAACACGACCTGTAGATCTGCAGCGAGTGGTTACTGTGTTAGAACACGACCTGTAGACCTGCAGCGAGTGGTTACTATGTGTTAGAACACGACCTGTAGACCTGCAGCAAGTGGTTACTATGTGTTAGAACACGACCTGTAGACCTGCAGCGAGTGGTTACTATGTGTTAGAACACGACCTGTAGACCTGCAGCGAGTGGCTACTATGTGTTAGAACACGACCTGTTGACCTGCAGCTAGTGGTAACTATGCGTTAGAACACGACCTGTAGACCTGTAAAATATGTTCAACAATGACTAAATCAGTATCATATTCTGTTTTAGGTTCACTAACGACTTAGGCCCTAAACGTCTGAAGTTCTCCACTTGTCGCTAACACCAGAATCACCTGGTAAATGTTGCACGTCAGGCAGACTAGGACCAGTGCCCGTCAAACTTTCTATATCAATCGCTTTAGCAATCAGAAGAAAGCACTTAGCCAGATATGTCAACCAGTTGTTCATCTTAACCATTGTGGCAACCAGTTGTTCATCTCAGCCATTGTGTCAACCGGTTGTTCATCTCAGCCATTGTGTCAACTGGTTGTTCATCTCATGCTTCGTGTCAACCGGTTATTCATCTCGAGCTTCATGTCAACCGGTTGTTCATCTCAACCATTGTGGCTACCGGTTGTTCATCTCACGCTTCGTGTCAACCGGTTGCTCATCTCGAGCTTCATGTCACCTTGGTTGTTCATCTCAACCATTGTGGCAACCGGTTGTTCATCTGACGCTTTGTGTCAACCGGTTGTTCATCTCAACCATTGTGGCAACTGGTTGTTCATCTCACGCTTCGTGTCAACTGGTTGTTCATCTCGAGCTTCATGTCAACCTGTTGTTCATCTCAACCATTGTGGCTACCGGTTGTTCATCTCACGCTTCGTGTCAACGGTTGCTCATCTCGAGCTTCATGTCACCTTGGTTGTTCATCTCAACCATTGTGGCAACCGGTTGTTCATCTGACGCTTTGTGTCAACCGGTTGTTCATCTCAACCATTGTGGCAACCGGTTGTGCATCTCACGCTTCGTGTCAACTGGTTGTTCAGCTCGAGCTTCATGTCAACCTGTTGTTCAGCTCGAGCTTCATGTCACCTGGTTGTTCATCTCAACCATTTTGGCAACCGGTTGTTCATCTCAACCATTGTGGAAACCGGTTGTTCAGCTCAACCATTGTGTAAACCGGTTGTTAATCATAAGCTTCGTGTCAAATGGTGATCATTTCTCTCCAACTGGGCAAAAACATACCCCAAAAACTAATCCAAATACAGCTTTACTCAGTTGCTTTAATTTTTTCACCAAAGGGACATTGTGGTTAATACTTATTGATGTTCCAGTGCCTCCAAACACTTCCCGTTGATGATGTGTGCCAATCTCTACCTCAATCAGGTTTTTGATATCGCCGATAGCATGTAGCAACTATGAAAAAGGTATTTCGGAACATATTATTTAATTTGATTGTCCTTTTCGTATCACCGATAAAAATGACTTCACAATGCATTATCTAGACATTGCGAGACGTATCCGATGTAGGATCTGCAATCTCCTCAGATGTCAAACTCTCAAAATGTTGTCAATCAGTGGAAAGATACATTTACTTGCCGGCCCCTAGTAATGTACCACTAAGATTTAATGTACCACTTAGCCTTAATGTACAGCTGAGCGTTTATGTACAACTAAGCCTTAGTGTATCACAGAACAGGGAGAACACGTCACTTATATAGCCCTTTTCTCAAATTATGTTACTGAAATGCTGAATATAAATGTAGCGACGTCTGGCCTAATCAGGCTTGATTCATGGACTGAACTTGTTTGACTCAGGAAATGATCATGTTTGATTCATGTGCTGATCATGTTTGATTCATGTGCTGATCATGTTGGATTCATGTGCTGATCATGTTTGATTCATGTTCTGATCATGTTTGATTCATGTGCTGATCATGTTTGATTCATGTGCTGATCACCCTACATATATTTACAATTTTACTTACTTACAAATTGTCACTTCCAATGCGGCCAAATGACAAATCGACTTCAAACCGCGTCGTAGACGCATCGATCCTACCTTTTAACATACAAATAACAAAGCGCAACCCAGTGGTAGCAGTGTGACTATGATTAGCGATGACGTCTCTGATCCCCAGATCAATATAAACTACGAAACATGCTCCGACACGTCCGCGCTCATTCCTTGGCCTAAACCTTTCGATAAAATGCACCGTCTTTCATCTAGCCTGTCATGAGTTGTTCCATCATCCACAAACTAAGGAGAGGCAAAAGTACGTTACATCTAGCTAAGACCCGAAACTCGTGTTGTCTTTACATACACTATTTCTGTTTGTAGGAGGGGCAAGAATGCAATGGATCGGTGAAGGTTTAAGTCTGAAAATCGTCGTTTATTTAAGGGTAGCTATTGCCTGAAGGAAGGGGTGCTCGACTTTGCCAACAGCAGCTACATTAAAAACTCTTCATCTCTTGTATTGTTGTTCGGTGGAACGGTATTGGGTTTCTACGAGCCTCAGGGATTAACAGCGCACTTGTTTCACCAAGTCCCATCATATCCAGAACTTTTATCTCACTAGAAAAATCCATGACGCGGTAATCACTTTCATTACTTCCTTTATTTAATGTAATGTCTGAGTACCGACCCCTTGAAATCCTATCTTCTGTACGATACTTGGTCGTACCGACCCCTTGAAATCCTATCTTCTGTACGCTACTTGGTCGTACCGAATCCCCTGTGAAATCCTGAAATCTTCTGTACGATACTTGGTCGTACCGACCCCTTGAAATCCTATCTTCTGTACGATACTTGGTCGTACCGACCCCTTGAAATCCTATCTTCTGTACGATACTTGGTCGTACCGACCCCAGGGAATCCTATCTTCTGTACGCTACTTGGTCGTACCGACCCCGTACCCCTTGGTCGTACCGACCCCAGGGAATCCTATCTTCTGTACGATACTTGGTCGTACCGACCCCAGGGAATCCTATCTTCTGTACGCTACTTGGTCGTACCGACCCCAGGGAATCCTATCTTCTCGTATACCGACTTGGTCGTACCGACCCCAGGGAATCCTATCTTCTGTACGCTACTTGGTCGTACCGACCCCTTGAAATCCTATCTTCTATACGCTACTTGGTCGTACCGACCCTAGGGAATCCTATCTTCTGTACGCTACTTGGTCGTACCGACCCTAGGGAATCCTATCTTCTGTACGATACTTGGTCGTACCGACCCCTTGGAATCCTATCTTCTGTACGCTACTTGGTCGTACCGACCCTAGGGAATCCTATCTTCTGTACGATACTTGGTCGTTCATTGTGTATACTTTACCGCCAGTGAGAGCGACAAGGCCCTTATCATGATTTGGCGGAACCACCAGGAACATTTCAGATACACAACCCCTCGAAAAGCTTATTGCGAATACGGGGTATAAATCTGTGTCTGACGCTATGGCTCACAGGTATTACGTGGCGGGGGTTAGCACCCTAGTCGCGGTAATGGGTTTATGTCAAGTCTGTGATAGCGCTAATGGAGTGCTGCCCACGCTTCACGATCCTCCTCATCTATGGTGAGCGCTATGTGAGTGGTGTCCAGTATCAATTCGGACAATCGCTAAATGGCATTCCGTTACGTGATGGCTGTGTAGCACTGTTCTCTTCTATATAACCACTATCCCACTGTTCTGTTCTACATCACCACTATCCCACTGTTCCCTTCTACATTACCACTATCCCACTGTTCTGTTCTACATTACCATTATCTAACTGTTCTCTTCTAAATTAAAACCATCCCACTGTTCTCTTCTACATAACCACTATCCAACTGTTCTCTTCTACATCACCACTATCCCACTATTCTATTCTACATTACCGCTTTCCACTGCTCTGTTCTACGTTACAATTATCCCACTGTTCTCTTCTACATAACCACTATCCAAATGTTCTGTTCTACATACAATTATCTTACTGTTCTCTTACATTACCGCTTTCCCACTGCTCTGTTCTACGTTACAATTATCCAACTGTTCTCTTCTACATTACCACTATCCCACTGTTCTATTCTACATTACCACTATCCCACTGTTATGTTCTACATTACCATTATCTCACTGTTCTCTTCTACATAACCACCATCCCACTGTTCTGTTCATCATTACCACTATCCCACTCTACATTACCATTATCTCCCTGTTCTTTGTTGCATAACTGTTGTATGTTGATTCACATAACCACGATTCCTGTCGCCGCCCGGTGTTTGAATAATGTTGTATGTTGATTGCCATGTGTTCAAACTGACAGGTAACAGACGACGCCCCAAACAATGCTAATGTTTGTGATCGGAAGTGAAAGTTTCCGCTCAATCATGTCTAAGTGGCATGGCGTATCAACGCTTATCAACAGACGCTCCGTTCTTAGACTAAGATTTGTTTTGTATCCCCTACAGCGTTTAATGAACTAGGTAAAACTTTCACTCTCATTGCGGTATATTTACCAGAACACAGGGAGTTCGATGAGCTGCTGAACATCTATTGATAGATCGGATTATACATTATCAACTCCGAACAAATTTCGATTCCGAATGTTACGGGAATATGAATTGTATTATTATTTAGGAGTGACATTGCGGGAACACGAATTGCATAATTATTTAGAGGTGATGTTAGAGGAATATGAATTATATCGTTATAACTACAACGCCGAACAACAATGTTGCCAATCTCGCAATACTTCTAGATAGTGTTTAACGTTTGCTTGGTGCGGGCGATTTTAACGCACCGTTGGGTCTCGCCAAAATTGGGTTTTAAGCATATAGAGAGTTAACTGATTTCCGCAGTAACGTATGTGATTGACTTGTGTAATGCACCGTGTCGGCCAAATGGTGACACATTTATGTATGGAGGGTGCCTCTGAATTAAATTATCGAGGCTCGTCGGTGCAGTGCCTTAAGCTTTAAAGGGCATACATTAAAATATGTCCGTAAGCAAGAAACCCTTATGAAATAATTAAGTAGACCCACAGTAATGTCATTCAAACAGCAAGCACCGTAAACCACCCACTGCCCACCAGATACTGTTAAAAACATCATAACAATAATTTGTGTAAAACTTAGCTGCCTAAAGTAGACTTGTCAGCCCCTGTTTTAGCATGCACCCAGTCGACTGCCGATTGAATGAAACAAATGTGAATCCGTTGCTTAGCAATCAAGCAGTATTACAGTGGCAGGCAATCGTCGTATGTACACACCAATGATCAATGCAGGTATGACAAGTGTGACAGGTGAGACAGGTGTGACTGGTGTGACTGGTTCGCTTCCCAAAATAGTAAGTGGTTGATAAGCTCTCTGTGCTTGGAGCAGGTCTCTTCTTTGCTGAATGAAAACTCTCTTCAGTAGCCTTATAACATTATTATATAATACAATGACTGATAATGAAATTCATAGCACCGCATATCTACCTCAAGGCTGCTTGTGACACCAATCCAGTCGATGGTATAATACCGAATCCGCAATTAGTTCCAGTTGATGCATAAAAACAAATAGCAAACCCTCTAAGCTGGAAAGGACAAGCATTTACATATGCAGTCCGTGTGCATATTAATAATATAAGATTACACGACAGGTGGGCTGTTGGCTGGGACAACTGGTCTGCTAATGTGTCCTCACTGTAAGCCCACTATCGCTGGGTGCAGATCAAGGGTGTGCAAATAACGAATACAATGGCAGCCAATACTGCTTACTTTTTCCCAGTGGCTGTTGCCATATTATGGTACTTTTTGTTAGTTTAACGTGCTGCTGCCTACTTTTAAGTATTTCATACCGACATGAACAGGGAAAAAAGGCATTTAATCTATTTGGCCTATAATTCTAGTCAATAATGTAAGGGAGTTCCTCGTTTTCCAGATTAATCAACTGTTGTTATCCGACTCTTGGGTAGTTGAGGTTTTTGTGTTGCTAGGCGCCCGCGGCTTGATCCCTGACTTTCAATCCGCTCTACGCATAGCACATGGACCGATTGGTCAAACCAGAGTATGGATAATAAGATAGCTGATGAATAGAAAACAGTGGGTTGTGTTTTATGAAATATACTCCGATTGTTCAAAGTTATTAACGGTGTTTAAATCCAAATATGTGATGCAAATAGAGCAAGGCAATGCAAAACAGCCGCAGCAGTGGCAATCAGTTCTTTGGATGATCAATGAGGTTTCAGCAGCCACTCCAGATCCTATACTATAAACGTGACGATGACAAAGGATGAATTGAAAGGCCAGCTACAAAGCTCATAAATTATATTTCTGATTTAACTTAGGAATGAAGGATACATTTGTTGGGGGTGCGATCTCTTAAGATAAGTCGTCTCTGTAGGAAGCTTATACAGATAATCAAACGATTCCATAAATCCATAATATAAGTGTTGATTTACTTTGCTTCCAGGGATATCAATGGACATTGGCCAGGTTAAAACTTCTGAAAAAGTTGTACAGCCAAAAAGAAAATCACTACGGGTCATATTTGAAAGTAGCCCAATGGCCACCTCACGCACCAATTGCGCAGTTTGTACCTCTTCATTCTGCTGACTTGATGGGGCAAGACTTATTCTAGGGCAGGCTTGGGAGGATTATGCTGCGGACTTGATGGGGCAAGACTTATTCTAGGGCAGGCTTGGGAGGATTATGCTTCATGGGAGCCGGCTGCTGACTTGATGGGGTAAGACTTATTCTTGGGCAGTCTTGGGAGGATTATGCTTCATGGGAGCCGGCTGCTGACTTGATGGGGTAAGACTTATTCTTGGGCAGGCTTGGGAGGATCATGCCTCATGGGAGCCGGCTGTTTGTTGTAGTAAGCACAGGCCTTCTCCTGCAATTTCAATATTGTATCTATCCTATCTGGACATGTCTGATGGTGCCATGTAAAGATCTTCTCCAAATAGACAATTGACCCTTGAACTCGCATTCTATAGCAAGTTTTATATGTTGATGGCTGCCTTAAATCCGCTGTCGCACATCCACACTCTTACGTCGCTGGCGCATAATTCAAGGGATCTAATGGCCTGCCGTAGGGACAGCTGATCACCGAGCCTGAACCTTGTGTAGACCTGCGTGTCGTCTGCGTAGCCATGTCTGAGTAGAGAGTGCCTGTCAATGACACGGGCTAAAGGCGAGACATAACGCAGGAAGAGTAGCGGGCCTAGGACACTGCCCTGTGGCACTACAGTTTTCAAGGCGATCACATTCGATTCTACCCCGAGAACTGAGACACTCTGCGATCTGTCTTCCAGATAGCTCTTAATCTAGATGAGGGTTGTTCCCGCAGACCGATGATGTAGAATAGTCAATAAGGATGGTGTCGTCTACAGTTCTGAACGCCGCAGACAGGTCCATCAACAGCAGGAGAACCCCCTCACCTTCATCCAGTGCGACATCAATGTCAACCTTCACTCGGAGCAGCGCCGTCTCCGCGCTTTGACCTCTCCTGTAGGCCGTCTCCGTGCTACGACCTCTCCTGTAGGCCGTCTCCACGCTATGACCTCTTCTGTAGGCCGTCTCCACGCTATGACCTCTCCTGTAGGCCGTCTCCACGCTATGACCTCTCCTGTAGGCCGCCTCCACGCTATGACCTCTCCTGAAGGCCGACTGAAAGGAATCAAACAGACCATTCCTGGTCATGTGAACAGTAAGACGACTGGCAACTGTTCTCTCAATAAGCTTCCCCAGGAATGCCAGGTTCGACACTGGTCTGTAGTTCTTTAACGGGGCTGATGGTGATGAAGGCGCTGATAGAACTAGCGGGGCTAAAAAGACAACCCCATATAACCTAATCCATTCTCTGACCAACGATTTTGTTGGGATGCTTAATGTTATATTTTAAAACCATTTCTTGTTCCGCCTTGTTTTTGCTTAGAACCTAGGCAAGCAAAACGCGCTGTACAATCAGCTCACATGGCCTAATTAATAAAATATCAAATATTTCAGTGTCCTGAACATATATGCCAACGTTGATATGCCATATATGCCAACGTTGATGATTTATGGTGATAGGCTGGTGATTGATGATTAACGTTGATATGCTGGTGATTGATGATTTACGTTGATATGCTGGTGATTGATGATTAACGTTGATATGATGGTGATTGATGATTAACGTTGATATGATGGTGATTGATGATTTACGTTGATATGCAGGTGATTGATGATTAATGTTGATATGCTGGTGATTGATGATTTACGTTGATATGCTGGTGATTGATGATTAACGTTGATATGATGGTGATTGATGATTAATATTGATATGCTGGTGATTGATGATTAAACGTTGATTGATGATTAACGTTGATATGATGGTGATTGATGATTAACGTTGATATGCTGGTGATTGATGATTAACGTTGATTTCCTGGTGATTGATGATTAACGTTGATATGTTGGTGATTGATGATTAACGTTGATAGGCAGGTGATTGATGATTAACGTTGATATGCTGGTGATTGATGATTTACGTTGATATGCTGGTGATTGATGATTAACGTTGATTTACAAAGAATATTCCTCTTTCCAGCTGTCACCAACGTCTTTGCCAACATAACTGTTTTTTATACGTTAGATAGGTGTTTTCAATAGATGCAACTTTGTTGTTTAATACAACATTATTAGTAGTAAGTTCTCAGAGGTTGGGAGTAATCCCGACCTAGTATTCAGTCTTTTACGCCAGATTGGTCGGAGAATACTATTGTAAGCAATCGACGGTATCAGCCCCTCGTGCGAATGTTCCTTCGATACGTACTACCAGCATTGCTGGAAAACTTAACCCAGTGTAGGTGCTTGGTCACTCTGCCCAGTGTCGCTGCTGGGACACTTCGCCCAGTGTCGGTGCTGGACCACTCCACCCAGTGTCGGTGCGGGACCACTTTGCCCAGTGTTGGTGCTGGGTCACTTCGCCCAGTTCACCAAACCGTCTCAGTTACCCATGTGTTTGTTGGCAAATATCCTAGTAGTATATAGAGTGGTGGTTCTGGTCCACCGCCCCTCATCTATACTAATCTCTTAATTACAGCTT